>JASCZW010003771.1:0-378610 GCA_034211315.2 Aedes japonicus
AACTGTGTCAGAAATGGAGGTTTCTGCATATCCGGAAAAATCCCTTCTGCAGCTGTCGCCAGAATTACGAAGGCCCGTACTGTGAGATCGATAAGTGCGAAAACATCCAGAATCGACCGGAAGGTAACCGAATCCATGTCCATTAGGTCTTCAAAGCGAACATTTTCTGACAACGCTTATCTATTCTTCCAGATTGTCCACCGTTGCGCCCGACTGTTCCGCCCTCGTGCGAACATTTCATCTGCAGCAACACCGGTCACTGCATGGAAGTTCGCGGAAAACCAATCTGCAACTGTACGAATCAGTACGGTGGCAGGCACTGTGAAATGTACGTTGGCTACAATAATCCGTGCATCAACTTCTGTTTGCATAGTGGTATTTGCCAACTGGATGCCTTCTCGGGAGCGAACGTGACGTACGTGCCGTCGTGCGTTTGCGTTGGCGAATGGACCGGAAGGCAGTGCGAACGGCCACCGAATTGTATCGACGAATGCGGTACATGTGTGGCCGGCAGTTCTATCAATGAGTGCATGTAAGCTTCCTTGATCAATCAACGAACTTCCAAATACATATATCAACCTCATTTTCAAACAGGTGCGAAGACGGACAGCTCAGCACGTGTCTCAGAGAAATCGCCCTCGCAGAACTGGAGAGCCGGGATCGAACCGGTTACACGCTGTCTATTTTAGCGATCGTGCTATTTGTGATACTGATAGCGGTAGCCGGCTTCGGAGGGGCTCTCTATGGATTGAAGTAAGATTCAAGGGGATTTATTTGTTGTTTTGAAATTGATCGATTCTTTCGCCTTCAGGAAACGAAGAGGTGGGCAACCATTTTCACACGCACGGCTCACGGAGAACGTGGAGATAACCAATCCCATGTACCTGGGCGATGTGGAAGAGGTGCCGTCGTTTGTACACGAGGATGATAAGGTAAGTTCCAGTTGTAAGGGTTTCTTCCGACGGGGTGCTAATTACGTAGATGTTTTTGTTTTGAATCGAAAGAAGGAGGGTAACTGTTCCCATTTTCTATTATTCAAATTTCAAAAGCATATTTTTCCGTTCAAACAAAGTTTATGAAAATGGGCCCAATTGCTGGTGATTAGAACCTATTTTCATAAACAGTATTTTGCCTTTGAATGCAATTGCATATGAATTTTAGGACGATTATGAGACGTTCCTTGAACATGCAGGTACGTGATTTTCATGGCGACACTCAGTAAATAAACCATTTAACCTAGTCAGTTAGGTCTCACCAATCCGAAGACTTACATAACTGTTCACTAGGCACTTAGAAGCAAACGCTGCAATGTTGACTATGCTATAGTCACTCTTCATTCATATTTGTAAAATCTAACAAGCATTCCGGGAGCATGCTTTATCTGATGGGATAAACTAGAACTCTGAAACTCTCCAGAGTTATTTATCTCCGTACATTCATACGATGGATCTCATAGTATCTGCCATCCGAAATGCCATCCGGAAGTTTGGTGAGGATTGTAGCTTTGCGAACGCACCGAAATATGGTCGAAAATCAAAACCAATGGACCGGATGATCATGATGGCTTTTTCGAATAAAAAACAGTTCTGTTTGAACTGTTGCCAAACAGCTGGGAACTTCGAAGGGTATCGTCCAACGTTCCAAGGCACGAATCTATCTAAAAACCTTCAAGTAGCATAAGATGCCAAAACGGGGTGAAAAGCAGGCTGCAACCGTTCCATCACTGCCTTGGAAGCTGAATAGCGGTCTACTGTGTGGAAAATTGGCGAATATTGTCATGGATGATGAAAAATATGTAAAATTTGACTATAAGACACTTCCGGGAATTCAATATAAAGGCTGACTAAAAGTAAATTTGTACGCACAAAAAAAACTGTATTTCCAGATTCGATAGTCTATTAATGGTTGCTTTACCGTACTTTTGATAAAATTTAAAAGTTTCAGCATTAGATGGCATCATTTCTCCAGTTCGAACAAAACCTTCGTCTTGAAGGAGCCCATCAGACGGACACGGAGTCAGCACATTTCTTCCATTTTGCCTGGATTAGCTGGATGGTCTTGACTACCCCGCCGTTTCGTCGAAGTTTCTGCTTTGAAATTGCCCAGTATTTTTCGATTGATCGAAATTCCGGGCAATTTGGAGGATTAGCTTGGGGACAAAATCGATTTTGTTGGCCGACTACCAATCCAGAACCACCTTGTAGTAGTGACAGCTGGCCAAATCAGGCATTCTTCGATGTAAACTTTGGATTTAATCGTCAAGGATGTGACGAATGGTTCCGTTCTCAGGCCACAACTGCAAATCGGTTGCCAAACAATGGCCTTCTCCGCGAACTTGTCGGTGAACACGAACTTTAATCTTTTCGGCACATACCCACGTCCAGTCGCGATGTAAATATTTTGACAGGTAAGCTGCTTAATATCCAGTTTGCCGTATGTTTCGTATGTTGTACGTTCTGGCCACATTTCGGATCGAAAGACAGGGGTTGGCTTACACGCACCTCAACATCTTGCTGCGTAGCTGTCGATCCCGGGTGCCAGTTTTTTTCGTAGGTCCGCTGCTTTCTTTCCACACTCAGAGTTCCCTTGTAGGTTTTGAGCATTCGACAAACTGTTCATTTCGGCATCTTCAGCACTTTAGCCAGCTTGGAACCGGATCACTCCAGATTTTCCAGGTATTTGTGCACAATATGTGTTCTTCTTTTGAGTTCCATTTGACGTTATTTCTTAACGCGATCGACTACTTTGATCAAACTTGCACCAGCTGTTCTCTATAGAAGTGTAAACAAACCACTGTCAAAGATTTTCGATTCCCAACATTAGAAGAATGCCAGGAGTGCGCGAGGGGCGTACCAATTTACTTTTTAAGTGTTATGTCCAGTCTTAACATCGCCATGAAATTCCAATCTGATAACTAGGGTAAGGGGATGTAATGTTAGCCTAGCTCCTTCATTCGGCCTATGTACCAAATGTGTCATTAAGTTAGCGATAGTCAACAAAATCATGTTGCTATTAGCATGATAGATGTAATCCGAAGCAATTGAGACAATATCAATCAACTTATAGTTGTTCACTTCCACGTAATTTTCGGTTTCTTGAACTTTTGGGGCATCATGATTTCACTGGTTATGCTGAACAGATGATCTACACGATTTCAAGTGATTTAAATTTGGCTTAATTAAATCGATAAAGCAAGTAATGCAGTCTGGATGTGCAGAACATAGTTACACGTTTCAAACTAACTGTTCACATAGCTAAAATAACAATGATTTTACAAGAAAATCGTAGACCCAATGTTGGGTACATATTTTTTTGTATGTTCCGAACTATGGCCTGTTGTATCAATAACGTTGTAAAAAGGTTGTTATTGGTAAAATTTCAAGTGGAAATGCATGAATTTGCGGTTGTTTATAATCAAGTGGCTCATAAACACAAATCGAAGAGACAAAATCATTGCATAGTGAATTATAATGTTTTCATTATTGAATGGCTGATAAATTATATATGAACACCATTTAAGTGTTTTGAGGCAGTTTTACTTTAGTTTGTGTTGTGAAATGTTGTATTAAGTAAATCCAGTACAGCGTACAATGCCTTAATTCATAAAATGAGAAAAAAAAACCGTACAAAGACTGCATTTAGTAATAAATCCATTGAATGGGACGAAGTTGCATCCACGAATAGGCCCAATTTGGTGCCTATAGACCGACATAAAATCCACATCCCTCGAAAGTTTATGGCATTATAAAAATAGCTGTGTAACTTTTAGTGATACATGCTACCAAATGTCTTATCTAACTTATCTTTGCAAGTGTATAACTAGTTGAATCTCACTTACAGCTTAAAAACTTTAGGAGTTATAATGAAAAATGTGATCGCTGGTTGCATAATAGGCTGAACCAAGGGACACATACCCTAGTTCGTTGGCTATTCACAGTGCCTGTGAGCGTCATGTCCTAAAAGTATGTAGTTGCAGTGGCTGAACAAGCTCTGAGAAGATCAGACGATATTAGATGATATTTAGTTGGATTAGAATAGATAATATTTTACAAATATCCCTGCAAGCAGTAATTGAAACAAAGGTGTGAGCCCGTAAAAAAATTCTCATAGATTTACAATTAAATGTATTGTAACCATACGATAGAATCAAGCGTATGTAAAATTGACTATATTGTTCATGACGATAAGATGACAATAAAAGTTATTGTTTCCACAATAGAATCTAATGTTAATTGCGACATCGACAATAGAATCAGGGGTCGTTATGTCTTAACTATGAAAAACGTTTCTCATAAATAAATTACTATTAATTGTTTCACATTTGTTGAAAATTCTAGCATATAGGGTGAATAGTAGATCTATTGTAATGACAATATTCATTTTTCATTCATCTGATACATGAACAATAAGATTCATGGTCGGCAATAGATTTAAATGTTACTTTATATTATTTTATTGTAATTGTATGGTTATTTTTATCCGGGAGAGTATCCAGCAGCTTTTCTACCTCTTCTGTTCGACATATAAGTATCACTTCGGTCGAGTATCCCAGAATAAACGAGTTTTATTGTTCCTTCATGAGATAGCTTTAATTCTAGTATAAATTCTGATACTAAGACATGATGCAGAATATTTTGATTGATTGATGAACAGAGGACAACTTTGCTTAACACCTCTCACTTCAAGTTTCCTCTTGTAAACATGCCTTCATTATCCTGTTACAAGCGCTCTTGCTATAAAACCTGTCCACGTTAAATTTCGGGCACCAGAGTTACAGCAGCAAAAAAAAAAAGAAATTCACATAATTTAACAAAACCGATCGTTTATTTCATAATAAAAGAGTTATATCTACATTAGAAACAGTGGATTAAGATGTTAACCCTTCTTTCTGTAAAATTCTAGAACTTTTTGTGGTACACCCGCCATCAGGTTACGATTCTCCGTCTTATCTTCAAGTCATCGGTACCATTTGCTTTCTTCTTAGTTTGAAAGAGTTTCCGCTTAACTAGAGCCCAATACTTCTCTATTATGCGAAGTTCTGGACAGTTTGATGGATTGGTTGTTTTTGGCACGTATTTAACCTCGTGTACCTTATACCATTCCAGGACGGATTTCGTGTAGTGACAAGAGGCCAAAACAGAGCTGAAGAGTCGTGAGTTCTGATAAACGGTAGCAACCGCTATTGCAGACATTCTTTCTCTTGCACATCCTTATTGCTTTCGACCACAACTACATATGGCCTATCAAATCATTTACTTCTTCGAGGTGTTTCTTTGCATTGCGGTATAAAAAACCAGACTCGGAAGCTGTTTAATGTATTCGAGTACGTATGTTTCGTCGTCGATTAGCTACAAAAAAATGGTGTAAAGTCCTTAATACGACTTTTTGCAGTGAAATTAAGTTTGTCATCACAGTTGGGCACCTTTTTCACTCTGTACGCGGTTCAGTCCTTGACTCTGCTTCACTTTTTGTACGTATGAGTTTGAATTTCCAGCTTTGTAAGCCACATTTCACACATTTGGGAATGGGATTTTTCTCAATAATGGCAACCTTCATGTCTATTTGTCGGGAGCATAGTTTTTAATTTGATTAACTGAATTTACTCGAATTATACAGACGGTATTTGTATGCTCATGGTTTCTATGCGGTTGTTATTTACTGTGTCATAGTAACCGGTGCTGCTATGGAGTTGTTGTATATAACACGTATGGCAAGCAAGCAACTAAGGAACGAACAAAGCAAGGGTTGCTGTAATTGACAACAACCTCTCTCAGTTATTTGCTTCTAAATCTCACTTGCTTCTTAATGCGACAAATGTCGGAGCAAATAGAGACTTCGTGAGGATGTCTGCGTGTTGCTTTTGGGTCGGAATTGAATCAATTTAATCTAACTATCTGCAAATGCATTGCGGATTAAATGGTACGTTACATCCATGTATTTGACTCGTCTTGTTTCCTCACGTTCAGCCATCGCAATTGCTCCTTGGTTGTCTTCATGTAGTGGTAAGGGAAACTGCAGTGCATCTTGTTTAAAATCGTTAATCAATTCAGTTAACCAAATCGTCTCACTTACGCAGGAATTCATGGCAACGTACTCCGCTTCGGTAGAAGACATTGTCACAATTGTTTGTTTCTTCGACGATCAGGCGGTTCCGTCAACCTTCTGCAGAAATTAGAGTTCGAATCGTAGTCAACCGTGCCACAGGTACATACGTCTCCTTGTAGTCCACGTGTCTCTGTTGCGCGTAGCATCCGACTTCAAGTTAAATATCCATTTGTAAGGTACGGATTGAACCGCAGCGGGTGTTTAACCACGGTCCAAGTTTGGTTTTTCTACACCGCCTTCAGTTCGTCTTGATTTGCTTGCCTCCTCTGATGTTCGATCAGATGACCAACTACTTCTGTGTAACATTCGGGAACCTCTACGGAATTGACACCAGCAGAAAGACCTCTTTATGGAATAAAATAAGAAACCAACCTGATCTTTTGCACTCCCGACCACTAGCCCTCGGATTATCAACATTAGATGTGTTCCTTTCTGACTATGGTGGGAGTGCCGTTCAGCCTTCTTAGTCGTTTTCGCCTTCTCCGTCTTCCGTTTTCCGGTAGCTATACTTTATTATTCTCCTCTTGCTCGGAACCGGTGATATGTTCTCCGGAATAACAAATCGATGATCAACGCTTTCACTTGGTGACTTGAACGGGTATGCTGCTTTATTGAATCGGACAACGCGAGCTATATAATGGACTGGACTCGGAAAAAAATGAGACACACAAAAATGATCACCAAAAATTCATTTTAAATCGGATACTTCTCAAATTTTCAGGGATTAAATAATATATTAGCTATGTTTTGGCATTATTGCCTCCCGCAAGCTGAATGCTCGTACATTTCTCTTAACACTGCTCATGAGATCTTGGGCGAGGCTGTGTCCATCTTCCTTACATAATTTCTCCCAGTTTTTCTTCAAAGTTTCATCGGGTTTGAATGTTTTTCCGCTTTTCTTCAACTTCTTTTTCATAATCGCCCAAAACTTTTCGATCGGACGAAGTTCTGGTATATTTGGCGGGTTCGCCTCCTTCGGGACCACATTAACGCCCTACGCTTCGTACCAATCCATTACAGGCTTGGCGTAATGGCACGAAGCGAGATCCGTCCAGAACAGCGTGGAACCACGGTAAGAGCAGAGAAAGGGCAGCAAGGGCTTCTGCAAGCATTCCTCTCGATAAGTCTGCCCGTTTATGGTGCCGGTTGTAACGAACGGCTTGCTGTACCGTCCGCACTCGCAGATCGCCTGCCAAAACAGGTACTTCTTCGCGAATTCGCCCATCTTTCTCTTCTGGAACTTTTCCGGAACTTCCATGCGGGACGTACCGACAAAAACTCGAGGCCGGGGTTTTGTTTGGTGTCCGCCTTGATATATGTCTCGTCGTTCATGACGAAACAGCCTGGCTTGACCAGCAACTCACGGTACAGATTCGGCGCACGCAATTTGGCCACCGTGTTTTGCTTGTCATTCCGGTTTGGCGCCTTCCTGACCTTAACAACACGTAGTCCAGCCCGCTTCATGGTCTGCTGGACGAACCACTTCGACGAATTGACCTTTTTGGCCACGTCTCGGGTGGAAAGGTTCGGGTTATTCTTAAAGTGCTGCCTTATCTTCCGCGCCTTCTCTGTTGGCGGAATTTGGCGGTTTTTCCGCATGCCACAAAATAACGCAACTCTCATTTCGCTGAAAATGCCAAAGACACAAACTCACTAAAATTGATCACGTGACAATAAGCTAGATTTCGTCTGACTTTTAAGTAAGCATGACGTGGACAGCAAGTCAAACTTACTGACATCACGTAACATTTGAAAATTAGATTTGATTCAGAAGTTACGGGATATTTCACGTAAATCAGAACTTTCCTGAACTTTTCCAATATCGTTAAGACACATTATGGGATCTATGATACATTACGAACTAAGTCTTACGACCCGTATTAACCGTATTATGGTTCCGACCATAAATATAGAAAAAGTTCACCAAATCCCAATAACTTTCAATCCAACTTTACTCATTTTTCAACATTTTTTTCCCCATTATCCAATAGGCTCACTTCGGCAATCCTGTGTACGACTCGATGTACGCCGGCGGGGTCAATGTGCACGCCGATTCGTCGTCGATTCCGAGCAACAGCAACCATCCGCTGTTGAATGTGTCCGGCTCGGCGCCGGAGGAGAAGAAGGGCCTGCTTCAGCACACTCTCGACGATTCCAGCGCGCAGGACTTGTTATGATATAGGTTGAAGAAATAGTAGCAGTTGCGCTTCTAGAGGGCCGGCGACCTCACGCTTGCCCCCTAGAGCAGCACGTGCCTACGTGGAACCGAAACCGAAGCCAGTTTATTTGGTAGGTATCATCTAAGTGTATGCGTATCCCTTCATTACCTAGGAATAAGCATGTTGATTTCGTTGCGTAAGGAAGGAACGAAATAGTAGTCATTTTTAGTTGTTAGACATTGTTTGTGAACAAATTCAGACAAATTCCCGTACGCAATGGATCTGTAGTTAATTCTGTAGCCTATACTCATTATTTTATGTACTATTTGTTCGAGAAAGTAAAACAGTTGAAGATCTCGCAAATTATCATTAGTCAAGCTGATGAGATTTCTTCAATGAAATCGAGTCGCGGCTAAGGTCGAACAAATGGTTTGCGCCGACCGATAGAGGAAGTGATGATTTAGGACAAAGTAAATTAGAATCAAATCGAGTTTAACTGATGTTTTCTGTTAGATAGTCGAGGGTTTAACTTGGTGCCGTGCGAAAGTGGTAGGCAGATCGTGAGTGTCACTCAAATGAGCTTTAAATAACTTTACGTTATCTAATCAACAATCAATCCAGTGTATAGTGAATGTCCCTTTAGTAGACTGTATATGCCTAGAATACAGTCGTTAACAGAAATTTACTTCTTTTTAAAACTTTGATTATCCTGGCGACACCATGCTCGACGCGGATTCTAATTCGACAAACTCAATAAATTTTCAACCTTCGATTTTGAAAATTTTCTGCTGCAAATATAAGTTTTAGTGTATTAGAGATGATAGTGTAAAAAATACGAGTGCGTCATCATTAGGAACGGGTCGACCATGGTTCGGGCATATTACATTGTAATACGATAAAACGGAATCATCACTGCAGCACACTTCCGAAAAAAGATCACAATTTGTATGACAAAGCAACAATAAAAGAAGCTAACCATGATGCGAAATTTGTCCATCCACTTTTTGATAATAAACAAAACTTTAGCAAATAGCAAACAATTGTTAATAAGTTTAAAACAAAATCATGCTTGTTTGTAAAAAGTAATACTAGAATTGATTGTGATTTTTATAAACAAAAATAAATCGTAATTTAACGAATCCTAACGTTGAGAAAAAAAATCATAACTAGTTGACAGCTGAAAGAAATAATTATAGCTAATAATAAAAGAAATAAATAAAAGGGGAGAACGATTCGTCCGGATGGAACTGAGTGAAGCCGGTTCTAGGAATCGTTTGTAGAAAAGGATAACTAAATTTGTAAAACGACGATTACTATTACTCACCAAACAATGCCATAACGGAAGTTGATGCAGCTGTGCGCTCTAACGCCATTAGATTAATTCGTTTTATTCGAGTTCCACGTACCGAATACTCACACAAGAACAAACAATAGATATCTAATTACAACAATACAAAAGAATACTAAAATAATCTGAAACGAAGTTTGACCCATGGAAGAGAGTTCAAACATAGTCGTTTCCCATCCATGAACAACAGAAGAAAAAAACGAACTAGTTATTAGTGCGCGATTTCAGGTTTTGTAAAAACTCATCAGCGTCAAGCAAAGGTAACGGATAACATGTGAATTTGTCGATTTTGTCACGAAGATATAGGAAAATCGTTTAAAATAAAGACTGTAATTTTTCAAAACCTTGTTTGGTCTCATTTAATAGAACTTGAAAGAAAATTATCTCTTCGCTCCCGTCTGAACAACAGAGTACTCAGCATCCTCAAAGTCTGAGCCCTGATCATCTATGGGCAGGGAAGAAAATATATTGTTGTCTGGATGGGCTGGTGGAACAGCGGCCGGTGGGATCTTTTTAAGTATTTCTGCATAAGAGCGCTTCGACCGCTGCTGTAATAAACGAATTTGATGTTTCTCCCACTCTTGGGGTCCGTACTGCAGGGACCCTCCACATGTTGCTCACCGCATTTGCCGCATCTTGCTTTGTTACAACATTAAAGTGTAGTATGGCCAAACTGCTGGCGCTTGTCACAGTGCATGACCGTCGGTATGTAAAACAGGTAACAGGAGCTTCCCCAACACGAGGAAATTCGGGAGGGCAGCTCCAGAGAAGATCACACGAAACGAATTTGAAGGTTTTTTGTGCCGTCGGATGACACATCGTTCACTTGCCTGACATCAAGGACCTGAACTGATGGAACGGCACAATTTTTTAACCCACCAGTTCTATGGGACTTAACGTCAGCGCACGTCAAAAACGGTTCGCCGACCACTCCGGCCACGTGCGAGGGAAGATACACATGGTATTCTAAAGAAAAGAGCGTGAAGGTAACAATCCTGTTAGCTTCTTCGCGATCACTTAGAGTGATGCGAAGCAGCTTACTGCGACTGGGAGAGGTTATTTCTTGAATGCTCCGAAACGACTTTGCCGAAAATAAAACCAGAAAAGGACCCTTTGATCCTTAGATTTCTTAGTTTGAACCTAAAATAAACAACTGAAGGACAATAACAAATCGAGATTTTATTATCTTATCTTACCGTAACGCCAGACGCCTCATCGACATTGTGGATCCTGCTGGGAGAAAGCATGCCGGTTTCAAATTCCTTTTCCATCACATCGTAAAACTTATTCACCGAAATCCGGTTGAATCCCTGAGCGCGTGCAACTGATGTTGCCTCTGGAGAACGGAATGCCTCTTTCGGAAGCCAATAAGTCAATCGACTTCAGCTCGTTGTTTCTCCTCTGTTTTCCCATTCTTCTCAGCCAGTTGGAAAGCCCGGCTTCTGGCTTCCCGTGCCGTTACTCCATAGAAGCTTACTTCTAGTTTAAGGATGTGTTGTACTAGCTCAGCCTCCTCTTCTTCAGAAAATACGGTGGAATATGACCCGGCGAGTCTAACTTGCTGCTGCGGCGCAAGCTTTAAATATCGTACAAGAGTTTGTCGTGGAATACCATGTTCCTTGGCGGCTCTTTTCATTGACACTCCATTGTGATTGACCGCTCTCAATGCCGTTGTCAAATTGACTTCTGTCCACCGCTGGCGATTCCTAAGGCGTTTATAATTCCGGACCGTTGTCGCACTTGAGCATTTCACACGAAAAGTTAATAATGGCAACTTGTTGTTTTTCCTTATAGGTTAAGGAAAGCTGCAATTTTCCCATTTTATCTAGGCATAAGACGCTTAGTTAAAATTAATTGTTTCTGAAATATAAAATGAAGTATGATACTGTTATTTACTTCAAATGTTTAAGAAACATAAAGATTGTTTGCTAGCATTTAGATCTCGTAAATTAATAGTACAAATTGGTAAAAGCTTATTTAACATAGGTGAAATATTATAATATTTCTTGGTTACAGTGCACTGTGGTCTAAGGAGAAAAATTAGGTGGAATAAATTAATAACTCAAAGAATATAAGAGATAGCGTATTGATGTCTTCTGTACAGTTTCTAGTTAGCTTATGCTACGTTTTTAGCAAAAATATCCTATACGCCTAATTTTACCAATAAAACAATTCACTATCAACCTTTTTTGTTTTGATAGATAGAAATACAAAATGTTCTACAAAGTTATGGAACTTAAAAAGCATTAAAACTTTGTAGAAGATTATTTTTGTGTATCTCTTTTATTTATTGAGATATAGCGCACTTAAAGAAACAAAAGCCAACAATCAGAATATCTGTCATATTTTGAAAAATATATATGTTTAAGACCTACTATGTTCAAAGCGATTGTAGTTTATATAAAAATACACATTTGCTCCCAAGACATCATATCCGTACAACTTTTCTGTGAAAAGTTATCATCAGTTTTGTTGTTTTATAACCGAAACATTCAAGCGTTAAATTTCAAAAAGGCGCAAGTGAAACCGATAGTTATATATATACCAGTTGAATAAGTATATCTCAAAGTACATTTAAGCAAAATTTGGGAAAGGTCTTTTTTGATTTTGCTTAATAGCAGCACGTTGAAAAAATCATTTTTTATACCGGAAATCTACAATTATCAGATTTATTTCAAGTATTTATGAACTAGATGAATTATTAACATGTCCTGATACATATAACGTAAGTAGACCTATCGTAACGTAGCATTGTAACATAATATGTCATCATCAACAAAAATATTATGTTATGTTTATTACTTAATACTAATAATAAAATTGAAATAATTTTGAATAATTGAATAATAAATTCACTAATCAAGAGCCTGGCTTTCTCAGGTAATTCTGATGCAAGTGTTTCCGAAGATATCCTATTAGTTAACGAAATTACAGGATCTGACGATAAGAGCAATCTTTTGAAGATATCTTCAATATTAACTGTTCTATTGAACTTTCTTGAGTGGAACTCCCGATATTTCCGAATGCACTTGTTTCTTGTCTCTTGAACGTCTTCGCTGCACATTCCGATTGGAAGCACCGTATATTTAATTATTGCTGCTCCGTGAACAAGAAGTTTATGGACTGTTGGAGACAACGCATGCCAACCATATAACATCTCGTACAATGCTCTAGTCTCTTCGGCATAATCTTCAAAAGAATTATAATTGATTCTTGCTTTACAGTTAATCACTGTAAGAAGAATATGGAACCGCTCCAACAAATTTTCATCTGGAACCGGCTCACTGATGCGTAATCCTGTGAAAAAATCGCAAAATATAGTTAGATGAAGTCAATTTAAAAATATTAAAGAATATACTATTCTTACCCAAGTTCTCACGCATTTTCTTTCGAATTTCGGTTTCCTTAGCTTTTACCGCTGTTTGATTTGCTTACACGCCATGTTGGTTTATCAAGCATCAACTTTCAATAACATTTCCATAGTTATTATATACGCATGAAGAGGAGAAAAGCCATATTTATATTTGCCAGGATCATCAGAGTCTAGACCACTTCTGGAATTGTTAAGTTGTTTGCAAGATGTTTCACAAATATAGCAGGCATGCTAGTTGGTTCCAGTCAAACCGTTGACGACTTTGGTGTCCACCATTGTAAACAGCATCACTGGTTTAACAGAAACGACTTGCTTGGATAACGTTACCATAACATTCATTAAATTTTGAATTTGCACATTCATAAGAAGAACCTCGCGTTTAGTTAGCTCTGCGAGTTCTTTTGCAAATACCAGTTTTATGGGTCTGCATAGGGAAATTGATGAAGGAAGATCATTGTTCCAAGCAATTTCTTCAGTATCGTCAGATCTACAACCAACCGCAGCGGAACTAACGAGAGTGCGCATATATGAGGATCTCTATGTTCTTGCAGTTCGTGGTCCTCGTCCTCGTCGATAAAACACTGTTTATATCTTGCGTGATTTCTACTGCCATCACAACCCCATTTGTATATAAGTGTATATTCATCGTATAGCACCATGTCTCTAGAAATGACTCGGCTTATCAAACTTTGGAAATGGCGCTTCGTGGTATGTTCAACAAGATTCTGTAACGATACTTCAGCAACAGATGATCGGATGGACAGATCTAATAATAATAAATACAATAAATATGTAACCCATATTTCTGAGTAAATGTTTCAATACCTGTACTGCCGTTATAAGCATAACTGTCCCATTTATATAGGGAAATCCATAGAACATGGGACAATTATGCGTAGAACGGCAGTGTAGGATAGCACAGTTTCTTAGCTTCGACTAATTTATTATACGATGTTTATATATCTGCTCCTCTACTCAAATTCACCTGCCGGTATTGAGCTTTTGAAAACCCGTTCTTGCATAAGAATGCAAGACCTTCCTCAGCTGTAAGTGGATTCAATTTTTCTTTCCGTTTTTCTGCCGAGGATTGTAGACTGGTCGCTGCTGTCTCAGGATTTTATGCTAATTTTTCTATCAGTTTACAAGCTTTCCGGAACCCAGCTGACGCCACGGAAGTTGCTGCAGCAAACGAGATTTATTTGGCCAAATATTGGCTGAGAAGATGTTCAACCTTTTTTTTCTTTAATTTTTGTTTTGCGTCTTTGAACGGCTTTGATGGACGGCCGGCGGATTGTTTTGAGGAAACGTAGCATCGATGAAAAATTGTCCATCAAGCCAATTATTGTTGGTATTCAAGAACCGTTCGCGTTTTCGTCCAGTTGCACGCCATAGTTTCTGAAAATTCGTAACACGACAATTTTCAGCCAAAAAAAGCAAAGCTTGCTTTGATGTGATCCCCAGTGGAATGCAGTTGTAGATTTGCGTCATAAAAAACGATATTTTCAACGTTCTGCTATTAAGCAAAATCAAAACAGACCTTTCCCAAATTTTGCTTAAATCTCGAGTAATTCATGATTAGGGCCTAAAAGCCATTTGTAAACGCATTAGAGGTGGTTTGAGCAAAACAATAGACGATCGTGAGGCGATCGTCACCTATCTACAAATGTATGGTAAGGTGACCGACGAACTTGATGGAAACTGCGAGAGTGAGTTACCACACGCTAGGGTGGTTCTTGCAACAGAATTTACAAATGCAAAACTTAATTATTGGCCGACCACCTATTATTACACAGTTTGGTATGGTTCGGCTGCTACTCGTGTCGGTCTGTAGATAGGCTATTGAAAAGCCTCCGGGTGCGTGTGGAACAAAGCCTTGACCGACGCAATGGAATGGTGCGGTGATGATGATGATAGCCATCGTGGGGGAGAACGATATTCTTCTCACTGTCGGTGGCGATGACGGGTCGTTGTATGGTCCTTCACAAGGCTCGCCTATAAAGGCCACTTCCTTCGTCCGTACGTCGCACTGTGGCACTATCAAACCAGCTTTAGTGCAGAGAAAAAAACCACGGTCGTGGAGAAGAAAAGACCAAAAACCAAAACGTAATTCGTAACGTTACGGAGCTAACAGCAGTTGATTTTGCACACTCGAACGTTCGACAAGGAATGGTATCAGTCCTTGAAGGAAATTCGGTATGATTTAGAAATTAACTTCACCGCGATTTGAAAATTGTAAAAAGTAGTCTATTTCGATACTCACTAGCACTGGTGCAACCTGTTCTCTCCCGTCCTGCGCGTCGAATCGAGAATGCCATCAGGATATCACTTCTTGGCTGATTGCTGCTCGCTGTTTGCGGGCCGCTTGCCACCGCACGTATGCCATCTCAATGGCCCACATGGCTAGCGTAACGATCGTGAATGCATTGATCAACAGAATGCTCTTCGAGTAGCTTCCGGACAGATCCCGAATCAGTCCAACCAGCGGACCGATCGTCATCAGTATGATACCGTTTGTCATCATCTGGATGCTGGATGCCGCGGGGAGACGCTTCAGCGGGATGTAGCTTGGTATAACCAGGCCCATATAGACGGTGCGAACACCTTTGGCCACACCAAGGAACACGGCTACCACAATCATCTCGGTATAGTTGCGAGCGACTAGAATGCCTGTAATGAGTTAATAAGTTAGTGTTTCCCAAATAGAGCTTGCTTGCAAAAAAATCAACCTACTAAATCTAGTAAGTATCAACATGCTGAGTGCAATCATGTACATGATTCTTGGAGTCAGTTTCAGCATGTCTCCGATAAAGGGTGAAATGAAACGGAACATTAAATCTGCAACGGCCAGAGTGGACATAATTGACGCAATTTGTTCCGTTTCGTAGCCCAGATCGTTGAGGATGAAGAGGTGTCAACAGGGAAAAGTTGATTTCCGCAAACACGGCGATAGACATTCCCAGCATCATGTTTACGTAGATCCTATCCCGTAGTAAGGTGAGATCAAAAGAGTTACTATCTTCTGTAGCCAGCTTTGCGTTTGCTTCTGGGTCTCTGGACAAGATTCCTCCCTGCCGTCAACATTACTGAAATCGAATTTGGCCGTTTTTTGAACGGATGGTTTTGCATATGTTGGATTTTCCAACTGTCGCATAATCGACGGCAGTCGAGTATCGTCCGTAAGATCTTGGTTTTCACTCAAAACCGGTAGCTTTGAGTGGAAATCACATGCATCGGAGAGGAAATTTCCCGTTCACTTGCATGGGAACTTCTCCTAGTGCCGGGATATCGTTCATCGAAGAGCCTCATCGAGCTGCCCAAGTTGATGGAGTCTTCTGACTTTTCAAACCATCGCTTGGTTCTGGGAGAAAACCTCGCTGCACATGATTTCCGCCTTGGCATATTATTATCCAACGAACCCCTCCGTTCGCCTTCTTTCTCGTCGAAAAGCTTGATCGAACTACCGAGGTTAACCGTTTCGGAAGATCCAGACTGAAACCACCGTTTCTTGGTGGATGCCTTCGAGGAATCCAGATTCTGGGAGTACGCTTTCAACAGCAACAGTTCGGCCGTCGAGGGCCGCCTCTGTGTGGGATGGAGAACTGATTAAAGTTTTGGGAATTAATAGAGCTATCTTTCAGTGTTTCTTAAAACAGTTTGTAGGAAATTACCTTCGCTTTTGGTACGAGGCAGAAACAGCAACGTGGCCTTCGAATCTGGTCGACGCATTTGTGACGTTTGTTCGAATCCATAAATACTTTGGGCGTCCATATCGTGATCGGCAAAGTAGCTTCGTTTATCCAGATAGTGGTCTTCGTTGTCCGACTCCAGGTCACATTTGCTGTCGATACGCACTGCTGTCAAATTAGGTCCAACATTAGGCGATCGAATAAAAGTTAATCCGTAAAGCACTCACCACCGTCTGTCGAAGATTTCTCCTCCGTGGCTTCTTTCCGAGGAGACAGTAGTTCATCTTTCGGTTCAATCGGAAGCATATGTCGCTTCACAGGTTGCAAAAGCAAAGCCGCCGCAACAATGTGCGTTGCCAGCGCTCCAATGATTAACAGACAACTTCTGGAACCGTACAGCGAAACCAGAAGCGACACCACTTGAGGCAACAGAATGGGACCCAATCCGGTGATGGTCATCGCAATGCCAGCTGCCTTGTTCCGCCGGTTTATAAAGTACGTGTTTAGTGCCAACGAAAACGATGAATTGCAGAATCCCATGCCGAGAGCTGAAAATGGTAGAATAATTGTTGACTTTCTACTACAAACTCGCAAATTACTGCAAACCTTACACGCCATAATACTATAGGTGAGAATGAAGTGGAAGAACGTCTCTGCCCGGGAAGTAAACATGAGTCCAAGGGAAAACATACATCCACCGAGGGTGGCTAACTTGCGGAAGCCAAAGTTTCTCAGCAGTGGACCGTTGAAGAGGCCGAAGGTCATTCCGACGGCTGAGGCGAGGTTAATGATTAGCGAGGCGTCCGTCGCCGAAATGTTTATCTGCTTGAACGTATCCTTGAAGATAAGGCCGAAACTCTGCAGGACCGGTACGATCATGATCTGTTGTTGACGAATGGGAAAATGTGATTAGTTGGGTTTATTTATCAGGATTGGTAGCTAGACAGTTACTGATCGGCTGTCGATATGAAATTTTAGAGTGTTGTGAATATGAGATTAAGCCTTGGTAAAGCATATGTATTTTTAAAAGCAAAATTCATACGTTCTGTGATTTGAAGAAGCTGTATGTGAATTTAAATTAGAACTGCCAATATTCGACCTTAATCCATAGCCTAAACTCCAGAGCCATGGTTAACAAAGAGCAATTGAGGAAAGACGAATAATGGACACCTCAAACAAAAAAGTGATGCCATAGTTGCCGCTTAACAGCGAAGCATTGTTTATCGTTAAATACTGTTGGATAGCTCTTTTTTTCATTGCTAATCTGATGTAATACAAACGCAGCCAGTGCGAGAAAGCATCCTGGAAATAATTGGGTTAGATGACGCCAAATTTTTTTTTGTCAAAACTGATGCTTGCAGCATATCAGAGACATGATACAAGCGTCAAAGCGGCCAGGCCTACTGCGTTGCATTAACCGCAAAAGATGATTCTATAAAATGGGTTGAATTCAAATGAATAGATTTGAACCCCAAAACATTTTGTGAAGATTGCATTCTCTTCGTCAGATTCTATTACAGTTAATCGATTTTCCTTTGACTGTCAGACGCTCGTGGCTTAACCATATTCTCCATAGCGGCTCTAACTAATCCCGTCAAATCGTCAAAAAGAAACGAAGTCATAGAAGATTCGGTCTGGGAAACAACTCGACCATTGCTGCAGACTTGATGACAAAATTCAGGTTTATTCCCAGCATCTTATCGTTTACCCGACGAAAAACTCTGTTTGAAATTTGGATGACTTTCCTTCAGCTTACTTAAAGGGTGTATTCGATAAAAATGGCACACACATATATACTCATTAAAATTGAACTGATTATCGGATTTTCTTGAAATTTTCAGGGAATGAAGAACTACTAATGAGTTTTAATTTACAACATTTGTTTTATTCAATTTCGTCTCCCATCCCGAATGCCCGCACCTTCCTTTTCACTCCACCCATCAAATTTTGTACAACCGATTTTCCCAGTGTTTTTGTTGTTTTTACCCAAATTTTCTTCAATTCTAGCTCTGTTTTTATAGTTTTGGGATGTTTGTGAAGTTCCGTTTTCATAATTGCCCAAAATTTTTCAATTGGACGAAGTTCCGTGAATTTGGTGGGTTCATATCCTTTGGCACAAAATTGACTCCGTTGGCTCGGTACCGCTCCAATACGTTCTCCCAGCACGCTTCATGGTTTTCTGCACAAAACCGACTGACACCTTAGACTTTTTAGCGACATCTCGAATTGACATGTTTGGACGGTTCTTGAATTGTTGTACGACTTTCCTGGCCATTTTACTGTCCATTGGACCACTTTTACGACCACTCCCTTCCTTCCTTTGGACACTCAGACGCTTCTTAAAGGTTCTTATTACACGAGACACAGTTGTATTTGCAATTCCAAGCCTTTTAGCAATCCACCGGTGGGACGCCCCTGGATTTTGATTGTGAGTGCACAAAATTTTCTCGGTTCTAGGTTTTTTACTCAAATTTCTAGGTTTTTTACTCATACGATTCAAAAGTTACAGAAGATTTTCTGTGTGCCATTTTTATCGAATACACCCTTTACTTCCTGCATCCGGACGTAGTCCACAAATCTTCTCAAATGGTGCAGCATTTCTAGCGCTCTTCTCTTTGAAAAAAAACGATTCTACATCATTTTTATCTAAAGCTCTCTATTGGTAATTCTAGTGAGCAAAAATATCGTCAAGCATGAATTGGTTGACATTTTAGGTATATTCAGTCTTTTTAACAGGGGTTGAAAAATGCACAGCTCATTTTTTGAAATACATTCATTTATAAAAAATATACGATCGCGGAAACACCTACAAGATTCTGGCACTCCTAGAGAAGGGAGAGTCCATCGAGCGGAAGGCTGATTCCGCTGTTTTAAGCGTTGTTTAAGTTGTTTTAAGCGACCGGAGGATTCAAGAGAAGCTCAAACGGAAGACCGAACGCAAGGTGATCACTTCTTTCCGTGCGTCCGGCCAAACGGTCAACAAGTATTTTTCCAATATGTTTATCCACATGCGGAAGCGTAAGCCCAAGCCAGCCATGTCGGAGAACCAAGCGCAAACCCAGAAACAACGGGGCTTTCCCCATTTCAAGATTATGTCCGAGTTTGAGCCAATCAGATGCGTTGTTCAAAAGAGTGATTTAATTAAACACTTCGGTGTGAAATAAAACCTGTAAAGGGGGAAACATAAGTCACGATGAGCTAAGTCAAATAGATCTACCGGGAATCAAGTTGAGAAACTTGTCCAACTTGGCTAGACAAAAACCAATGGCCCAAGATGTAATCCACGCTGGCCCAGTGCACCTCTGAAGGCGGAAAGGACGTATGTTGTCAATGGTATAACGAGTTAGGTACTTATTTATTTAATGTGTACGCCATAACATTTAATTAGGAGAAGCCTTGATTTGGGTTAATTTTCCCCTTTCTGATTATTCCTCCTGCTAAAAATGTTATTTTCGTGTTTCGAAAGAACTCTTAGGGATGATGTTTCTGGATTATTGGATGTCATTGCTCTGATTTCGTTTTCCATCAAGTTCAAAATATCTCTTTTTAGCCTTCCTTTTCATTTCGACTACTTCTTCTTGCTTTTGATCTGATGCACTATTTTCGAGCCTCCCCTAATTCAACATCTTTCTTTTGTTTCTGCGTAGATTCGTAAGATTGCTTCGCAAATTTGGCCTTCAAAATCTAGTCCTTTGAAACAACAAATCTGGTTATATCGTTATAAAAAAAACGAAAGGGTGACTTATGTCTATGACATAACTGCATAGTTGACGTTGATGTGAAGAAAATCATCTTTAACTGTAGATTGTACAGACTGAACAATGAAGATAAAAAGTCACTTTTTGCGTGACGTAATTAATGGAAGTTCCCTTACAATGCTCTTAGTTCGTCAAAGTGGCTGAATGGTTGCCATCAAGGGCCACCATGATGAAAAAGCCACGGATCAAATCTCGGTCCCGAAATTTTGCATTTTATTTTTGTGAGTCATCTGACTGCTGGGCTCCCATCCCTTACTCAACCAAATACGCACAACCTCACGCACATATTTAATTTTTCAAAGCGAATTGCTGTGTTGCTTTTTTGCCCACAACCAATGTTGGAGTTTTCTTCCAACTTACGATCCACAGCACGAAATGTGGAACAAAATCATGCGACAATCATATCTTACAATCTTGCGTTTTTATATGGATGTAGAGCGAATTACAAACAACTTAACCTTACAGCAAGTGGACCAATTTGGACATTTTCGTTTTGCAAAAAGTTCCACAGGCTGGAGCGGGAATCGAAACCACAACTTCATGGCAACCGCTTGAAAGACGGGCGACGCCGCTAACCACTTGCCCACGAAGATGATGTGGGTGATTGATTTGTCAATTTTTAAGCAACGCCATATTGAGCCGGTGCGTGGCAATGCAAATTTCGATGAGCTCAAGAGACATTTCTATCAAACATACTCTTTAGTAGGCAACTTGATTTGATCGTCCTGAAAAGGACGGATTTTAGTTGATAACATGGTTCGCGAATGAAATTTTCTTCAGTCCTCTTGGGCTGCAGGACACCACACTGTGAAATGGTCACAGCGCGTCCATTCGGAGGTCACTTTCACTCACAACAAGCCCCGCATAAAAAAACTACAAACCTCAAATGGATATACGTACTGTGCAAACACTTCAATAATCAAATCTTATTGTTTTGAAAATGGCACGTATTTAGAAGTATCGTTCAAATTCAGATAGATCTCATCGGATATTGTTGCTGATGTTCAGACTTCATTTGGGTGGCTTTCCTGTGATGCTAAAGGATGTATTTATGTCTCTACAGAAGTAGCACTCTGCTATTTGGCAAATATTTTCACATCATCTTATTCGAATGCAATTAGTATTTGGCGCACAAATGCAATACAATGAAAATCACAGGTAAAAAACACTTCCGAGAAGATATATAACTTGAAAAATCACAATCATTGTGAAAAGAAAGAAAAAACCCTTCACAGCTCTCCATCTGTACACCACTTGGTGAGTGCATCTGAAATTATATGTCAGCCACTCACATGCGCATGTGCGTTATCTTCGTTCTTTGGTTCTGACCAGCAAATGGCCGTTTTCTACATTGCACTGGTTTTCTTTTTCTCTCTCCACACACTGCAAACAATAAAAATCCACCGCTATGAGGCGATTCTATATCGACTTCTAAACTGCTTGTAATCATCAAGTCACTCACGACAAGGCGGAAAAATACTCTAATTTAATTGTTTATGTCCGCGTGGCACAATATTAACAGCTGATATTAACTCTTTCTCCGGGTGTGAGGGCGAAGCACAAAATACAAAAAACAAACGGAGAAAAACAACCGACTATCGCAATTTTTTGGAAGGACTCGATTATATTCACTACATCGTACAAAAAACACGTGGAGATTTTATGATTGCACTGTTAATTTAGGTTGAATTACGAATATATTTTAAATTTTATTTTTCGCGAAAAGGACGCAGCAAAAAACAAAACACGTCAGTTTGCAAGCACGGCTTGCTGCGATCAGAAAAGAGAGACGTAATTCCTGCCACTCAAAAATATGTTTATGATTATTGGAATGCTGTTCACCGAGCCTAGTTCGGTTTTCCGGCATCAAATGCTTACATAGTGAAAATTTTCTTTCGATCTCTGCATTAGAATGAGATACGCAAGTTGCAAATGTAATGCAATGTTCTAATTTTAGAGAATTTATCGTTTAGTCTGACAACAACATTTGCAAGTACTAATTCTTCGTGAATTTTAGATTTGTCTTATTTAAAATTAATCACATCGACTAAGATCCTTCCTGACATGAAGTTGCTGACAAAAACGAAAATAGACACGCTCTGACTTACTCATTTTGTTAACTCATTTAACTCATTTTTGGTGTATCGAAATGGTGTTGAACGAATCCGCGCCAGAACGAATTTTATGAACAAATCCGCGCTGCCGAAGCAATCCTCAATTTGGTTTGTTAAAAATATCTCTTTCGGTTTTTTACTATTCATCCGGAAAATAGTCGCTTTTTTTAATGCGCGCATTATTATACAAATGGACCGAGACCTTCTGGTATTTTAAAAATGATCGCAAAGTTACCATCCAAGTTGGCGTAGCTTGTGTAAGCATATAAAAAGAAAAAAAATGTAAAGCATGGCAAAGTTAGTCTTTGCACTAAAATTCTACATCATGCATACAATAGTGATAAGCTTCAGTCAAAGGATCACCTAAGGAGTTCCAATCCGGTACAATAAAAAAAAGTAAGTCATATCAAGCAAAACAATGCATTAGGTCCTAAGTACATTGAGAGACTCTCTTTGTCAACTTTCTCTTTGCGTTCCTACGGCTATGTAAGAACATGTTCAACTATTTTGAACTTACAGTACGGTAGTAATAAGTGTGATTACGGATCCAATACGTCGAAATCGTCAGCAAATCGTTTAATTGACAAGCTATTAACCAAAGAGAAAGTCGACAAAGAGAGTCTCTCAATGTACTTAGGACCTAATGCATTGTTTTGCTTGATATATTCTCAGCGGTATGGATTTTGGGCAGGCTGAACAAATGGCAGCAGAAAATGATCCACATGCCAATCTGTTTGTCTTAGTCCCTCCTTGAAGGAATTATGCGACTTGCAAGCCGCTGCTAACAACTTTAAGGCCAGGGCTGGCACGCTGGCTCCTTGGTAAACCCAGCCAATTCTTTGAACACTTTCCAGTTGACAGCAATGAGAGCACTGAGCTATCTTCTCTCAGCAATATGTCGTTAATGAGATCATTGGACCGAGTGAACGACAAAAACGCTATTTAAAGCATTTGAAAAGGGTTTAATTATGGTTTTTTTCCATATGACAAAAAATCCCGACGGATCTTGAAATTCCCGACTTTATCCCGCATTTCTTTATTTTCCCGAGTTTGTGGCCACCCTGAGATTTGTGGGGGACTATCCTTAAACAAAATCACTGGGCCAGACCGGTACCCCGTTCCTCACATCCATGACTTACTCAACGCTTTTCAGGGAAAATGCATTTTTACGAACCTGGACCTTGATTCGGACTCTATGAGTTCAACCGCATGAAGTTTGGTCTCTGCAATGCGAGCCAGACATTTCAACGACTCATTCATAAGGTGTTCGGTGACATGGATTTCGAGATCGTATTTGTGGACGTTATCTGTATCGCATCACGTTCACTAGAGGAACATTATGCACATGTCCGAGCAGTATTTGAAAGATTGAAATCCTCCGGTCTCATCATTAACGAACGTGGGGAAAAGTAAGTTTGCTGAAAAACGCGTCGATTTTCTTGGCTATCTGATCAGTGAGGATGGAATTCTTCCACTGTCCGAACGAGTTAAAGCAGTTTCTCAATTTGCGACACCTTCCACCGTGAAAGAATTACGTAGATTTCTCGCCCTCATTACTTGCTAAAAGCGGTTCATCCCACGTGCCAGCGATTTACAGCTGGAATCGCGGCAGTTAATCCCAGGAAATATAAAAAACGACAGCCGTAAGCTGATGTGATCTGAGGAAGCTGGAAAAGCGTTTGAGCAGTGTGAGCAATCTTTAGCGGATGTGATCCTGCTACACTATCCGGACGCGTCGAAGCCAATAGGCTTGATGATAGATGCATCCAACACAAATGAAACACTCGACGTTTGGCCGGGAGCTAACGGCGATGAAAATTGCTGTGCAATATTTTCGTCGTATGCTGGAAGGCAGAAAATTTGTTATCTATACTGACCACAAAACGTTGACGAGCAGGCTATGTCAACCAGCCCAAACAGTTGCCTTCCGCACGAAGACCGTTACTTGCGATTCATATCGGATGGCAACCGTTATTTGCTGGCATTAGTTGACCGTAACTCTCGTTGGCCTGAGGCAGTGATGGTACACGTGCTTTGTGTTCGGTTTGGATTTCACGGTTCGGCGTTCCAGAGACTATTACTACCGATCAAGGTTGACAATTCAAGTCAGACCTGTTTGGGGAGCTGTCGAGAACGATGGGATCTCAGCGCATTCGAACGACAGCGTATCACCCTTAAGCGAATGGCTTCGTTGAGCGGTTCCACCGTACTTTGAAGGCAGCGGTAATGGAAGTGAACGCGAAAGACTGGAGCGACCAACTCCTGATGGTAAGGCTGGGATTGCCCTTTGGACAGATTTCGGTTGATCTGTGACAGAACTCGAATGTGGAGCGTTGCGGCTACCAGGTGAATATCTCGAAAATTCAAGTCAACAGATAGACAGGGGTGAGTTTGTGAAACAATTCCGAAATGTTTTGGGGAAGCTGAAACAAACAAACCCACCTCATCATGCTAAACCAACAGTGTTCATGAGCTGAGGACTTTCAACTTATACTCATGTATTCGTCAGGATCGATGCCGTCAAGATACCATTATTAGTTCCGCCCTACGAAGGTCCTCATGAGGTAATTGGACACCATGCGAAGTACATGGATATACGAATAAACTCTAAAGTTCAACGAATTTCAATCGACCGAATCAAGCCAGCGTTCATTTGTGATGAGGAAGTTCACGATTCGGATCCAAAGACCAAAATTACACCATCAGGACACAGGGTCAGGTTTCTGTGTAACTGGGGGCATGTGGTGCCGCGAGAAATACGTCTGCACCGAGAACGCATTCGAGCGCCCTTAGTTGTCGCTTGGCACAAGGATGATGACGAAGAGAAAAAGTGCAGTTCCTCAGTTTATCTAGAGAACAAGAATAAACAAGTTGAGTTGTACGTCGAGCTTTTGTTTTATTTCCCGTCTCACAAAAGTCCCCATAGCATCTTTGAGGACAACCAGAGTTGTATTAAGCTACTTAGCCAACCAGCGGAAAGCGTTCGATACACGTAGAGTTCAACATCACATTTAGGATAAGACATAATCAACAGTAGTACGCCACAATACATCGGTTTGCGGCTGCCGCTCTCCAACTTCGGTCAGCGCTCAATGCTCGCTAGATCACGGCTCCACCTGGTCCGCCCATCGTGCTCTCTGCGCTCCACGCATTCTTGTGCCCACCGGATCAGTAGCGAACACCAACTTTGCAGGGTTGTTGTCCGGCATTCTTGCAACATGCCCTGCCCACCGTATCCTTCCGGCTTTGGCCACCTTCTGGATGCTGGGTTCGCCGTAAAGTGCAGCGAGCTCGTGGTTAATCCTTCACCGCTACACACCGCCGAAGATCGTCCTTATCACGCGTCGCTCGAAAACTCCGAGTGCTTGCAGGTCCTCCTCGAGCATGGTCCATGTCTCGTGTCCGTAGAGGACCACCGGTCTTATTAGCGTTTTGTACATGGTGCATTTGGTGCGGGGGTGAATCTTTTTAGACCATAGTAGGCAAAACTTCCACTGATGATGCGCCTTCGAATTTCACGACTCGTATCGAACACAAACAAATAAACGTTATCTATTGTTCATCCGAAGAAATGTTAGCCGATATCCTGAGGACGCCTTTAAATCGTGTGAAGTTAGAGATGCTGCGAGAAAGGATGGGTCTCGATCTTGGATCAACACGTGATGATGAAAGCCACTCGGATGCAGCGGCTCCTAACCTGAAGAACAGATGCTGTTTTGAGTCGCTCCCGATGAAGACAAGCTCACGCCACAGCCTTCACTGTCAGCAGCATTCGACCAAGGTCCCAGTGGGGTTGGTTACCAGATCTTTCGTATGGTTACTCGTATCCAGAGACCGAAATTCTCGCCTACTTGCGAAGAGAAACGTCCTTTTTCACCCGCTTGGAGAAACAGATGAGAATGTGAGAAGCAAGAGACATGATAAAATCAAGCTGAACAATGCATTAGGTCCTAAGTAACATTGAGAGATTCTCTTTGTCGACTTTCTCTTTCGTTAATAGTTTGTCTATTAAACGATTTGCTGATGTTTTTGACGTATTGGATCCTTAATTACACTTTATATTACCGTACTGTGTGCTGAAAATACTTGAACATGTTCTTACATAGCCGTAGGAACGCAAAGAGAAAGTCGACGAAGAGAGTCTCTCAATGTTACTTAGGACCTAATGCATTGTTCTGGTTGAAATATTTTCGTTGAATTTTGGAGAGAGATATTTTCGCATATGCAAGAGAGAGGATAATGAATAGACTATTGCACGGAAAAAGCTAACCTCACTTTTGACCATGAGAGTATACGTGATAACTATAACCGTCGCGTTCCCCGTCCTTTTTTGTCAGACATGAATTTCTGAACACAAGGGCGCCAGTATCTGTCAAATCTGAGGTGTGACGTCACTGTGATTTGGACCATTATCGGCAAAAAAGAAGAAAAGAAAATGTAACTGGTTCGCTACTCACCGACAACCTGCTTGAGAGAAAGCATGGTTATCACCCAGCTGAGTGAGAATTTCGATCTCTGCTCGTATCACAGCCACAGGTTCACAGGTTCATTTTATATCTACAGGCACCGAAGTGCTAATGGTACGCACTGTTCAGTCATTTACCAGCCTATTCATAATCTAAATTCTTCCAAAAATGTGAGCGTCACGAAAAGTGGTCTGCTTTTGAACGTAACCATCTGTCATTTCTCGTTAGACTTCCGAAATTTTCGCAGCAATCGATTAGAAAGAATTATAACAATTTGCTGCATTTTTAAGAACCTTTAATATCTTCATAAGATTAAACAAAAACTGTTGAGCATTTGCTAAAGGAAGAGTCCTGTTTTATTATTGTGAAAATTGATGGGTCTAAGCGATTTTTCACAAGTTTTTCTAACAAAGATTTTACATAAGAGCATAAATGTTAAAACCCAACGGCCACACATAATTGTAACAATTTTGACGTAAAGTCAATCACTATTACATCGATTGAAAGAATTAATATTGAACATTTTAATTCACTTTAATGGGAGAATGATTTTTAATGAAATTTAGAAGAATCCCATTACGCTCTCTTTGAAAGAAATTATGGTTATTATGATAACCAAAAAGAATAATGATAGAACAGCTTTCTAGTGGTTCTACGCCAACACTTTGTGAAACTCTATCGGGATGTCCCTTATAGAATTTTTTTCCTATATTGGATGGAAATCTTCACCATGAAGTAGTCAGGAGTAGGGTTCATTGACAAACTTTATACACCGTAACGCACTCCAACAAGAAGGAAATAGTAGCGCAAACCAAAGATTTTTAAATGGGACCTTCTATCCATGTATGTTCAATGTAATGCACAATGATGCAGAATACCTACGAAAGCCGGGGAGTCCAAACCGCTTTTGACATGACTTTAACCCTTCTATCTAAATGGTTCTATAGTCTTAACTTTCAACCTCCCACACTCCTACTTAACATGTTGACAAATAAAAGTAATCTAGTCGAATCAGTTAATCATCCAAATGGTCGTTATTCAATCTAAGCTTGAATTACTGTTTATGTTTTGTTCTTGGTGTAAATGAGAGAACAAATTTTCGTCACTCGAAACAAGTTTGAAACAATTAGACTGCATCATCTTAGGTAAACTAGGCAATCGGAACGAATCAAAAATTTCCGTTTCTGAATCATTTACATCGCGATTTATTCTGATAACGAGCGGCTACTGATAAACTGAGTAGGCTTACGTTTAATACCCCTCACATGTCATGGAGCGTAAAGTTTCCGATAGAATCATCCAAACACGACAGACAAAGAAACTCTTGCACGGCATGCGTTTATTCCATAGCACACAAAAGCCAGCTACTGACAATCTCAGGTTGTCTTAAGCGGGATTACCATCTACAGGTCCCGTGTGCATTTGACGTGCAAACCGATTTTGAAGATCAGCTCATATTGGGAAAATTTGAATTAAACTAAATCTAGACTTACGTTGGCCATTCCGTAGGCGAAGACCACCATCCATCCCCAACCACCGTCAGGTGGTCGCAGTTGTGCCGGTTCTGCCATCCTATCTCCGTAGTGTCGTCTTCAATATTAACAGTATAATGTCAGTCACGTAGGCACTTCCCGTGGACGTCACTACTGCAGCAGCTTTCAAATTATTCCAAATGATTCTGCTTGTATCTCGATTGCAATCGTTTAGATATCTCCACCCGAGAGTAACATATATTTTGAACCATCACCGTCGAATGTATTATGTATCACCGGGCAAAACGGGGCTTATCAGCTGTTCACCACCACGCAGCAGCCAGTGCATATCACGTTTCGGTCGTCCAAAGCTGCCGTGTTTAAACTAAAACCCGTTCAACCTCCAGACTAGAGCAAATAATGACAATCCAATTGCATTATCACGCTTGATTACTTTGGCTACGGTATATATTCGACACTTTTCGTTTGTTACTATTTCGCGGTCCACTGTATGTTTTAACTTGATTGTTTTAATTCACTGTGTAGCGGGAGTTCATTGTTCGTGAACGAAGGGTGCCTTTTTCCATATGATTGTCATCAGGTTTTTGTTTAAGGTCCGAGGATTTTTTTACTGGGCTGGTATCATCTGCTTGGTAAATGCTTCTGTTTGGTAACGACTTCCGAAAGACACTGGTAAGCACAAACGGCTACAGACCAGAGAGATAATAGATTGCTTAGTTTGCGCTGCTTGGGGCTCGCCTTCTGCTCATCTGAATCACGCGGGCGCTTAGCGAATAATGTGAGCGAGAGATAACCGAGGCGGGTGCGATACGTTTATCGCGACGCTGCGCTGGTTGGTTGGTGGGTCGGCTGAGTTTACCCCTAGCTCTTAGTAGATAGGCATCAAGGTTGAGTTGGGTTCCGGAGAAAAATTTCGTCTCTCAGTTGGTATGATTGCTATCTGTAAATAAATCGAAAATGTGAGTATTGGAATGTCTAGTGTCTAGGCTAGTCTAGTCATGTCAGTAATAGCAATATTTTGATCTTTATGTTATGATTCTTAATGGCTGATGGAAATGTAGATATGCTCGCTTTGCTTCGCAATTCATCCCACTCGAAAACGACGCAGTGGCGCTCGGGTGGCTTGATTAGTAATGTTTGTATTTGTTATAAGAAGCATGCCAAAAGTATAACGAAACCAAATTTCCACTCCGTTTTGGATAGCAGCTCTGATTGAAACTTTGATTGATACCGTCTTTCTGGTTAGAATTCAATGCTTTTTGTTTAACAATCGCTTTAGACAGCGCTGAAGAAAATGCTGACAACCATCTTTTCATCGGTCGTGGCTAAGGTTCCATTTTTTTAATTTATCGCCATCCAAAATAAGCCCATTTTTATAATGCATACGTTATAGGTTTGCCGATTTTTGTGAAAATTAATTACAAGACCAAAACCACTGCTCTCAAAATTCAAAACACATTCGACGGTTCGTTGTTGTTCTGAAAGCTCTTGAATGTTGGAGATCAAAGTATGCTTTGCTCGAAGATGGAAGCAAATAGGAGAAACCGTGAAATCATTGTTTGCTATTTTATTGCTGTTTTGAGTTGTAATTTTAAAGAAACCGGTGAAAGAGTGCAGACTGCGAAATGAAAATTAGTAAATCCGAAAAACATTTTCAGGCTTGAGCAAAGCAAGTGGAAAATGGATGAGACACGCAAGAAGATTTTTGGTATTTCAGAACATCGAACGATGAAGTGACACTCCCGGGTGTTTAAAGTGCGGTTATAAGTATGTCTTGAACTGTAGGCAGAAGTCTGGTTGGGAAAAATCGGGCCAGCTAGGTAATTAACTTAGGTTGGCCCAAAATTACATTTTATCTGGAATTTTAAGGGTTCAACCTTAAAACGATAGCTTTGATGTAGCAAACAAACTTTTTTAAGACGGTAATTCGGAAAGTGTTGTTTAAAGGTCACCCGAAGCGTTTTTTGAAAAGTGAGAATTTTTTTTAAGGTAACACTGAAAAAAAATCGACTTCCTCAAAACTAGGTAAAATCCTACCCTTTCACATTTTTCCCAGGTACTTTAGAGTTCACACTAACATATGTAACATAAGTCCTGGGAAAAATTCAAAAGCATGGTACTTGAAATCAATCGGATTTTAAAATGCTCTTCAGGGTATTTTATTCTATTAATAAATTGTTGAGAAATATATTTACAGTACGCGCAATGGACCATTATCTTCGATTTTACGCAGTGTACGGCGAACATCTTGAATCAGGTTCTGGACGGTGTCTATGTCTATTTCTGTCATCTTCCGCTTGATTCGATTAACCAGTTTTTGATCATTGTTAGCTTCACAGCCATTGTCGCACACCATACGTTTGAGAACACTCCAAAAAATTTCAATTGGACGAGCCTGAGGCACGTTAGGTAAATTGTCAATTTTCGGTACAAATGGTATGTTTTGCTCAGTTAGGCAATCTAATGTTTTTTTCGGGTAATGACAGCTTGCAAGATCCGGCCAAAACATGATTTCGTCGTCAGCGTGATATTTGTTGATGAATTGCTTCAATTTCGGCAAGCATTGGCTGATATACACGTCATAATTGACAGCTTTGGCCTTGTTTGGGCGCATCTAAGGCGCCGAGATACCCTTCGATGACATGGCTGCCCACACTAACACCTTTGGCTCATATTTCGATTTGCTGGCACATTTAACATTGTCTGGTGTTGTTTTAATGTTAGCAGTATAGAAACCATCGTTGCCACACAATTCATGGTTGCGAAAACGTGAAGGAAGATTCATCATCCAAAATTATGCACTTTCCATTTGCAAAATGCTCGCGACGAAGTGCACGGCAGCATTTTGGTATTTTTTCGAGTTGTTGCTGTGTATATTTTTGTGCACGCTGACGTTTTCGATAGATAACGTTATGTTTTCTCAAAATCCGATGGACTGTCATGTTTGAAACCTGAAATTTTCGTGCTAATTTGTGTGTTGATTGGCCAACCTTGTTTTCAGCGCTTGACTGCAGTTTTTTCGTTGTTCTGGCACTCAATTTTGTTGGGCGACCACTTTTCTTTTTATTTTCCGGTTCTTTGCCATCACGACAATCTTTCAAAACACGGTATATTGTTGATTTTGATATTGGCTCGTCTTTGAACACGCTCAAAATTTCACTTGTACTAAGCCGTCCAAAAAGGTTGGCGACTTGTGCTCGTAAATCCAGCTTGTACGACATTTTTAATGGAAACTACTGCACAATTTGAGTTTGACAGTTCAGTAGGAACACAGATGAACGTGACAAGTACATTGGTTGACATCTGTGTGTTAGTTAATACTGTCAAATAAACACCTGAAAGTATTCCCAGGACTTATGTTACACATGTTATAAGAAAAAAAAACTATCATGGCATGCTTTTTGTATATTTTATTTGTTTAAAAAATAATAATGATCTAAAACAGAGATGTTTTGGGAACATTTAGGCCCTTAATCATAAAATGTGGGTGAAAACAAAACAGGCTCTGCTATTGCTATCAAATCGGATTTCCCATTCAAAGTAACCCTAGTATCCATCTACATTTCTCCCTCACACCAATCCAATCAAACCCTTAAATCCCGTTTAGCCAAAACCCATACAAAATCACCTACCCAGTTCTTTTTATCGGCGACTTCAACGGACACTCCACTTTTTGGGGGAGTCCAATGATCGAAGAGGACTTATAGTGGAGCAATTAATCGACGAATACGGTTTAACACTCCTGAACGATGGAAGTCATACCAGAATAAGTCAATCATCCGGCGAATCCTCAGCCCTTGGTCTCTCCATCTGTTTACATAACCTTGGTTCCCGGTTATCTTGGATGATTAGTAATGACTGTAGCGGCAGCGATCATCTTCCCATTGTAATCTCTCTATATCAGCCTCCCCGTTTATATCTTGCCGTCCTAGATGGAAATATGAGTTGGCCGATTGGACCAACTATCAAAATAACGTTTTTGACCATTTTACTAGTAACCCTCCATCAAGTGCTGATGAATTTGTCAATCAACTGTTTGAAATCGCCCAACACCATATCCCTAGGATCAGCGGAATTCCTGGTAGGAAGCCTGTTCCCTGGTTTAACCCTGAAGTTCGGTCTACTATCAAGCTCCGCCGGAAAAAAATGAGAGCTCTTCAGAGAGTTACAGTGGGAAATCGCAAGGAATCTGCTGCGTTTGCTGACTTTAAAGCTGCTAGGAATGCAGCTAGAACCGAAGTCATGAGAGCCAAACAGGGTTGCTGGGAACAATTCGTCTCAGCTATTAGCCCCGAAAGCTCTTCAAAGGAACTGTGGGATAAAGTGCACAGATTATATGCACACTTAGATTTTTTTACAGAAATCTGTAAAGTTTCACCGAATTCTCAACAGCTGATCGTTCGGTAATGCTTTTTTACAGATTTCGGGAAAATTTTACAGATATCTGTAAATAATTTACCGGATTTCCGTAAAATTTTACCAAAATCCGTAAAATCGGATGACCGAAAGTTAAGGTGTTGAGAAATCGGTAAAATTTTACAGATTTCTGTAAAATAGTCTGAGTGTGTGATGACAAAAGTAGGCAACCCATAAAAATCCGCATAAATAACCAAATCACCGATAATTCTTTCACTATGTTTGAACACCTTGCAGATCATTTTTCAGAATCATTCTGCTCCTCTACTTACCCTCCGCAGTTTCTAACCCAAAAAACAATCCAAGAATCATCTTTTATCGATTTCGACGATAATAATAATCTAGATTATAACCAGGACTTTTCCTACGAAGAGCTAGATTGGGCACACGAGAGACGCGACGCGAGACAAGACACAATACTTATTGTTCTTACAAAACGTAAAAAGGGGGATTAAATTTACCTTTTTAGTCGACCGGTTTCGGGCTAGATGTTGCCCATCTACAGGACGATGTCCGACAAAAAATATAGCTAGATTGGGCCCTGCGCATAGTGCACGGAACATCCGCCGGCCCAGATGATGTGGGCAATCCTCTTCTCAAGAATCTTCCTCTCATGGGCAAAACCACATTAGTATTGATTTTCAATAACATTTGGAACAAAGGGAAATACCTGAATCCTGGAAGGAAGGCCTCGTAGTTCCTATCCCTAAACCAAATAAAGATCGAAATAATGCTGACAGTTTCCGTCCCATCACCCTTTTAAATAGCATAGGAAAGATTCTTGAGAAGATGGTAACGAGACGTCTCATCACTCTTCTCGAATCCAAAGGTTTACTAGACATCTGACAGTTCGCTCTCCATCCAGACAAATCCACCGACGATTATTTGACTGAACTTGAGGATATTATTGACTCTCACCTGGAGAGGGGAATGCATGGTGACGTTGTCTCTCTTGATCTCTCAAAAGCATACGACCGTGCATTGCGTTTCCCTATCCTCAAGTCTCTTGAGGAATGGAGAATCAAAGGGCGCATGGGCCGTTACGTACAAAGCTTTCTGGGAGATAGGAGATTCAGGGTCAACATTGGCAATAACTGATTTGAGTTGAGAGTTCAAGAAAACGGTATCCCTCAAGGATCAGTGATAGCCCTCACCCTGTTTCTGATTTACATGCAATCCCTTGCAATGTTTACATCCTTGTTTTTGCCAACGACATCACCATCATCCTACCTCTCTGATCGTCTGCTGACAGTTGCTGTTGGTGATTGCATGTCCGACGTTTTTCCAGCCACTTCAGGAATACCCCAAGGGAGTCATTTAGGGCCGCTGATCTTCTTGCTGTACTTCAATGATGTGAACCTAGCCATCGTAGGACCCCGTCTTTTGTATGCTGATGACCTGAAGATCTTTTTGCGAATCCAGATCTAGGAAAGTTAAGATCTAGGAGTTATTCTGGATTCTCAGTTGACGTACAAGTTTAACATCTCGTACATCAACAAGGACAAGGCGTCAAGAGCTCTAGGCTCTATTTTTCGGATGACTTAGAGTTCTCCGATATTAACTGCTTCAAATCCCTTTATTGCTCACTGGTTCGATCGACTCTGGAGTATTGCTCTGCCGTCTGGAATCCGAGCTATATAGAGTCGCAAATAGAGTCGAATCTGTTCAACGCAGGTTTTTACGTTTCGCTTTAAGAAGGTTGTCTTGGAGAGACCTGTTTCGTATGCCGAGTTACGAGAGTCGTTGTCGATTGATCGATCTTGCACCGCTTCGGTTTCGTCGTGACACATCCAGGGCTCTCTTTGTTGCAGACATTTTACAAGGCCGAATCGATTGCAGCGCCATCCTGGAGTAGATTAATATCCACGTTCAACCAAGGGCATAGCGCAATAGTGTAATGCTGAGGATGCCAATGCGCCGAAACAACTATAACATGAACGGCGCGATAGAGGACTGCAGCGTGTTTTTAATAGAGTCTCGACCATTTTCGACTACCATGTCCCTCGGCAAACTCTGCGCAGACGCTTCACGTCATTTTTTTTCTGAAATGTAGACCGTTATGAACAAGTGTGTTGAGGTTTAATATTTAAGTTTAAGTTTAGTGTACTCGTCATATTTTTAATACCACCATTGGGACTTTATTAAGCCTGTTGGTGACGACTAAACAAAATAAATAAATAAATAAATAAATCACTTTCCATTGCTATAAAACCTTGGCCAGGAAAAACATGCAGTCTGCTGTGAACTGTGTGGGCAAATGGGCCGATCAATATGGTTTCCTCTTATCCCCCGAAAAATCCCAACTACTCCACTTAAGTGTCAATAGGAAAAAGTGCAGAAAACTCTCCGACATCACTTTAAACTGTTCCCTTATCATTCCCAAACCATCCCTTAAAATTCTTGGAGTCAACCTTGACCGGACACTCGGTTTTGGTCATCATTTTGATGCTGTTCGTAAAACCTCCGAAAGTCGCACACAGATAGGTGGTGATAGGATATGTAAAAAGCTACGCCCACTGTACAATAAAGCATTTCGCTAGCTTCCGGCGTTTTCATCACTCTTTGCTATAATGGCTGAATGTGGTCAACTCCCATTTGATGATGGCTAAAGCCATTCGGTGGCTTGGTCTTGGTAGACGTCAAGATGTCTCGCAAGTTAGAAAATCAGCCGAATTGTTCCAATCCCTAACCAACCATGTTCTCCCCCCAATAGCTGTTCTTCCCAGAAGCAGAAGCAGAACCTAGAACCAACCAACCCCCACAATAGATCTATCTTTCCTCCAACATTTTAAAGCTGGAAATTCACCTCATATAGCACAAGCTCACTTCCGCTCACTCCGTTCTGAAAAATACCCCAATCATCAACACATTTACACCGATGGCTCTGTTTCCGACGACAAAGTCGGCTGTGGCATATTCAATAATGCAACGCTCCCCAGTATCAGTTCTTCCCTTCCTTCATCTTGCTCCATCTTTAGTGCCGAAGCTTATGCTCTGATGAGAGCCACCAGTTTTTGTCCTTCCACCCACAACTGTCCCTCTGCCATATTTACAGTTTCCGCCAGTTGTCTCCGTGAAATGAATTCCTCCACTTTGAAGCATCCCTGGCTCCAAGAGGCCGAGAGATTGACATTGGCTTATGGGGCCGCCTTCTGTTGGTTACCTGGTCATTCTGGCATAAGTGGTAACGAGGAGGTGGACCGGTTGGCTGGTGTCGGTCGCGAACACCAGAAATCTAGAGGATGTTGCAATTCCATCTTCTGATGCTGTCAAATAGACAAAGGGAAGGATTCCCGATTGCTGGAGTCTTTCGTGGTTCAACAGCAGAAATTTCACGTTGAGAAACATCAAACCCACCACCCACGCCCGACAATAAAAATCCCAAAAACCGCCGCATTCTATCTCGTCTACGAATATTTTGATAGACTGCTTTAACTATACCACGGAACGCTTGACTTAAAACCTGAGTAACTCACTTGAGGAAGTTTTATCGCCACCAAATGAGGAAGTGCTGCTAGAATTCATAAACCAAACTGACCTTCTAAAACAACTATAAATCCCGCGAACAGGAACGAATGACCCGAAGTGTCAAAGTCCCTCTCAAAATTAACAGAAGAAGAAGAAGAAGATGAATTTTAACAGTTGCTTTTCGATCATCGTAGACAGAAGTACCCAAAAAGAATAATCATGTCACCAAAATTGAAGATCAAGTCAGATATTGTTCCGGGAATTGCGAGACAGGAGCTTTCCAGAAACCATTTGCCGTCGGAGTTGGACATCATTAGAAACTTTTGCATGAAAATCTAAATTTTTTTACTGGTGAAGGCATACAACTTTTGATTATTTTGAATGTATTGTAAACTTTTGTTTGATACCTACTTTTTATCATAAATAGTCAAAATGATCCCGAAAAACTACTGTATTAGCAAATTATTTTTTTAAACAAAGAAAAAAGACACAAAGCATGCCATGACAATATTGTTTGCTTATAGTCTGAGAAAAATGTGAAAGGGTAGAGTTTTACTTAATTTGGATGAAGTAGAATAAGAAAATTAATCATTTGTAAAAAACAAAACATTTTCCGGAGCTGCCGTCATACAAAAGTTTGTTTGTTACATCAAAAGCTGTCATTTGAAAGGGGAGCCACGTTTTAGCATTTCTTCTTCTCCTTTCACGAAGCAAGTAATATAGTGATGTATGATTTTCCTAATGAAATCCTACGCAATGAATTAAAATTTTCTCAATTTAATCGTAACAATGCCTAATGAAATACGAATCGCCACGAATGATGTATTCGATTAATTAGATTAATCAAATAAATTTAGAGACGCATCTCCCCCCTTTTTGTCAATACAATACCTGTCTAGAATGTGGGCGTGGCTCTGTCAACAACCTGAAGGTGGATATGTATAGTGGTAGGGTAACGGCATGTAATGTTAGCCTAGCTCCTTTATTCGGCCTATGTACAAAATATGTCATTAATTTAGCGATAATCAACAAAATCATGTTGCTATTAGGATGACCGATGTAATCCGAAGCAATTGAGACAATATTAATCAACTTATAGTTGTTTGATGGCAAAACAGTGAAGCAAAGTTCAGAAATGTGCGCGTTCAAAGAACGTCTCTCTGCGTCGAAAACGGACATCGTGCGCACTTTGTGGACGCCGGATACACCCGTTCCGGCATTTACAACATCTTGGCACTATTAGACAATTAGCATCGAGCAACAAGAAGCTCTAAAAGATGCTGAAGAGGAAGACCGAGGAAAAAGTAGCTACATCGTTGCGTGCGCTAAGTCGGGAGGTCGGTTCAACCGGCCAAACAGTGAAAAAGTACCTGTCGAACATGAACATATATGTCAGGAAGCGGAAGTCGCGCCCACTGGTTTCGCAGCTACAGGCAATGACGCAACGGCAGCGGCAGCGGTCAACTCGATTTTCCCGGCGAATCGCGACGTGGTGGTGGTGATGGACGACGAGACCTATCTCACCCTGGATGGCAACGATTGGCAGGGCACTTCGTATTTAACTTCCCCCACGAAGGATGTGAGCTCCGAGGTGAAGTTCATTTCACACACCAAGTTCCCACAACCAGCGAAAAGGGGATGTCAAAGCAGCTCTTTTTTTGCTCCGGACTGGCCGTGAACAGGGAAATTTATAGTACAAAATGCCTGCCGGAAGTTGTGTCCTTCATCAAGAAATACCACAAGGGCGAAGATGCGGTGTTCTGGCCGGATCTGGCGTCGGACCACTACTCGAAGCGATCGTTGAAAGAGATGGAGCGGCTGAATATCGATGTGGTACCCAAGTCAGCGAGCGCGCCCAACGTCCCCCAGCGGGGTCCAATCGAGAATTTCTGGGTCAACCTGAAGCGTAAGATCTACTCCAACAATTTTGTCGCGAAAGCTGAGGAGGCATTGATAAATAAAACGAAGAAAGAACTCAAAGACGTATATATTTTTTTTGCAAGTAAGCTTAAATAATTACCTTCCATGGAAAATTTATCAAAAGCAATGATCTGTGTTAGCTTTTTTATATCACCATCCAAAAAAAGACCATTATTTTAAAACAAACGTTACTTGGTTTCAAAATAGAAGCTATAATATTATAAGTTGAGTTTTGGAAGCGTTGGGAGAAATCTTCCATTTCTGTAAATAAGAAGAGAAAATGTCTAAACTTTTCTGCAGTCTCCTGCAAATGACACGAAGACTTCTTCCTTTAGCGGAAATGCCTGTGTCATCGGCAAACAAGGATTTCTGGCAACCCTGAGGCAAATCAGGGAGGTCGGAAATTAAAATGTTTTATAATATCGGGCCAAGAATGCTACGCTAAGGAACTCCAGCTTTAACAGGTAGTCGATCAGATTCGGAATTATGATAATTTACCTGCTGAGTGCTTCAGTTAAATAATTTTGAATTAATTTCATAATATAGAGCGGAAAATTAAAGTTTATCAATTTAGCAATCAAACCTTCATGCCTAACAATGTCGAATGCTTTTTCTATGTCTAGAAGAGCAGCTCCAGCTGAGCAGCCTTCAGATTTGTTTGAACGAATTAAATTAGTAACTCTTAAGAGCTGATGAGTAGTTGAATGGCCATGGCGAAATCCTAATTGCTCATCTGCAAAAATTAAGTTTGTATTGATGGGAATTGTTTTGTCATTCTATTCGAAATTATCTGTTCAAAAAGTTTACTTATTGAAGGAAGTAAACTTATTGGTCTGTAGCTAGAAGCTTCAGCTGGATCTTTCTAGGGCTTCAAAATTGGAGCAACTTTGATATTTTTCCATTTGTCAGGAAAGTATGCCAAATGAAAACAATTATTAAATAATTTCACCATGAAAGACAATGCAATGAGTATATAGAAAATTCCATCATCACCTGGAACTTTCATATTTTGAGCTTTTTAGTTATAGTTTTTACTTCATTCAAATCAGTGCCCCAGGATTCATCAGAAATATTTTCCCGGGAGGAAATATTCAGATCATCACGAGCAACGTGATTCTCTATAGAACTAGTAAGACCCAAACTGAAATTATGGGAACTCTCAAACTGCTGAAATAGTTTGTTTTTGCAGAATACGTTTACATAGTCACATCTTTAATGAGGTCAACTCCCGTACGCTCCTTATCAGTTGCTGACCGAATAAAATAAAATAATGCTAGTTGTTGAAGTTCAATCATCAGAGCCGTTTCAATTAGCTTATAGGTATTCACGCCATCTTCTTCCCTTTACAATCGGAAAATCGATCACAGCTTCCGACTGCTTGTTTTATTTCGAAACGTTTACAAACATGATTCACACCGATGAGATCAACTAGTTACAATACACTGTGGTTCAGGATGGTCGTTTAAGGAGAATCATGGAGCTTTAGTCGTAGATTGAAATTCCGATAGTTCGAATGTTTGCTACACGGATAATCCTCATTTTAAAATCATCAAATACAAGGTTTTCATGAACATTTTTGTGAACATTTTTTGTTCACAATTGCGGTTCTTATTTTTCTAGAGATTTGTTGCTCGTTTCATTTCTACATATATGTTAGGGCACGTTTTCTCTTTAATATAAATAATTTGAATATTTTACGGAATATTTTTAATATTGAGTTTCAAGCAAACCATATTTTAGCCATCGTTTTTACAGGCTCTGCACAAACATTTTGAGCGCATGTAGTTTAATAAAAGTGTAGATGAGTAGCAATTGAAATATTCTGTTTCGACAAAGATTCACGGTGAACGACGATTAACAGCTGGGTTAAAATATTTCCCCTGAAGTTTCATTGTGAACTACTGTGCAATGTTTGAACGGGTATATGAGTGCCACCCGCCGATGTTGACTTGGCTGCAATTGTTTACAAAACAACGGCATTGCACTTCAATTGCATTGAACTGTATCTGGTCGATAGGTTGATTTTAAACTGATTACAGTGAGACTAGCACTATTTTGTTCGCCTGGATGATGATGATGGTGAAATTTTGTTTATCGACCACGAATTGGGATCTCGCGATCTCTAATACATCCAACATTTTCTATTTGTATTTAAATATCTATTATTAAAGTTTAATGCCTGTGTTTTTTTTTGAGGTCGAGCTTGTTAGTCATTTTGTCTGAAAGATAAAAGAGACACTTACAGTCAATCAAACAACAAACGTGAATGAAAGGTGGTAAGAAAGTAGAGGTGATTAGCTACCATATCCGTTGATAAAATTAGTTTTGGCGAAAACACAAATGCGTCGGACTGAGTACTGTACCTATTCGCGAAATGGCCGTTGAAGCCTCAAACCTCATTAATTAAGGAAACCAACAATCTCCACAGAAGATTAGCATATTGATTTGCATCTAGATAGATGCTTGGAATAGAGTCCTGGGGTGCTGAAGCCGTTCCCTACCCTACATCACTGTAAGAAATATTTTTACGAATACAATAGAGTTAATTATTGTGTTACAAGGTGAGCACCTTGTACCGCATCTACAATGGGATTGTTATAAGAACATGTCTTAATGCTGTTTGAAGCATTCTATAGACCAGTAGTGAGTTGTCTGGTTGAATGTCAAAATATCCTGATAATACGATTGCTGGTTTTTATTTACTGGCAATGGATTTTATCGATTTATTGTTACTCTGGGCTACGCTAACGAACATTGGAACATGTGCTCCGTGTGCACATTTTGAGCTCAAAAACACCTATCTAATCCCATAATACCTAGGGCTATAAAATAATATTAAGTCTGCATTGAAATAGAACTTTTTATCAAATCTGTACGTACACTGAGATCTGCATGTTTGCATGTCTGCTAATTAACATAAATCCAACAGATTTTTGACCAAACCCCTTCCCATTTATTTTGGTAATACTTTTCTTTTACGGTTTCGAATAAAACTGGTCACCCTAAACCAATGTGTTGGTAAACATACTGTTTCTAGGAAGATGCCACACTGTTCATCCTTTTCCTTTGGGAATCAAGAAACATTTTCCTTACGATAAAGTTACTTACCTTTCAAATGTAGTTTTTGCACTTTCGTTTCACAGTCGTTGCACAAGCATCGAGTACTGTGGTCAACAAGCTGGTTCTATTAATAGTTTGGCATCAATGACGTTACACCCAGATTTTTACGTTTTATGACTGTTTCGGCATTTTTTCACTACTTTGTACGCTTTAACCTCAACTAAGATAGTTTCATTCAATTTATAAGAAAATAAAACAAATTAAATGATCACCATTCGACTGCTAACGCGAGCACACTCAAGCCTAATGCACTCAATGCACCGTCTGTTTTGACAGTTCTCACACAATATTTGAAAAGGCCCTGTCTTTGTTAATCGATTCTCATCATCGAATTTATCTTCTGTGAATAACACGGTTGCAAAAGCATTTTCCATATAATGTATTGTTCAATGTTCAAGCTATCAAACTCTTTTCTCGACCTAATCTGTAAGCAGAGCGACAAATTAATTTCTTAAATCGTGATCAACCAAAGGAAGAGACGATGACAACTGATCAACGAAGATAGGCTTTTTTCAAATATAATGCGAGAGTTAAAAAAACGGAATCATCACCCCATCACTGGGCAGGGGTGGTAGCGGTAGATGCCGGCGGTCTGTTATGTTGTCCACACCGATAGAACCGAGCAGATTCTCGTAGGGGCTTGCCTACACCACTACATGCTTATCTGGTCATCAGCACATGGTTGGCTTTGTTTTGCTACATCGTTTTCTGTTGCATCCGCGTCTGATGTGTCGCGCAGCAAATGGTGTTTGAAATCATTCACTCTCATCACTGAGACAAATTTTCATTACTCGTTTAATTGAATCATCAATTTTTTTGAGAAATTAAAACTTTTTTGATTGACAACTGGGTATTAGATTGTCTAGAGCTTCAAAATAATGTTGATTTTTCTGAAAAGGCTATTGATTAATTTAAAAAATTAAAACAGATAGATTTCAGAATAGATTCATGTATAATTTAAAACAAATAGCTTGAAAACATTGAGGTAATCGATTTTATATTTTTGTATAGTGAATTGAGCGATAATTTCTCGCGAAAGTTGTGCGAATACACTAGTAGAACTGCGCGCTTACGATAAATCGTTTTAACGTCTTCGGTGCGGTTATTACTTGGGTCATTTACGCACTTATTGTAGAAGATATTGAAAAGCTGCGTTTTCGCAATAATTTATCGCGCAATCTGGATAAAAATAGCGATACAATTACAATTTATTAATATACAATAACAACCAAAATTATTTCCGACCATGAATCTTACTGAACTTACAAATATGTAATTACAATAGATCTACCACGCATCCCATATGCTAAAATTTTCGTCAATTGTGAAACAATACAATTAATAGTTACTAACTCAAATTTGTTCAGTAAAAAGTGATATGTTTTATTGTCACGAGCGACTAGATAGCGACGATCTGGAGGCACACCTTGCGGATAGAGTGGATTTCGAGCACCGGTACTGCACAGCAAAAGGATTCCTGCTCTCGAAGCTCCGAACTGAAGTTAATCAAGCTCACCTGAACGCATCTTTTGCCGCTCCACCTGCCAACTTCCACCTCCGCGTACCGCAGATCGACCTTCCACGATTCAATGGCGATTTTTCACGTTGGTTGTCGTTCCGTGACACATTTTCATCCGTGGTGCACTCCAATGCGGACATACCAACGGTCGCTAAACTGCAATATCTTTTGCAGTCTCTTGAAGGGGAAGCAAAGAAGCCGTTCGAGTCAGTAGATATCGAAGCCGACAATTACGCTTGCGCTTGGAACGCACTTCTCACGCGATACGACAACCGTCGATTCCTCAAGCGGAAACTTTTCCGGGCACTCTACGATTTGTCAGCGGTGAAGCAGAAGTCTGCTAATCGCATCCACAGCCTGATCGACGATTTCCAGCGCCAAGACCGTGAAGGCCCTGTAGAAGCTGAATGAACCTGAAGGTGGAGAACAGCGATCGGAGCCGGATCTTCAATTGGTGCGCAGGAAGAACGAGATTCGGTGGAAGTTTATTCCACCACGTGCGCCGCACTTCGGTGGTCTTTGGGAGGCTGCAGTCAAGTCAGCGAAGAAGCACCTCCTGAAAACAGTTGGCAACACAAAAATTGCCTACGAACACATGTTTACCCTTTTGGCCAAGGTCAATATGACGCCGATTCCGAGGGAGCCGTCCGACCTGGAGGTCCTAACACCAGGACAGTTTCTCGTCGGGGCCAACCTACAAGCGGTACCAGGTGCTGCCGATTTGCGTGGGATTCCTGACAATCGTCTGGAGGCCTATGACTTGGTCCAGAAGCAGCTCCAAAATATCTGGGCCCGTTGGTACCCGGATTATCTACAACAGCTGCAGTCACGAGCAACAAAAGGCTACAACCCCTCGTTCTCCGTTCCGGTGGACAGCATCGTCATTGTAAAGGAGGACAACGTCCCTCCTGCTAGCTGGCCGCCTGGTAGGATCATGAAGCTACATCCGGGCAAGGATGGAGTCCTCCGAGTAGTGACCCTACGTACTACTGCGGGAAAGGACATCGTTCGGGCCGTAGCGAGAATCGCTCTACTGCCGTCACCGAATCCAAGCATCTAAAGCCATCGTTCCATGTAGGGCAACCCGCAAGGGAGAACTTGCTCGAAGCGCACCTGCGCTCAGCATAGGTAATTGCAGTTTCAATTCGAGTCGTTCGATCTACCTGAACTTCTCTTTTGTTCCCGGTAAACTATGAGGATCTACGGCATTAATGACATGCGTTCCCTGACATGATGCGCTTAAATTTAAATCTAGCTAGACAGGTATACATTAATAGACAATGTGTTCAAGAATATCGAAATTTTTAGAGAATCGATTGTTGGATTCACTGAGTAGAAGTTTTATTTAAACTAGGACCACCTTTCTTATTTTGTTATGACACATATCAAAGTGCTAAAATAAAAGAAGTTTAACTTTGCCACCGAAAAGTTAATCTCATAGCTGACCACGCCTCAATTATTGTCTGGTTGCACATGCACGTAAGGCTATGAAACGATCGAACGAGTTAGTGATTAGTATTAGACAAATAAAAAAAAGGTTATGAACGGACAAGTTAACGTAAACTTTTCTACAATGACTATAGAATTAACTGAACAATGCACAAGAATTGACTGTGCCTGACAAAGTGATAGGTAAATTAATCGTGGTAAGACGAGGTGTCGATGACTTACTGAGTACATAAGAACTAGGCGTATATTAAATAAACTATAAACGACTGATCCCGTTTTGAGTTTATAAACGTAACACTGACTGACTAATTAAAATTCATAAAGAGACGCAACGACCACCAAAACTCTTTTAAAGGAAACTTCTCTCTCATGAGTCACAAATTTATTGTTCGGACTACTGAGACTTGTAACATCAGACATAACTGAAGCTGGTAGAATCTCGATGACGAAAACTGCTGCAAAAGACTTTCACAGTACATTAATGACATACCAACGAAATAAACTACGAAAGACTGGAACAAAAATTCAATAACAAACTTAATAACAAAACGACGAAACAACACCATATAAAACAGTGGACATGAACATGACTGAGGGAAAAGGGAAGCAAACTTGAAAATGTGACATCTTTTGAGGCAGTGTGTTAACAGCGTATCTATGGACGATATGATCCTTGCATGGCTGATGCAGTGCTTCAAAAAGAGATAACTGATATCATTATAACGCACAAGGAATAATACAATAGCTTCTTATGTTTGGTTTGAGAAAACTGCTTCTGAAGATTCTCATAGCACATAAATTACATAAACATGACAGTAAGCACATAAACTACAAAAAATCGAAGTCATTACGAAACGCCTAAACGCCTAAACTTGTAAACGTTACACTGACTAACAAAATGACAAAAAGGTAATTGAATAAACAGACGAAAGGACTCCAACTTTTCAAACGTGAATTCTTCCGAGTCATTTGCAAAGGCATTTTCTTGGATGACATGTTCCGACAATTGATTCGAAAGGATTTACGCAACGATACCATCAAAGGCCTGGTGTATAGGTTTCTCCTCTTTTTCAAGGTCCCGCCAGTAGACCTTCATAAAAAAACGTACTGTTAAAATTATTCCCGATAGTATTGACTGTATCTACAATGGCTGGAAAATCATGAAGCAAAAGGATATAGTTTTTGGTACAGAAGTACCAGCACATCGGGTCCAAGCTTAATGAATCACCCTTAAACAAATAACTTACAACAAACAATGCCTCAAATAGTCTCATAATCAAAACAAAAACAAAGATTTTAGTAGCGATAAAAGCAAAAAAGAGCTAGGTGAACTTGCAACCGAGAGGTTCTTAAGCAGTGAGCCAAATTTAGATCACTATAGATTCCTATTTCTATTGATTGTTGGTATCTATGTGCTACTCACTCAGATAAGATTCAGGCTTGTTTGTGCCAAATTTTGAAATAAAAAGATTGATGTCAATTTAATCCATGATTTATTTTAACGTAGGACTTCTAGGCTCTTTTCTAGACCGGGTGTCATTTCAAAATTTCGAAAAATGAGAGTGTTACTCTAAAATGGAAAGTTTTTGAACGCTAATAGCTCTCGTTCAGCTGAACACATGACTTATTTGATACACCATTTGAACAAAAAAATTAAGTTTTTTGAATTAAAATAACAATTAAGTGCTTATATAATATAAGTTGTTCAATGTTTTACTTAAAAATGTCCTACTTTTGCTACCATACAAATCTCCGTATGAACAGGTTGAAAATATGTTTTCCCTATCCGGGTCGTCAAAAACGGGCAACAAATGGTTCGAATCGTCTTCTTCTTTTTATTTCATTTAGTTTCATTCTATGATAAACACAGAAATAGCCACACCCCTCAGCTGATTAATTATGTTGTTTTGTTGCCAGGGTCTGATTTTATAACTGAGGCCCTGAGGTAAAATTATGACGCGGTCGAGACACACTATCTATCGGAGGGGATTGGGGACCGGTTCGACGCCAATTGACACTGGCGCCGTGAGTGGGATTCGGGATGATGGTCCCGGAACTCCGATTCCCACACTTCCGAACCCGGATTTTCCTTTTGGTCGGCTAGTATCTTCCACTGACCACACTTCCACACTTCACTCGCGAAGCTAATCTTTAATTTTTTCTTCAACACTCGACTGGTTTTCCGCGCGTCCGAACACTTTTATTTCTAATATACTAAGGAGACCGAACCATGGGACAGGAGGCCTTTTTATCGTCTCGCTTTTCATATGGGCCGAGAGCGTTTTCTCTTACCCACGGTGATCGACCCATTAGAACGGGTGGAAGAGGGAGCTCAAGTGCAGTCGAGCAGTTTGTAGCGGACGGCGCGTGAATGGGCGAATTTTTATAAACAGTATAATTTCTAATCTTAACTCCTAACATGCAAACAAATACAATTTTAGTGGTATTTAATTTAATGGGACATGGTCTTATGTTACAATACAATAAATGTACAACAAATGTAACGTAACAAAACTACAGAAACGAATGAGGGTATTATTCGATGAATTGTAAATTCTACAATAATTTTTTTCAATAATTTGACAAGCTGACCCAACGGACTTCGTTCCGTCTAACATTAATTTATTGCTTGCAATATCTTTAAAATCGATTCACACAATAAATCGGTATTCTATATTAACATAGCTTTTTTTTAAATTGCAGGAATGTCCTCCATTGTTTTAGTCAATCTGAAAGGGACAGTCAATACTGGAGAACTTGGAAATTTTCAATTTGGATTCTAAAGGGTGATACGGTCAAAATTTGGTCAAGGGAAAACGCGTGTAAATCGGTGAAATCGTTTATTTAAAAAATCAAATTAAATTTCTTTTTCAAGTTCAATTAGTATAAAATTCAGGAAAAATATTCAGTTAGGCTTCCGCTTTTCCAAATTCGAATTGCCGGGCCTTACGCTTGACCCCTGCCATCAGATTTTGTATAGCCACCTTGTCCACCTTCTTCGCCGCAGAAAGCCAGTTTGCCTTGAACTGCTGCTCGTCCTTAGCAGTTTTTTTGGTCTTCTTTAGGTTCCGCTTGGCAATAGCCCAGTATTTCTCAATTGGGCGGAGCTCTGGCGTGTTGGGAGGGTTCTTGTCCTTGGGAACCACCTGCACGTTGTTGGCGGCGTACCACTCCATGGCCTTTTTACCGTAATGGCAAGATGCCAAATCCGGCCAAAACAGTACGGAACAACCGTGTTTCTTCAGGAAAGGCAGCAGACGTTTATTCAAACACTCTTTCACGTAAATTTCTTGGTTGACAGTCCCGAAAGCTATGAAAATGCTGCTTTTCAAGCCACAGGTACAGATGGCTTGCCAAACCAGATATTTCTTTGCGAACTTTGACAGTTTCGTGTGCTTGAAAATATCTGCTACCTTTCCCTTCCTTTTGCCGTATAAAACTCCTGTCCCGGAAGCTGCTTGCAGTCGGCTTTGGCGTAGGTTTCGTCGTCCATTACCACGCAGTCAAACTTCGTCAGCATCGTCGTGTACAGCCTCCGGGATCGCGCTTTGGCCGTCGTATTTTGTTTATCATCGCGATTTGGAGTCACTACCTTCTTGTAAGTCGATAGTCCGGCTCGTTTTTTGGCTCGATGCACGGTTGTAGACGATACACCCAGCTTATTTGCGGCATCTCGGAGAGATAGGTTAGGGTTTCGCTTGAAACTACCGGCAACTCTCTTTGTCGTCTCAGCGGCTTCCGGTTTTCGATTTCCCCCCGATCCAGACTTCCTGGCTGTCGACAAACGTTCCCCAAACACTTTAATTACATTTATAACGGTTGATTTGGCAACTTTTAGCGATTTTGCCAACTTGCGTGCGAGTAGCTCGGATTTTCGCGATGCGCGAGCAAAATTTTGATACGCTGCTCTTCTTGCTTGGACGGCATTTTGACAACTGAAGAGTGAATTCCAAAATCAAAATAGGAGCAACATTCTACACACACACACACACACCTTCAAAATGAGGGGTGTTCAGGTTTTTTAAATGCAAAATTGAAAGAAATACGTCAAGTTGATATTGACCAAATTTTGACCGTATCGCCCTTTATGCCATCTTATGAATATTCAAAGTTTATTTCGCTGTGTGTAGCTGGTGGAGTCGTCTTCCTGGCATCGGTGGTTGTCACCAGTGATGGAAAAAATCGCATCGAATAACGTTCAATTTTGAATCATTTGCGAACACGCTCTTGAAGAAATTTCAATCTGAGTGATCTTCTGCCGACAATACGCCGGAGTGAATGAAGATGAGAGAAAAAAGAGAAGAAAAAAATTGACATCCAAGCTAAATCACGTTTAAAGGTAAAAATCCTGAAAATGTGAACTAGTTCATGGTCCGTTATAATTTTCGGGGACGCTTTTGTTTATGTGAGGAAAAACATTGAACAATACCTGGAGAGAAACGGATCCAGGATACATGGTTAGGACCTGTCATGCGTTCATGAAGTGGAAGCGTGTGGAGGCCGTTATTGCAGTAAGTGGAAACTCGATCAATGATTAACATAGTTTATGTCTTTCAGAAACATCTCCTTTTCGAATAATTAAAAAAAAATCTTAACCGATTTTTTAAGGATTTTTTGAATTTTGACAACTATGCCAACATTATCACGCATACGGTTTACTAACACCAATTGGGTGTACCAGTGAATGGTCAATTAGTATAACTAGGCTATATGAGCATGAGCATGAGTCCAATTGACCGCCCGAGGTTGCTACTCCGTTATTGCCAGATCAGCTGTTATTACACAGAGAACCAACAGATGATCTTCAATGTGTAAAAACTGGTGATCCCAAACCATGGCGATACCGGCGCCGGCCCCGCCCGAATGCAGGTCAAGTAAGGAAATGGTAGGAATATGTTGACTTCCACTGAATATGTTGACACTTCCACGAGAAATCACTGGGATTTTTGATAACTGGATTGGGTAGCAGCAGGGTTCGTTTTGGTTAACGATAAGCTGTCAAGTTAAATATTTGAAAACTAGGAATGATTTGAATCGATTTAAACCAACAGTAAGGATGCTATTGGGGCCACTCACAAAGTGTTTTTAAAAACGCTGAAAAGCCGTTTTTACGGGTTTAAACCAACAGTAAGGATGCTATTGGGGCCACTTACAGAGTGTGATAGTGGTATTCATTAGGAAAACAAGGCAATTCATCTCAACGCCTGAGAGCCAACTCGGACCGATCAACACCAGCAGTACGGATGCCGCTGGAGTCACTTACAAAATGGGACAGTGGTTTATTTGCGAACCACGACTTCTAATACTCACTCGATCACTCGCGCAACGAACAATAGGCAACCTAAACCGATAACAAAATATTACGGAACAAGGTATCGACACAACCGATTCAACCGATTCAACTGATGGTCGACGCAGACCTATTAAAAAAGCACATATAGATACAATGGGTAACATTTACCTGCCTTGATCCACGTCCTTGAGAGCATTTACTACCTCACGAGTCGCCTGTACCCAACTCCGCAGGCGTCCGTCAAGCCTCTGGTACACCAATTCATCTCCATGCCCAACCGAAGCACCACCTCTCAAAAAGTCTTGAAAAATAGAGAGATATTAGATATTGTCTTCAAAACTTGGTAGAAACAAACTATCTGTTTTCTGAAAAGAAACAAAACTAAGAACAAAGGCACAAGTAGAATCCCTGTATTCGCCCGAATGTTCGAAGAACACAGCCATTTCTAAGAATAGACACCAAGAGTTATCGCTGCGGACCGTCGATGGCCGACTACAACCATGTGGGCACCATTGGTTGAAATGAGCATTGAATGAGAATAATGAGAACATCCCCCTGAATAAACGACTACAACACTCAGTTGTCTACCAAGCTGAAGCCCACTCGAGCTATATCTGATGAACCCAGTCGATGAGTCAACCTTCTCAAATTTTTCGCTAATACGCTATTATGACAAATTTATAAGTTCACAACTGCATGATGGTTTGTGATTTGAAAATTGTCCAGATTCATGAATAAAATGTCCGGGTACCGACGCAACACGCCATCTGAACTTTGGATTTGGAAACCTGTGTCGCTCGACAAATCCTCCAACAATTCAAGCAAAATAATGCATTAGGTCCTAAGTAACAATGAGAGACTCTCTTTGTCGACTTTCTCTTTGGGCTCCTACGGCTATGTAAAAACATGTTCAACTATTTTCAACATACAGTACGGTAGTATAAAGTGTGATTAGGGATTCAATACGTCGAAAACATCACCAAATCGTTTAATAGACCCAAGCAGCACACTACGATCATAATTAGTCGTAATAACTTAAATATAACTTAGCAAGTCATATCTATGTTTTTTCAACCGAATGGCAACATGTGTGCTACTAGGGAATAAGCTATTAACCAAAGAGAAAGTCGACGAAGAGAATCTCTCATTGTTACTTAGGACCTAATGCATTGTTTTGCTTTAATTGTGCAAAAGCACGTTGGCTAATATTTAGCGTCAACCACACGCTAAGATCAGTTTATCCAAATATGGGTGAAGAATACCCATAATCGCGAAAAGTGCACATACCCATTTATGGGTACGGTACTACACTCAGCGAAATAAACTTTCGATATTCATAAGATTACATTATGATTATTTGCTATAAGGAATCAGTATGAATTTCATAAATTTATCTTATGAAATATAATGATGTTAAAAAAATAAAAATTTGGAGCAACCTGGATTCGAACCTTGAACGTTGAGGTTGTGAGTCCAGTGACTTGCCCACTAGTATATATCAACACTTGTAATCAGGAAAGCTTAAAAACGTACAAGAACAACGTCGGGCGAAACAAAATCCATTCATAAGTCAGCCTTATGAAATTCTAAAGCATCGTTCATAAGTTGAACCTTATGAAATTCATAAGATTATTTGGTTCAGTGTACTGTTGGTACTACTTACCCATACATGAGTATTTTTTCCCATACAAATTTACTCAAATATGGGTAAAGGCAACTTTACCCATAAATGAGAATGTGCACTTTTCTGCGATTATGGGTAAACTGTGCTTAGCGTGCAGTGGGTACTGTGCTCAACTCCAAGTTCCCCTTCTTTCAAACTCACGTTCAGTTCAATTTACCCATTGAGTTGGACACATCACAATAGAAAATATTGTGATGGAGCACGGACGTTAGGTTACTAGATGTATGAAACATACTCTATAAACTATTTAGGATTATATCAAGCTAAACAATGCATAAGGTCCTAAGTTACATTGAGAGATTCTCTTCGTCGACTTTCTCTTTGGTTAATACCGAATGGTTAATAGCTTGTCTATTGAACGATTTGCTGATGTTGTCGACGTATTGGATCCTTAATCACACTTTATACTACCGTACTGTATGTTGAGAATACTCGGAAATGTTGTTATATAGCCGTAGGAACGCAAAGAGAAAGTCGACAAAGAGAGTCTCTCAATGTTACTTAGGACCTAATGCCTAATGCGGTTGAAAATTGAATTTATCGACTAGCGACAATCGATTTTACTATAGTTCTGAACGTTATACTTAATGTCGGAGGTAGTGAGCTGTACGGCGCATCTCAAGCGCCATACAGCGCACTACTTCCGACATTAGGTATGACGTAAAGAACGAGAGTGAAATCGATTGTCACTAGTCGATAAATTCGGTTTTCAACTAAAATCATAATATCTGAAAAATTCAAAACCCACCAATTAGTAAAAGTAGGCTATATGAGACAAAAAGGCGAAGTAAATATTTTCGATGGTTTGTTATTACCACCGAGGACAGGACCTGCAAGCTCAGAGAGAGATGACCTCTTATAAATTTATGATTGCTATGATACGGGGGTCGCTCCAGTGTTGCCAGATGAAAATAGAGACCCGGATGTGACACGTCACTGCGACCACAATTTATCGCTTTGCACTTCATTTCAAACTGATTTAAAATAAACCACTGCAAAAGTGAACTTTTGTTCTAGTTGTCACAAACAAAAAAAGTGAAAACGCATTGACTACTTGCAACACCGCCAAACCAACAACAAACTGCCTTCTTGTAACATAACTCGACGGAGGCGGTAGAGGTGGTTGTCAAAGCGACCAATAAAAAACGGTCTTTTTTGACAGGTTAATGGTCTTGTTTTTGCACTAACAGCTGGTAGGTCCTGTCCTAGATTACCACCGGCTCCATACCGGAGCGAAGAAGTCCGTCGCGAAGATGTCCGCTATCGTGCCGCTTTTTTTTGTCGTTGTTGGCCAACATGCTCATCGTCATGAAGAAGTGGAAGTCGAAGCCGGCAGTATCGGAAGCGCAAGCGGCCACCCAAACAAGTGGCTGAAGTCCTCGTCAAGGATGCCTTCCCTGCGAAACACAACGGGGTTGTGATCATGGACGACGAAACGTAGCTGACCGGTTATTTCACATCCCCAGGAAGGCGATGAGCAGCAACCTGAAGTTCATCTCCCACACGAAGTTCCCAAGAAGGTCCTCTTATGGCTGACAATAAGTGAGAAAGGGGTATCAATGGGCTATTGCGCTCTTATTTTCTTCTGGACTTGTGGTCAACGCTATACAGAGCTATACAGCACAAAGTGTTAAATTGCGGATTTCATTAAGAAACACCTCTCGAAGGATAATGCCGGATCTGGTCTCGGCACATTTCGCAAATCGGTCACTAAAGGAGATGAAGCCTTTGAAGATTCTAGTCGGCCCCAAGAACGTCAACCCTCCCAACGTACCCCAACCGCGACAAATTGTAAATTTCTGAGCAAACCTGAATCGGCGGATCTGTTCGAACAATTCCGTGGCTGAAACTAATAAGCAGAGACCGAAATTTTCACCTAATTGAGAAGAGAAACGTCCTTTTTCACCCACTTGGAGAAACAGATGAGAATGTGAGAAGCGAAAGACTATTATAGACTATAAAGACTCACAGCAGTTTTCGCGAGAAAACCAAGGACGATTTATAATTTTCGGAGAGCATGAGTAGCTGATAAATCGTTTCTTTTTCAGTGAATCGTAGATGCCGATAATTATTTTTAGCTTGCTTTTTGACGCCTGAAAATGCACCAGTTTTCATGCTTGTTTTACTCTGACATTATAATTCGATAAAAAGCCAATTTTTCTTCATGTTGTGACTCCTCGTTTTCCTCGATCTAGGTAGCATGTTTTCAGAGAAAAATGTGACATGAGAAAATGTTTTCGTTGAATTTAGGAGAGAGATAGTTTCGCTTATGTAAGAGAGAGGATAATGAATTATCGGCGAAAAAGGAGAGATGCAAATGTGAACGGATGCTCAAGAGAGAGCATGGTTTTCACCCAACTTAGTGAGAATTTTGATCTCTGCTTAAAAGGAACTGATCAATGAAGCGATTAGAGAGTTGAAGAACATGGCAATATCTATCTTTTCGACGGCTATGGTTTAAGTTGCCGCAAGGTCGGGGAATCATTTTTGTAAAAGCATGAATTAATACAGAAATCAAGAAAAAATGGTTTTGTTTTGATAGCAATTTTCCCATACTATCCATCCAAAATGTTTTTCTCTATTTAATTTAAGCGCTGTGGTCGTTAAACCCAAGTCACGAATAGGCTGAACTCGTTCCAGTGGGATTTCATCTATCAACTAGAGTAACGCACTAAACGAGATTACTTACTACATTTGTTGTAGTACCATGGACCATGGAGAGCAACACAATGCAGCCCAGGCATAACTACCCTTTCGACCCTTCGCATACAACAGTTTTCCCGAAGATGATTTTAATGACATTCCAGAATCGGCTTTGGCCGAAGTAGTCCTCTACCCTATGCCCAAAGTCATGAATGTATTTCCTCGATGTTCTAATCTACACTGTTTATATCCCAACTGTCATAATCAACCCCAACAATAAAAATATTTGGGTGCACTTTAAAAACCTACGTCATATTGAACAAGGAGCCGTTCAATGGCAAAAGGTCACTCCGTTTTCACATGATAATTCAATTTCTTCCTGATAAGACAATGGACCACAATTCGCATAAGCTTCTGGAAACAAGAAATCAAAAACCCAAATTTATTAATCATAGATAACCCCCATCAGACAAACACACGTGCAGCAATACGGTTGTAATGCGATAAGATATTCCGAGATACCGCAAATGTCCCCCGCAAACGTATATATTCGAGAACAAAACCAGATTGGCTCGCAATAGAAATCAGTTATTGTCTAGAAATGAAGGCTTTACTTATTACGCTCGCTGCGGTCGCTTTGGGTATTTAAAATTCAATTTACATCTCGTTTGTCATGGTTCATATTCTCTACTAACTTTCCATAGCCAACGCCCTCCCAATCGAGGAATTTGGTCAAGAGCATGTTCCAGTGGATGAAGAACTTGGCCCAGAAACGGCACCCTTCCAGCCAACGGAACAGTGGACCCTGGTTCCCGATGGCAGTGGCCACCTCCATCTGGTGAACACCGACCCGTTCGGTTTGGAAAACCAAGAGGAACCTGCTCCGTTGTTCAACGCTGCTACCGATACCATCTTCCGGCTGTTCACCCGTGCTAATCGTAACACAGCTGGTCACGTTATTACTAACGGCAATGCAGCTACCTTGGGACAGTTCTGGAGTCCTGCCCGTCAGACACGTTTCATTATTCACGGATGGAACAACAACGGTGGATCACCAGTTAATACTTTGATTCGCAACGCCTATCTGGATCGTGCAGATTTCAATGTCATCACCGTTGACTGGGGAGCAGGTGCTCAGAACCCGAACTACGTCACTTCCAGGAATCACATCAATGCCGTTGGAGCTACTGTTGCCAGTTTCATTGATTTCCTCAACGTAAATGGTCTAGCATTCAATATGGTTTATGTCTCGGGACATAGTCTTGGAGGTCACACCGCTGGTATTGCTGGCAAACGTGTAAACCGAGGACGTTTGCATACCGTAGTTGCTCTGGATCCAGCTCTGCCATTGTTTTCTATCAATGCACCGGATGAACGTGTCGCTCCAACTGATGCCAACTACGTTGAGGTCATCCATACCAACGGAGGCCTGCTCGGATTCGATTTGCCAATTGGACAGGCCGATTTCTACCCGAACGGCGGTCGTTCTCAGCCCGGTTGTGGAGTTGATATTGCTGGAACTTGTGCCCATGGACGTGCTTTCGAGTTCTTCGCAGAGTCGATCCGTACCAACCCCAGCCGGTTCAATTCGGTTCGATGCGCCAACTACGATCAAATCCTGAACAACAACTGCGTTTCGAGTGGTCCGAATAGGAACATGGGCGGAGATCCCTCGAACATTGGAATTGCCAACGGAGTGTACCATCTGACAACGAATGCAGCTAGTCCGTTTGCTCGTGGATAGAATGTTTATGTTTGTATAAATAGCAATGTAGACGATGATCCGGGTGCAACATTTTTTTTCTGATAGTCGAGTATCACAATTCATTCAATGATTTGGCTGGGCTTCTGGGTGGTGTGTTAACTGTTGTTCAAGTGCCTCAAAGCATCCCTAAATTCTCCCTACTGATCCGTTTAATATTGTACGTTTTCCCTTGGCTTGACGTGTTCAGTATTTATAACCGCTAGTAAACGTTACGACATGTTTGCAAAAAAATGCTACCCAAGGAACTTGGAAGAGATTATGGCGAACCAATATTATGGATCACAATTAATTTTGATCCTCACCACACCCCAGCCCCAGCCCATGACACCCAGCGATCCAACACATCTCAACAGGAAGCGGCTTTGTTGTTTTTTTTCTGTGCTCACTCTATCACTCACCGAATAATAAAAAAAAAACAAAACAATATGGAACGCGCCATGTCCCATACCAAAATAAGGCGCATCGACACAACCGTTCAGAGCCGATGCTCGATACTTTTTTTTCTTAAAGTTTTATTTTTTACAATTGCATCCTACAAACAATTTTATTACTGTAACTAATATCTGCATCAATCAGCTTCTAAAGAACAATCTATGCTATTCCATTAAAAATTACGATTGAGAGATTTGGTAAATATAAAAGTCCGTAGATGCATTTCGTGTCTTCTGGCAACTTTATGCTTAGAGGTGGACCGGAAGATTCGATGCGCTCTTGCTCCCTTTGGGAACATAAGGAAAATAGGGTTTACTTTATTCTTGTAATATCATTGTCCATATTTCTATAAGAACAGTAAATTTATTATGCGTGACTATTTGTTGAATATCTAGAATGCATTACTAGGCATATCGAACTAATTTAGTCAAATTTAGGTAATTTGAAGATCGAGAAGGTAATCTGTCAGCTTAACCAGTGAAATGATGTGAGCTACAATTTTGCGATAAATAAAGTCTTAACAGATTCAGAATGAATCGATTAACATAATGCCAAAATGATGTTGACGGTTGTTGCTGAATGTATGACATATTTGATTCATACGTCATTACATCCCGTTATATTCATTTCAAAAAGTTTGAGCAGTCGCTTGTCCTGAAAAAAAAATCTCATAAATTTACAATTGAATGTATTGTTTAGCATACAATAGACGATACATGACGATAAGATGACAATAAAAGTTAATGTTCCCACAATAGAACATAATGAAAATTGTAACACTCAGATCGATAGATTTCCGCATTGATTGTTCCGGTAGTGTAAAAATGGTAGTCAGGAACATATTGCTTGTCAAACCAGCACTTTTCGATCAAACTTCTCCACTTGAATCGTCCTGTTTACGAAGCTTACACCCTCCCCTAAGACTACACTGCCGTCTTTGGGGACCTGTGAGGATTTTTGAGTCCTATGTGACATAGGTCTTGTCGTCCATCAAAATACATGCATCCGGTCGCTAAAAAACTTGCGAAAAACAATTTTCGAGCCCTTGTTATTCTGCTACATGAAGGTCTTCAGGTTGTTCGGTTTCTTGATACGTTGAATCATTCCGGCGCTGGCTAAATCAAGGCGCAGCTACAATGGGGAGCGCAACGGCGCGTTGCGGCAGTTTTGGACAGTTAATCTATAAATTTTATGTCAAAAGTTGCCGCAACGCGCCGTTGTGCTTCTTATTGTAGCTGGGCCTTCACGTATTGAAATTGATTTGTTCTTCAAACAAAGGTTGAGATTGAGACTCCAACGAACCACTCTCAGGTGAAAGCAATTCCAGTGATGGAAACACAGCTCGCCGATTTTTTTAGTGAAGTAAAGGGCGATACGGTCAAAATCTGGTCAATATCAACTTGACGTATTTCTTTCAATTTTGCATTTAAAACCTGAACAACCCTCATTTTGAGGTGTGTGTGTGTGGAATGTTGCTCCTATTTTGATTTTGGAATTCACTCTTCAGTTGTCAAAATGCCGTCCAAGCAAGAAGAGCAGCGTATCAAAATTTTGCTCGCGCATCGCGAAAATCCGGAGCTACTCGCACGCAAAAGTTGGCAAAATCGCTAAAAATTGCCAAATCAACCGTTACAAATGTAATTAAAGTGTTTGGGGAGCGTTTGTCGACAGCCAGGAAGTCTGGATCGGGGGGAAATCGAAAACCGGAAGCCGCTTAGACGACAAAGAGAGTTGCCGGTAGTTTCAAGCGAAACCCTAACCTATCTCTCCGAGATGCCGCAAATAAGCTGGGTGTATCGTCTACAACCGTGCATCGAGCCAAAAACGACCCGGACTACCCGAGCAAAGTTTTATACCAAATTGATAACAAGTTCTAATATCATATTATCAGTGTTTGATCACTAAATATGTTATCATTTAGGCTGAATAAACAGGCAACATAACAAGAGTGATAACAAATTAATGTTCGTTGGATATCACATTATTAACTCATTTTATTATCATCGAGTTCATTTTGATAACAAATTTTGTGTTATAAACAAATTTCTTGAGATATTTTCAAATTATGTTATCATCATGATATCAAATTCATACACTAAGAACTGAAGTTGTACTTCTGGTAAGAAGCTCAATTTAATATACATCACATGCTGGTAATATTCAGCATTCGTCAGCATGCTGGTAGAATTCAGTTACGTTCGTCGAAAATCGTTCTTAAAAATTGATAACAGATGATAACAAAATTTGTCGATGTTGATGACTAAATTTGTTATGCGATAACAGACGAGATCAAAATGACATCTGAGATAACAAAACTTGTTACTTATTTGATATCAGTTTGTTATTTTACTTTTGCTAGGTATCGACTTACAAGAAGGTAGTGACTCCAAATCGCGATGATAAACAAAATACGACGGCTAGAGCGCGATCCCGGAGGCTGTACACGACGATGCTGACGAAGTTTGACTGCGTGGTAATGGACGACGAAACCTACGTCAAAGCCGACTACAAGCAGCTTCCGGGACAGGAGTTTTATACGGCAAAGGAAGGGGAAAGGTAGCAGATATTTTCAAGCACACGAAACTGTCAAAGTTCGCAAAGAAATATCTGGTTTGGCAAGCCATCTGTACCTGTGGCTTGAAAAGCAGCATTTTCATAGCTTCCGGGACTGTCAACCAAGAAATTTACGTGAAAGAGTGTTTGAATAAACGTCTGCTGCCTTTCCTGAAGAAACACGGTTGTTCCGTACTGTTTTGGCCGGATTTGGCATCTTGCCATTACGGTAAAAAGGCCATGGAGTGGTACGCCGCCAACAACGCAGGTGGTTCCCAAGGACAAGAACCTCCCAACACGCCAGAGCTCCGCCCAATTGAGAAATACTGGGCTATTGTCAAGCGGAACCTAAAGAAGACCAAAAAACTGCTAAGGACGAGCAGCAGTTCAAGGCAAACTGGCTTTCTGCGGCGAAGAAGGTGGACAAGGTGGCTGTACAAAATCTGATGGCAGGGGTCAAGCGTAAGGCCCGGCAATTCGGATTTGGAAAAGCGGAAGCCTAACTGAATATTTTTCCTGAATTTTATACTAATTGAACTTGAAAAAGAAATTTAATTTGATTTTTTAAATAAACGATTTCACCGATTTACACGCATTTTCCTTGACCAAATTTTGACTGGTATCAGTCTCTTTAGATGCAGTTGCCGAAATCAATAGGGCCAGGGCTTAGTAAAACCTTTATTTAAATTCGCAACCCATCTAAAAGTCAACTTTAACCGAGAAATTGATGCAGAAGCTATTGGAAAACTTGGTCAAGATCACATATAATATGTATCGTGGATTTTACGATTGGTTTGTGCTTTCTCCTACATTGTATAAGCCACTAAGGCCTGTACTCGAAAAAAAAAATAATGCTCCAGACAAAAGTGTTTGCCAAACATTTATTTGAGGTTGGATTTTCTTGAAACTTCCAGGGAATGAATTAATACATATGGATTATGTTTCGGCATAATTACTTTATTCAATTTCCTTTCCATCGCTGAAAGCCCGCACCTTTCCCTTAAGACCCCTCATTACATTTTGTGCAATGGTGGAGCCGACCTTTTTGGTCACTTTCATCCATTCTTTCTTCAACTCCAGCTCATTCTTAAACACCTTGGACGATTTTCGAACTTTGGCCTTCATTATGGCCCAAAATCTTTCCACCGGACGAATCTCTGGTGAATTTGGGGGGTTGGCGGTTTTTGGTACAAAAACAACGTTATTGTCTCTGTACCAATCCAACGTCGATCGCGCGTAATGGCATGATGCCAGGTCCGGCCAAAATAATGTCTCGCCTCCGTGGGACCGCAGGAAGGGCAACAGACGCTTCTGGAGGCACTCGGTGCGGTAAATTTCGCTGTTGATGGTACCCGTTGTGATGTACGGTTTACTCAGTTTACCGCATTGGCATATGGCCTGCCAGAGCAAGTATTTTTTGGCGAATTTGTCCACTTTCTTCTTCCTTATGTCTTCCGGAACATCAAACCGTGATTTGACAACGTAGAACTCCAGCCCCGGTATCTGCTTTGCGTCTGCCTTGATGTAGGTTTCTGTCATCCATAACCACACACATCGGTTTCGTTAACCACTCTCGATACAGCTTCCTTGCGCGGGATTTGGCCGCCGTGTTTTGTTGATCACGCCGGTTCGGTGCCTTGCGGACCTTGAATACACGAAGCCCAGCTCGTTTCATGGTTTGCTGAACGAACCAGGCGGAACACTTTGCCTTCAGAGCCGCGTCGCGAATCGAAAGGTTCGGATTACACTTGAAATAATCCAACACCTTCCGGGCCTTCACAGGGTCAGCTGTCTTCGATTTTCTTCCACTTCCAGCCCGCCGCTCGGTCGTCTGGGACTCCTTAAACGATTTTACCACCCGAGACACAGTTGTATGGGTGATTCCCAGTTGTCTTCCGATCCATCTCATGGTCGCAGTCGGATTTTCCATGACGGCGCGCAAAATTCTCCGGCGATTTTCTTCTTGTTTCGATGACATCTCAATAACCACTGGAGCCGGGATTAGTTATTTTGGCACATATTATAAAATATTTTTATTCTGATTAGTTATATCCGTATGCCCTAACTTTATGTTTGATACCATCCATCAAATTCTGCACAGTGTCCTTAGTCACCTTTCTGGAAGCATTTTTAGCCAAATATATCTCATTATTTTCCTCTCTTTCTTTGATTTCCCAAGGTTTTGGCTTCACTCATGACGTTATATTTCTCAATTAGGTATAATGTTGACGTTGTTTACCGCATACCACTCCTGGAGCCGCTTTGCCAGAATTCGTGTGCTTTTGGACGAATGGTAGCAGCCATGTTTTTGTTTTTTGACTTTTTGACACTCTGTTGACGCAAACTTTGCTGGTTTAATCGTACCTCCGTAGTTCTGAAGATTTTGCTCTTTCAAACCACAACTACGAATAGCCTGCCCAACCATGTACTTTTTAGAGAATCCTCGGACAACTTTTTTGGCCTTGAAATGATCATCAAGTTTGCCGTACGTTGTAATGTATTATGTATGATGTCCCGACAGCAATGGGCTCTCCTCGCTTGCTGGACTTGATCGAGCTATAATAACTACTTTCGATTATCTCTAATCATGCCATTGTATGAAGGGGCCAAAAAGGGATTGGGGTGGATCAATCAGGCAACATCACTTATACGTATCCACAGGGATAGCAAAGAAATCTTCTTCCCCAACAACAAGATTGGCAACAATTGGTCAAAAGAGCAAGTCATCTAATCCTTGGAGGATGGCCCCAACGAGCGGGTAGAAGGGCCCGCTCTACACCACAAACTGTTAGCAATGGGGGTTTGGCATTCCCTCTCTCCTCATCCACAGTATTTCAATCGGGTGCCCTGGTGGTCCCTCCCACCACACTCAAAACCCCCCACATGCCAAATTTGGTTCCATTTGCTTGATTAGTTCTCGAATCATCACTCCCTTTTCAAAAAGGTGAGGGTCTTTGAACTGCCATAGAAACGATTCTTGCCTTTCAAAACCCCCCACACATGCCAAATTTGATTCGATTTGCTTGATTAGTTCTCGAGTTATGAAGAAATTTGTAGTCCATATGTATCCAGAGCCCCCTTCCTGAGAGAGTAGGGGTCTCAAACTATCATCAAGAACCTTCCTGAGCCCCAAAAGCCCTTCATATAAATTTTTACTTTGGTCGGTTCAGAAATTTCGAGCCTTTAAGGGTCTGACCGGCAGGACAGACAGATAGAAATTCATTTCTATGTATATAGAAATCTACCCTCCAAAAACCTCCACATGCCAAATTTGGTTCTATTTGCTTGATTTGTTCTCAAGTTATGCTGAAATTCGTGTTTTTATTTGTATAAGAGACCCCTCTTTCAGTGAGCGGAGGAGCTTCAAACCACAATAGAAACATTTCTTGCCTTCAAAAACCTCCACATGCCAAATTTGGTTCCATTAACCTGATAAGTTCTCGAGTTATTCAGAAATTTGTGTTTCATGTGTATGGAAACCAGATGGCGGGAGGAGTCTCAAACTTCCATAGAAACATTTATCTCCTCCAAAAACCTCCACATGCCAAATTGGGTTCCATATGCTTGATTCGTTCTCCGAGTTATGTAAAGCTTTTGTTTCATTTGTATGGGAGCACCGCCCTCAACCTAACAGAGAGAGAGGGAGGGGTCTCGAACTATCGTAGAAACATTTATTGCCTTTCAAATCCCCGGATGCCAAATTTGGTTCCATTTGCTCTATTAGATCTAGAGTTATGAAGAAATTGCAGTTTCATTTGTGTGACAGCACCCCTTCTAGGAGAGAGGAGGGTCTCAAACTACAATAAAAACATTTTTTCTCCTCCAGAAAACCCCACATGCCAAATTTGGTTCCGTTTGCTTGATTAGTTCTTGAGATATGCAGGAACTTCTGTTTCATTTGTATGAGAGCCTCCTTTATAAAGATGGGAGGGTCTCTGACTACCATAGAAACATTGCTTGCCTCCAAAAACTTCGGCATGCTAAATTTGGGTTCCTTTTGCTTGATCAGTTCTCGAGTTATGCAGAAATTTGTGCTTCACTTGTATGGGAGCCCCCTTTCCAGAGAAGGGAGGGGTTTCAAACCATCATAAGAACCTTCCAGCGTCTAAGACGAATCCAACAAAGCAAAAATCTTGCCAAACGGTCCTTCCGCTCGCGAGTTAAATCGTGACAAAGGAAACCCCTACTCATTTTTATTTATATAGAAGATTTTCGGTAGTTTCCTTGAATTATAAAAATACTGTTTTTGATTGCAGCTATTTTGTGAAATGTTACATTTTACAAAATATTCGGTGTAATTCCGTATTACAGACCGAATTCAGCAATAAAAATTTAACGAACAAAGTTTTGGAAATTTGGTTTGTAGGGGTTTTTAACTTCCTTTTTTCCTTCTCTTTTTTCTCTTTTCAAAATAAGAGTAATGGCGATACAACCATACACTCTCGCAATGATTGAGTACAATTGTATAATATCTCTTTTTCCTCACGGAAATGTTACTCAATTTTCTAACTGGAAAATGTGTAAGTCATATGAGTTAAAGGCCTAATATACGACCTAGAACTTCTTGGAATATAAAGAAGCTCAAAGAAGTGAAAATAAATGCCTTATTAATAGTGTAAAGCTTTGTTTTAGAAAACGGTACATATACATACGTTTTTATTAAATTCTTAAATAGGCCTATCTGTCAAGATAAGCTCGTAGTGGAATTTTAAAGGAATTTGCTCGAGTTTACTAGTGAAAATTTGAAAAAGTGTTTCAATGTTTTTTTTTTATTTTTAAAAAGTGATCAAATGAAGTGTTAATTTTAAATTCTCCTAGTTTCCCAATCACAATCGTTCTACTAATACGCTCAAAAAAGTTTTTTTAAATAGTGTTTTTAAAAAAAATGAGAGTGAAATTTTCGTTGATAATTGTAATTATTTTCGTATCCTTCTGAGATGTTTTTGGATACATTTTGGATAAAATGTTGTTGAGTTCAGAACTTCAGATCTACAGTTGTAACTGTAGTTTTTAAGACTATATAAGGTTACGATATGTATTCAAACATTTTGAATGGACCTTTTGAAATGTCAACAGCCATTGAGATCTACAGTAGTTAGTTTTGCTTAATGGGCTATACAAAATTACGCTACGTATGCAACCATATTATGAGATGAGCTGGGTTGATCTAGGTTATCCAAACCGTCTCTTGGAACATAAGATATACAGTTGTAACGATTGGTTTTTGGAATATGCAAAGGGACAATATATATTTAACAATATTCATGGAATAAAGTGGAAGGTCAATAGACATAGCGACATAGCGACCACCTTGGGATACTCTAGGTCATCCAAACTGTCTTTGAGTTCAAGTTATGTTTTGGTCTACATAAAGTTCCTATATGTATAAAAATAATATCAAATTAAGCTTTTGGAAAATCAACAACCTTGATTTTATAACTTCATGATCTTCTTGGTAGGTCAAAATGTCCAAGATTAAAGGACTTAAAAATTCAGTATAGTAGAGAGTAACTTTTAGGCTAAACAAAGTCATGTCACGTATTCAAGCATATTCAGTGAATATTTTCGAAAACAAAAATACACAAAAAGATAATCTGTAATATTCTTAAACGTCAGCAAATATTATAAGGTAATCTGACATCTGCTGGGTCATCAAAACTATCCTTGAGATCAGAACGTAGGACCTACAGTTGTAACAAAAGCTTTCTGGGCTATGCAAAGCTACGATATGTATTGAAACACATTTCCTAAATATATTGGAAGAACAACAGACATTATGAGATAATCTACAGATGATCTAGGTTATGCAAACAATCCTGGAGGTCAAATCTATAAATTTACAGCTTTAACTGTAGCCTTCTAGACTAAACAAGGTAACCATGTGTATTTGACCAAATAATGAGTCTTTTGGAAGGTAAACAGATATAATGAGATATCGCGGGATGTTCTTGGTCTCCAAAACTGCCGTTGAGTTCAGAAGATAGGATCCACAGTCGTAACAGTAGCTTAATAATCTATTAAAGGTGACAATATGTATTCAAGCACATTTAGTGCTTCTTCTGTAAGGTCACCAGTCATTATCAGAGTATCTTGAGATGTTCAAGTTCTTAACAACTGACAGAAGTACAGAGGCTTTTAGGCTTTACAAAACTACGGTATATTTTCAAACTTATTTAAAAAAGTATTCTGAAACGTCCACAGACATCATAGGATAACCTTGTTAGTTTCAGGCCATTGAAACTGTCCTTCAAACATAAGGCTTACAATTGTAATAGTAGTTTTATGGACTGTGTTACATTGTTTGGCATAGAATATCCCTAAATTATCTCATAATGTCTTTTGGTCTTCCAGGCCATTCATTGAATATGTTTGCATACATATCATTACATTGTATAGCGGATAAAGCTACTGTGACTTCTGTTGATCTTAAGTTCTGAACTCCACGCAAGATTGGATGACCTAGCACTTACGTAGCATTTTCAAAAAAATTTTTCCATCGTTTCTATGTAATTGAGCACCAGAATACACCAAGTTGTATTATAACGCTTGGACAAACGTAAGCCTGAAAGGGTTAATTCAAAGAATTTTGTATTGAACAATCCAAATGGCTAACATTTAGTTGCGTAGTTTCTACGTCATCACTCCGAAAAACTCAATGGGGCTGTACCTTGTAGTTTTTTTTTTATAAATTTTGTTTACCGCATCTTCAAATTTTCTAATGGTAGCTGGAACTAGATCCTTGAGATCAAAACAATTGTAGACGCATTTGTATTTGCATTTTCAGAAACAGAACTTGGGAAATGACATTTTGTGCTTCTCAACTTGTTTTACGTCTTTGTCACATAATTCATTTGGAATATTTGTGTGTTTTTGTAAATTTAATAACCGATTTCTTTGCGAACTTTGACAGTTTCGTGTGCTTGAAAATATCTGCTACCTTTCTCCTTCCTTTTGCCGTATAAAACTCCTGTCCCGGAAGCTGCTTGTAGTCGGCTTTGACGTAGGTTTCGTCGTCCATTACCACGCAGTCAAACTTCGTCAGCATCGTCGTGTACAGCCTCCGGGATCGCGCTTTTGGCCGTCGTATTTTGTTTATCATCGCGATTTGGAGTCACTACCTTCTTGTAAGTCGATAGTCCGGAGTGTTTGAATAAACGTCTGCTGCCTTTCCTGAAGAAACACGGTTGTTCCGTACTGTTTTGGCCGGATTTGGCATCTTGCCATTACGGTAAAAAGGCCGTAGGTGGTACGCCGCCAACAACGTGCAGGTGGTTCCCAAGGACAAGAACCACTCCCAACACGCCAGAGCTCCGCCCAATTGAGAAATACTGGGCTATTGTCAAGCGGAACCTAAAGAAGACCAAAAAAAACTGCTAAGGACAAGCAGCAGTTCAAGGCAAGCTGGCTTTTCTGCGGCGTAAGAAGGTGGACAAGGTGGCTGTACAAAATCTGATGGCAGGGGTCAAGCGTAAGGCCCGGCAATTCGGATTTGGAAAAGCGGAAGCCTAACTGAATATTTTTCCTGGATTTTATACTAATTGAACTTGAAAAAGAAATTTAATTTGATTTTTTAAATAAACGATTTCACCGATTTACACGCGTTTTCGCTTGACCAAATTTTGACCGTATCACCCTTTAGATGCAGTTGCCGAAATCACAGGGCCAGGGCTTAATAAAAACATTTATTGAAATTCGCAACCCTTTCGAAAAGTCGTCAACTTTAACCGAGAAATTGATGTAGAAGCTTTTGGAAAATTTGTTCAAGTTACATATACATATGTATCGTGGATTGTACGATTGGTATGTGCTTTCCCCTACATTGCATAGGCTACTAAGGCCTGTACTCGAAAAAAATGCACCAGACAAAAGTGTTCGCCAAAAAATTATTTTTAGTCAAATTTTCTTTAAACTTTCAGGGAATGAATAAATACATATGGATTATGTTTCGGCATAATTACTTTATTCAATTTCCTTTCCAACTCTGAAAACCCGCACCTTTCCCTTAAGACCCCTCATTACATTTTGTGCAATGGTGGAGCCGACCTTTTTGGTCACTTTCATCCACTTTCTTCAACTCCAGCTCATTCTTAAACACCTTGGACGATTTTTGAACTTTGGCCTTCATTATGGTCCAAAATCTTTCCACCGGACGAATCTCTGATGAATTTGTGGGGGTTGGCGGGTTTTGGTACAAAAACAACATTTTTGCCTCTGTACCAATCCAACGTCGATCGCGCGTAATGGTCGGTCCAAAATAATGTCTTGCCTTCGTGGGACCGCAGGAAGGGCAACAGATGCTTCTGGAGGCACACGGTGCGGTAAGTTTCGCTGTTGATGGTACCCGTTGTGATGTACGGTTTACTCAGTTTACCGCATATAGCCTGCCAGAGCAAGTATTTGTTGGCGAATTTGTCCACTTTCTTCTTCCTTATGTCTTCCGGAACATCAACCCGTGATTTGACAACGTAGAACTCCAGCCTCGCTATCTGCTTTGCGTATGCCTTGATGTAGGTTTCGTCATTCATAACCATACACATCGGTTTCATTAACCACTCTCGGTACAGCTTCCTTGTGCGGGATTTGGCCGCCGTGTTTTGTTGATCACGCCGGTTCGGTGCCTTGCGGACCGTGAATACACTGAAGCCCAGCTCGTTTCATGGTTTGCTGAACGAACCAGGCGTTCAGAGCTAGCGTCGCGAATCGAAAGGTTTGGACTTACGCGAAATAATCCAACACCTTCCGGGCCTTCACAAGGTCAGCTATCTTCGATTTTCTTCCACTTCCAGCCTGCCGCTCGGTCGTCTGGGACTCCTTAAACGATTTTACCACCCGAGACACAGTTGTATGGGTGATGCCCAGTTGTCTTCGGATCCATCATGGTCCTAGTCGGATTTTCCATGACGGCGCGCAAAATTCTTCGGCGATTTTCTTCTTGTTTCGATGACATCTCAATAACCACTGAGCCGATTGTTATTTTGCACATATTATAAAATATTTTTATTCTGATTAGTTATATCCGTATGCCCTAACTTTATGTTTGATACCATCCATCAAATTCTGCACAGTGTCCTTAGTCACCTTTCTGGAAGCATTTTTTAGCCAAATATATCTCATTATTTTCCTCTCTTTTCGATTTCCCAAGGTTTTGCTTCACCATGACGTTATATTTCTCAATTAGGTATAATGTTGACGTTGTTTACTGCATACCACTCCTGAGCCGCTTTGCCAGAATTCGTGTGCTTTTGGATGAATGGTAGTAGCCGTTTTTGTTTTTGACTTTTTGACACTCGTTGACGTAAACTTGTTGGTTAATCGTACCTGTAGTTCTGAAGATTTTGCTCTTCAATCCACAACTAAGGAGTGTATCGAAAAGTAGTTATAAACATTCGATGCGTTATTACGCATAAACTACTGTATATATTTTTAGCGTGTAAGCGCCATTTGCTTTGTTTACATGTCAAAAATGATTATTCGGTTCATTCATTTCCGTTGATAAAGTTGTATTCAAAATGTCGCGAATTGAATTTGAGACTAAAAAGAAAATTCTGCACACTTGGTGCACCGAAAAGGGTGTTACTTACAACCAGATTGCGAAAAGAGTAAATGTTCACCCGGCAAGTGTAAAACGCATCATCGAAAAGTTTGGTAAGGAGTGCTCCTCAAGGATTTACCAAGAAGTGGCCGGAAACCCGGCTCCAGCAACCCCGATTTGGATCAAAAAGTTGTGGATTATATTCAACGGAACAAATCTGCCTCTACTCGCGATCTAGCCAAGAAGTTCAGGACCAGCATCGGAATGATTCAACGAATCAAGCGCAGGAATGACTTGAAGACGTACAAAAAGCAGAAAGTGCCCAAACAAACTCCGGAACAAAAGTCTCGTGCCAAAACCAGGGCTCGAAAGCTGTACAGCTGCATTTTGGACAATGTCGACCAGTGCATTTTGATGGATGACGAAACATACGTTAAAGAAGATTCAAGAACGCTACCGGGGCCGCAGTTTTATACTAAATCTGTTGGGGAACGTGTGCCAACCGCAGATACGACTGTTGCGATGGAGAAATTCGGTCAGAAGGTGCTCATTTGGCAAGCTATTTGCACATGTGGCTTGCGTTCTTCAATTTTCTATACAAAAGGAACTATAAATGCTGAGATTTATCAAAGGAATGTTTGAAGAACAGGTTGCTACCATTGTATAGAAAGCACCAGTCCCCTCCTCTCTTCTGGCCAGATTTGGCATCGGCACATTACGCCAAATCCACTCTACAGTGGCTGACGGAGAATAACATCAAGTTCGTAGAAAAAGACATCAACCCACCAAACTGTCCCCAGTTGTGACCGATCGAACGCTATTGGGCAATAGTCAAGCGTATATTTAAGAAGGATGGTACAGTGTCCCAAAACATGACCGATTTTAAGAAAAATTGGGCAGCGGCATCCAGGAAGTGCACAAAGGTCACTGTGCAGAATTTGATGGCAGGTGTCAAATCAAAGGTACGGGCATTCTACAGAAATGAACATGATGACTAGTTTTTCCGTTTGGATCTTTTGTAAACATGTTAAGCTATAATAAACTGAAATAGTATGTTAATTTTAACCATGTTTTCATGCCTATTTTATTATTTGGAAGTTTATAACTACTTTTCGATACACTCCTTACGAATAGCCTGCCCAACCATGTACTTTTTAGAGAACTTCGACAACTTTTTGGCCTTGAAATGATCATCAAGTTTGCCACGTTGTAATGTATTATGTATGATGTCCCGACAGCAATGGGCTCTCCTCGCTGCTGGACTTGATCGAGCTATAATAACTACTGATTATCCTAATCATGCCATTGTATGAAGGGCCAAAAAGGGATTGGGTGGATCAATAGGCAACATCACTTATACGTATCCACAGGGATATAAAGAATCTTCTTCCAACAACAAGATTGAACAATTGGTCAAAAGAGCAAGTCATCTAACTTGAGGATGCCCCAATGAGCGGGTAGAAGGGCCCGCTCACAATTCACAAACTGTTAGCAATGGGGGTTTGGCATTCCCTCTCTCCCCATCCACAGTATTTCAATCGGGTGCCCTGGTGGTCCCTCCCATTCCCTGGAGATATTTATATAATAGTGTATATATTTATGTAAATGAAAAATACTACAAGCATTCGTAACTATTATATACGACTGCAACTAAATGAAGGTAAATTTAATGTAACTGGCACTTTTATGGTTTTTTCGAAATGAGTTCTTTGCTTGAATAAGCAGGGGTTCAAACTTCTATCAAAACATGCTTCTTACCCGAGAAATACACGTTTTGTGTTTAAGTATCCTGGATAATTCTCATTTTTGGAGAAATTTGTGTTTCGTTTGTATGGGAGCTCTCCCTTCCAGAGAGGTGGTTTCTCAAACCACCATAAAATGATTGCCTTCAAAACCCCCACATGCCAAATTTGGTTCCATTTGTTGATTAGTTCTCGAATCATCACCCCTTTCAAAAAAAGGGAGGGGTCTTGAACCGCCATAGAAACATTCTTGCCTTCAAAACCCCCCACATGCCAAATTTGATTCGATTTGCTTGATTAGTTCTCGAGTTATGAAGAAATTTGTGTCTCATATGTATCAGAGCCCCCCTTCCTGAGAGAGTAGGGGTCTCAAACTATCATAAGAACCTTCCCGAGCCCCAAAAACCCCTTCATATAAATTTTTACTTTGGTCGGTTCAGAAATTTCCGAGCCTTTAAGGGTCTGACCGGCAGACAGACAGATAGAAATTCATTTCTATGTATATAGAAATCTACCCTCCAAAAACCTCCACATGCCAAATTTGGTTCTATTTGCTTGATTTGTTCTCAAGTTATGCTGAAATTCGTGTTTATTTGTATAAGAGACCCCTCTTTCAGTGAGCGGAGGAGCTTCAAACCACAATAGAAACATTTCTTGCCTTCAAAAACCTCCACATGCCAAATTTGGTTCCATTAACTTAATAAGTTCTCGAGTTATTCTGAAATTTGAGTTTCATCTGTATATGAGCCCTCCTTTCAGAGAAGGGAGGGGCTCGAGTCAACCTTAGAAATATTTCTTGCCTTCGAAAACCTCCACATGCCAAATTTGGTTCCATTAACCTGATAAGTTCTCGAGTTATTCAGAAATTTGTGTTTCATGTGTATGGAAACCAGATGGCGGAGGAGTCTCAAACTTCCATAGAAACATTTATCTCCTCCAAAAACCTCCACATGCCAAATTGGGTTCCATATGCTTGATTCGTTCTCGAGTTATGTAAAAGCTTTTGTTTCATTTGTATGGGAGCACCGCCCCTCAACCTAACAGAGAGAGAGGAGGGGTCTCGAACTATCGTAGAAACATTTATTGCCTTTCAAATCCCCGGATGCCAAATTTGGTTCCATTTGCTCTATTAGATCTAGAGTTATGAAGAAATTGCAGTTTCATTTTGTGTGACAGCACCCCTTCTAGGAGAGAGGAGGGGTCTCAAACTACAATAAAAACATTTTTCTCCTCCAGAAAACCCCACATGCCAAATTTGGTTCCGTTTGCTTGATTAGTTCTTGAGATATGCAGGAACTTCTGTTTCATTTGTATGAGAGCCTCCCTTTATAAAGATGGGAGGGGTCTCTGACTACCATAGAAACATTGCTTGCCTCCAAAAACTTCGGCATGCTAAATTTGAGTTCCTTTGCTTGAGTCAGTTCTCGAGTTATGCAAAAATTTGTGCTTCACTTGTATGGGAGCCCCCTTTCCAGAGAAGGAGGGGTTTCAAACCATCACAAGAACCTTCCAGCGTCTAAGACGAATCCAACAAAGCAAAAATCTTGCCAAACGGTCCTTCCGCTCATTGAGTTAAATCGTGACAAAGGAAACCCCTACTCATTTTATTTATATAGAAGATTTTCGGTAGTTTCCTTGAATTATAAAAAATACTGTTTTTGATTGCAGCTATTTTGTGAAATGTTACATTTTACAAAATATTCGGTGTAATTTCCGTATTACAGACCGAATTCAGCAATAAAAATTTAACGAACAAAGTTTTGGAAATTTGGTTTGTAGGGGTTTTAACTTCCTTTTTTCCTTCTCTTTTTTCTCTTTTCAAAATAAGAGTAATGGCGATACAACCATACACTCTCGCAATGATTGAGTACAATTGTATAATATCTCTTTTTCCTCACGGAAATGTTACTCAATTTTCTAACTGGAAAATGTAGCTAAGTCATATGAGTTAAAGGCCTAATATACGACCTAGAACTTCTTGAATATAAGAAGCTCAAGAAGTGAAAATAAATGCCTTATTAATAGTGTAAAGCTTTGTTTTAGAAAACGGTACATATACATACGTTTTTATTAAATTCTTAAATAGGCCTATCTGTCAAAAGATAAGCTCGTAGTGGAATTTAAAGGAATTTGCTCGCGTTTACTAGTGAAAATTTGAAAAAGTGTTTCAATGTTTTTTTATTTTTAAAAAGTGATCAAATGAAGTGTTAATTTTAAATTCTCTAGTTTCCCAATCACAATCGTTCTACTAATACGCTCAAAAAAGTTTTTTAAATAGTGTTTTTAAAAAAATGAGAGTGAAATTTTCGTTGATAATTGTAATTATTTTCGTATCCTTCTGAGATGTTTTTGGATACATTTTGGATAAAATGTTGTTGAGTTCAGAACTTCAGATCTACAGTTGTAACTGTAGTTTTTAAGACTATATAAGGTTACGATATGTATTCAAACATTTTGAATGGACCTTTTGAAATGTCAACAGCCATTAAGATCTACAGTAGTTAGTTTTGCTTAATGGGCTATACAAAATTACGCTACGTATGCAACCATATTATGAGATGAGCTGGGTTGATCTAGGTTATCCAAACCGTTCTTGGAACATAAGATATACAGTTGTAACGATTGGTTTTTGGAATATGCAAAGGGACAATATATATTTAACAATATTCATGGAATAAAGTGGAAGGTCAATAGACATAGCGACATAGCGACCACCTTGGGATACTCTAGGTCATCCAAACTGTCTTTGAGTTCCAAGTTTATGTTTTGGTCTACATAAAGTTCCTATATGTATAAAAATAATATCAAATTAAGCTTTTGGAAAATCAACAACCTTGATTTTATAACTTTGATGATCTTCTTGGTAGGTCAAAATGTCCTAAGATTAAAGGACTTGAAATTCAGTATAGTAGAGTAACTTTTTAGGCTAAACAAAGTAATGTCACGTATTCAAGACATATTCAGTGAATATTTTCGCGAAAACAAAAATACAACAAAAAGATAATCTGTAATATTCTTAAACGTCAGCAAATATTATAAGGCAATCTGACATCTGCTAGGTCATCAAAACTATCCTTGAGATCAGAACGTAGGACCTAAAGTTGTAACAAAAGATTTCTGGGCTATGCAAAGCTACGATATGTATTGAAACACATTTCCTTAATATATTGGAAGAACAACAGACATTATGAGATAATCTACAGATGATCTAGGTTATGCAAACAATCCTGGAGGTCAAATCTATAAATTTACAGCTTTAACTGTAGCCTTCTGGACTAAACAAGGTAACCATGTGTATTTGACCAAATAATGAGTCTTTTGGAAGGTAAACAGATATAATGAGATATCTTGCGGGATGTTCTTGGTCTCCAAAACTGCCGTTGAGTTCAGAAGATAGGATCCACAGTCAGTAACAGTAGCTTAATAATCTATTAAAGGTGACAATATGTATTCAAGCACATTTAGTGCTTCTTCTGTAAGGTCACCAGTCATTATCAGAGTATCTTGAGATGTTCAAGTTCTTAACAACTGACAGAAGTACAGAGGCTTTTGGGCTTTACAAAACTACGGATATATTTTCAAACTTATTCAAGAAGTATTCTGAAACGTCCACAGACATCATAGGATAACCTTGTTAGTTTCAGGTCATTAAAACTGCCCTTCATAACTTAAGGTCTAAAATTGTAACAGTAGCTTTATGGGCTAAGTTAGTTTGTTTGGCATAGAAAATCCCTAAATTATCTCATAATGTCTGTTGGTCTTCCAGGCCATTCATTGAATATGTTTGCATACATATCATAACATTGTATAGCGGATAAAGCTACTGTGACTTCTGTAGATCTTAAATTCTGAACTCCAGGAAAGATTGGATGATTTAGCACTTGCCTAGCATTTCTAACTTTGTTTCTATCGTTTCTATGTAATTGAGCACCAAATCAATCAGAATACACCAAGTTGTATAGTAACGCTTGGACAAACTGAAGCATGAAAGGGTTAATTCAAAGAATTTTGTATTGAACAATCCAAATGGCTAACATTTAGTTGCGTAGTTTCTACGTCATCACTCCGAAAAACTCAATGGGGCTGTACCTTGTAGTTTTTTTTTAATAAATTTTGTTTACCACCTCTTAAAATTTTCTGACGGTAGCTGGAACTAGATCTTTGAGATCAAAACAATTGTAGACACATTTGTATATGCATTTACAGAAGCAGCATTTGGAAAATGACATTTGTGTTTCTCAACTTGTTTTTACGTCTTTGTCACATAATTCATTTGGAATATTTGTATGTTTTTGTAAATTTAATAACAGCAGCAAATTTCTGTCTAACTGGCCGCTTCTCTTCTTGCCCCTTGAATGCTGCAAAGTTGGCGTGCTATTTTGGCAATACAAGCTCGTCTATGATGTGAAACATATACACTCCCGCTTCATTGTAATCAATTTTTGAGTACAATTGTATGCTATTTCTTTCTCTCTCACGGAAATGTTACTCAATTTTCGTTAAAATGTGGATCAACTCAATTTTTGAGTAGATCCACTTTTTACGAAAATTGAGTAACATTTCCGTGACAGAAAAAGAAATAGCATACAATTGTACTCAAAAATTGAGTGAAATGAAGCGGGAGTGTATCAAAAAAACAAGAAAAATGATTAAAGTAAATCCATAATTTTCCAGGATGCTTTCAAAAACTGGCTTTGTAAATGGTACATTAGAATAGATGAAATTGAATTAATCAGATTTTTTCTCCTCATTCATTAAAAATGACCTCATAATTTGGTGAAGATCATCTGGACAATGTTTTATTAGTATACACACTCAGATTATTTTACAGAAATCTGTAAAATTTTACCGAATTCTCAACAGCTGAACGTTCGGTAATCCGATTTTACGGATTTCGGTACAATTTTACCGAAATCCGGTAATTTTGTTTACAGATATCTGTAAAATTTCACGGTAAATCAGATGGCCGAACGTTCAGCTGTTGAGAATTCGGTAAAACTTTACAGATTTCTGTAAAAAAATCTAAGTGTGTAAGCTATTAAGAATGGAACTGACAGATGATTGCTGTTTCAATTTTGACACATTTGACTGCCCGCTTTGGAACTCTGGTAAAATGAACTAAAATGAAACCTGGTATTGTTGGTGGTTTTACAATTTAGAAGAGAGAACTAACGACAGGCTATTGCATGCTCATGCAAACCGTTTGTCGTTTGACTGGATGTTTTGCGTTTATAGACGAAACGAATTTCGATGTTTGTATAGGTGCGTTACTCTCGAGAGGAGTCTTAGGGCCGATTTTTTCACCTCCGCTTAAATTGTAAACCAGGTTTACCCATATAGTTAAACCAGGTTTAACGCTTAAGTGGAGGTGAAGAAATCAGCCCTTAATGAATCAAATTTGAGAGTGATTTTTCGAACACTGGTTAGAGCGTTGAAAATTCAAATCCCCTTGTTGGCAAGATTATCGTTTACGATTTATCAAAGCCTCATATGTGTTCCTTTGATAACACGAGTTCATCCACACGCGTTACAGCAAAGGGTAGAAATTATTCTCATGGAAGTTCGAAGATCATTTAAAGGAAACAAAAAGTCACTGTCAAAAATATTTTCAATATGAAAATGAACTACAACTAATGCCTTCGAAATATTTAACCGCGAGCAAATGGACTCGCCCCGTTTGTAGTCAGATGATACACTCCATTGGCAATTCCAATGTTCGACGGTTCTCCACCCATGTTCCTATTTGGACCACTGGACACGCAGTTGTTGTTCAGGATTTGATCGTAGTTAGCACAACGGACCGAATTGAAACGGCTCGGGTTGGTTCGCACCGATTCGGCGAAGAATTCCCAGGCCCGACTGTGGGCACAAGTTCCAGCAACATCAACTCCACATCCAGGCTGGGTACGACCGCCGTTCGGGTAGAAATCGGCCTGTCCAATTGGCAAATCGAATCCAAGCAGACCTCCGTTGGTATGGATGACCTCAACGTAGTTGGCATCAGTTGGAGCGACACGTTCGTTCGGGGCATTGATGGAGAACAATGGCAGCGCTGGATCCAGAGCAACTACGGTATGCAAACGTCCTCGGGCTACACGTTTACCAGCAATACCGGCGGTGTGACCTCCCAAGCTATGACCGACAATGTACACGTTGTTGAACGACATACCTCCGCTCTGATTGAGGAAATCCACGAACCGACCAACAGTGGCTCCCACAGCATTGATATGATTTCGAGCGGTCACGTAGTTGGGGTTCTGCGCACCTGCACCCCAGTCGACGGTGATGACATTGAAATCCGCGCGATCAAGATACGCGTTGCGGATTTGCACATTCACAGGTGAACCTCCATTGTTGTTCCATCCGTGGATGATTAGTCTGGTCTGACGACCTCCGCTCCATAGACTACCCAAAGATCCAGCATTTCCCAACTGAACAACCTGACCAGCAGTGTTGCGGTTAGCACGGGTGAACAGTCGGAAGATGGTGTCACTATCGGCGTTGAAATGTACTTCTGGTTCGTCCTGTACTCCTAGGTTATAGGGATCGGTATTGACCAAGTGAAGGTGCCCATTGCCGTCAGGAACTAGCGACCACTTAGGCTCGTGTTCTTCACCCGCCTCTTCTTCGCTCGGGATGTGTTCCAGACCGTATTCTTCCGAAGGAATGTGCTCCTGGCCGAACTCTTCGATTGGGAGGGCGATGGCTGAGGATGTACGAAGGATTTTTTGAATAGAAAATTTAAAACAGTCACCATGTAGTGTTTTTACCCACTCCAAACGCCAGAACGAGCAACAGTGCGTTAAGCTTCATCCTGATCGAATTCGGTATGAATATTCATAGTTGGTTCGCGTGCCATTTATATTGATTCAAATAAAATCTTATCATCTACCGATAAGTAACAGGTGAAGCGTAAAATAAAGAAGTAGGATGAAGGATTGGTGTTAACTTTTTGGGTGGCACTGAGTTAAATACCTACCTCTTTATTCTTAGCAATGCCTTTCGTAAATTGGAAAATATGTCCGGAGACAGTATTCTTTAGGAGCGGCATTTGGTTGTGATGCCATTGGACCTCGTTTTTCAAAAAATCTTCATGGACAAATTAAACCGCAGCCGGGTAAGTATTAGCTGCAGACTTTCCAATAAGTTTTAAAGTATGACCGCAGCAGGGAACAAAAAAGACATATGGAGTTATCTGTATAATTAGCGATTGCATTTCTCTGTACTTTCCAGACGGGTTTGATGCATTATCAAATGACTGTTCTCGGCAACCTTGAATATCGATGGCTTGCAAGAATTCGAGAAGCGCATCAACTTTTGGTTGATCTCCTTGGCCGTAATTTTGAATAATTGTCAAAAAAAAATTCTACAGGATTGGGATCGAAGTAGGTCGCGCTCAGGGATTGACGTGTTTGTGCTGTTTGTTTTTTTTTCCGAGAAAATGTGATAGTGGAAATTAATGAGTAGTGATAATGATTCGGTCACCAAAGAGTTGATTGCGGTCCGCCTCGCGGCTTTGGCTGGTGTGAAAACGAAGTGTTTCCACTGAAGACGGAATTCCGAACACACAACTTTGCGGCGGGAGGAGTTCGTGTTCAGCCGCGTCACTAGGAGATGTTTGTTTCATGGTCTTGGAGAGAACTCCTAAAAAACAGGATGTATGTTAGAGGGTACACGGACCTGCTCTGATTGCTCGATGTTATAACCACAGTAACGGAATGTTCTAGAATTCCGGGTGAGCTTTTTACATTTTATCGTTTTGTGTCCCACTCCCATTTTTTTTGAGAATAGTTTTAGTGTATGAAATTTGGTGGGCTTCAAATGGTGAGTTGACAACCTGGAAGAAGGGTGTGGCTTCTGATCCTCACAAGTTCCTATCTCACGCCTCTGCAAGTCATGCGATCACAGAAGATTTTCAGCTGAAACGTGGAGACGCTGGTTGGTGTAGCATGGGTTAAGTTGTGATTTTAAAAATATCGAAGCGACCGAAGAACGTGTACCTTTAAATCATATTGTAGATTTTTCATTCTCATTTAATTTATTACGCGTTTACGGTCACTTGATCAATATGCGCATCGTTGGGAGAAGAATCCATGATTTCGCTTATTTCATCACATTGATGTATCCGATTTTCTTGTTCCCGTGCTGTGCAAAAAATGGGTAATACTCAGCAATAATCTCGAGAATTTCCAAAAAAAAATTTCGCCGAACCGATAATCTCACTCTCTCCACGACACTTAAGTCATCGCTGGGACAAAAACGTTATGGCACTGACGAACATCAATAGCTTCTTACACGAAGTTCCTATGACGCAATATTTCGGAATTGAGAATCAATTCAAGATATAAAGGGTGTTTCGATCAAAAATTGGTCGACTTAAACTTGACGCATTTTCTTTCATCGTGCATAAAAAAATTTTGCACACCCCTTATTTTGAAGATGTGTGCGTGTAGCATCATGATTCTATTTGAATTTTGAGATTAGCAGCACTTCAGTTATCAAAATGTCGTCGAAGAAACAACGCATCAAAATTCTGCACGTGCACAGTGAAAATTCAAACTACTCTCACGCCAAGTTGGCAAAATTGTTCAATGTGGATAAATCAACTGTTACCAACGTGTTAAAGGTGGTCAGTGAACGTTTGTCGATAGCCAGGAAAGCTGGATTGGGGGAAAATCGAAAGCCGGAGGCCACAGCGACGACAAAAAGAGTTGCCCGCTGTTTCGAGCGGAACCCCAACCTCTCCGTCCGAGATGTGGCAAAGAAGCTGGGAGTGGCGCCATCAACCGTGGATAGTGCTAAAAAACGTGCTGAACTGTCGACTTACAAGAAAGTGGTGACTCCAATCGCGACGATAAACAAAACACGTCGGCCAAACCACGATTGCGAAAGTTGTACACGGCGATGCTGACGAAGTTTGATTGCGTGATACAGGACGATGGAACTATCGCAAGGCAGACTTTAATCAGGAATACTTTAAGGACAGGAATTTCATACGGCAACTGGACGGGGAAAGGTGGCAGATATTTTCAAGCACATTCAACTGTCAAAGTTCGCGAAGAAATATCTGGTGTGGCAGGCCATCTGTACCTGTGGCTTGAAGAGCAACGTTTACATTGCCATCGGAACCGTCAACCAGGAAGTTTATCTGAGCGAGTGCCTACACAAACTTCTACTGCCTTTCCTGAAGCGACAGAATTGATCCGTTCTATTTTGGCCGGATTTGGCATCTTGGCATTACGGAAAAAAGGCCATGGAGGGCTATGCTGCCACCAACGTTCAAGTGGTGCCTAAGGACAAGAACCCCCCCCAACACGCCAGAGCTCCACCCACTCGAACAATATTTGGCCATCGTCGAGCGGAATCTTAAAAAGACTCAAAACGCTATTGTGAGCGAAAAACAGTTCAAGGCAAACTGGCGTTCTGCAGCGAATAAAGTGGGCAAGGAGACTGAACAAAATCTTATGACAGGCGTTAAACGAAAAACCCGGCATTTCGCATTCGGTAAAAAGGAAGCTTAGCAGATTCTATATTTACTGAACTTGAAAAAGAAAAAGAATTTGACTAAATGATAAAAACTTTGATCGATTCACACACATTACTGTTTGACCAAATTTTGATCGGAACACCCTTTACTAGGTTAGTCAAACAGTTTTTAAAGCGGAAATGAGAATTTTGTTTTTTTGTTTTTTATGTTGGGAAATCACTTATATTGCTCAGTACAGTCTTCCATACTATCAATTCACTTGGTCTAACGATCTTCAAACTTTGTTGTCCCATCACGGGAGAGACTTTCTGGAAGGCCTGCAAAATACTCCTCTACGACGGCTATAACCTCTTCGTTTGATGGAAAATGCTTTTCACGAATTAATTTTTTGAGATATGAGAACTACTAAAAGTCAGAGAGAGCTAAATCTGGCGAATAGGGTGGTTGCTGCAACAATTCGTACCCTAGTTCACTGATTTTCACGATGGTTTTTTTAAGCTTTGTGAGCAGGTGCAATGTCTTGATGAAACATTTTTTTTTCGTCTGCAAAACGGGTCTTCTTTCAGATTTTTTTTCATCCAACTGGTCCAAAAATTCACATTAATAATCAGAGTTGATTATCTTACAAGTGTGTAGATCATCTTTCAATAAAATGCCATTTGCATCCCAAAATACTGACGCTAACACCTTCTTGGCCGATTTCAGGACACGAACTCGCTTCGGAGCTGAAGCGTCTGGACCACACCACTTCTTAAAGGGTGTCCACGATGAAATTGCCACACTATGAAATTGCTCTAACTTTTTAACCGTTGGGTAGAATTTAATGAAAATTTGGGTGGATTTAGTTCATAGTGCATTATTTACATCCTGCAAGTTTTAAAGTCCTGTGATTAAAACTCGCGGAAATGGAGTCGAAAGAACAGCTCGTGCGTGATAAAATCTTGCGCATTCATCACGAGAACAAGGATCTCTCGCATCGTTCCATCACTAAAACGTTGGGAATCGCGAATTCCACGGTGTCGCGAGTGATTAAGCGGTTCGAGGAACGGTTGACCACCGATCGGAAGCCCAGAAGTGAAGGAAAAAGTATTCCGTACAACACCAAAAATCACAACCGCGTAGTTGGGCCTTCAACCGAAATCCGAACGCCTCCGTTCGGGATGTGGCTAAGAAGCTGCACCTAAGCCGAAGTTTTGTCCAGAAGGCCAAAACTAAGGCAGGGCTTCGAACATTCAAGGTACAAAAGGCCCCTAATCGCGACGAGAAGCAGAACAAGTCCGCCAAAACCCGTGCCAGGAAGTTGTACCTCAACATTCTGATGAAAGTTGAATGCTGCATCATGGACGACGAAACATATGTGAAGGCCGACTTCAAACAGATCCCCGGCAACCTGTTTTTCACGGCCAAGGATAAGTTCAGCGTTCCGGAGCATGTCCGCACTCAGAAGATGTCCAAATTTGCGAAGAAATTCCTGGTTTGGCAAGCCATCTGCACGTGCGGGAAGCGGAGTGCACCTTTCGTGACCCAGGACACGATGAACGGACAGGTGTACATAAAAGAGTGCCTCCAGAAGCGGCTGCTTCCTCTCCTGAAGGCCCACAACGTCCCAACAATCTTTCGGCCGGATTTGGCCTCATGCCACTACTCCAAGGACGTGCTGAAGTGGTATGCGGACAATAAGGTCAATTTCGTGCCGAAAATGTTCAACCCTCCCAACACTCCGGAGCTCCGCCCCATCGAGAAGTACTGGGCGATTATGAAGCAGCACCTTCTTAAACGACCTAAGGTAGTGAAGACAGTCGAGGAACTGAAGAAAGTATGGGTTTACATGCAAAAAACGGTTGATTCACAGGTTGTGCAGAATCTTATGGCCGGGGTTAAGGCCAAGGTGCGGGCATTTGCGTATGGACTGTAAATAAAATACAAGTAAAATGGTAAAATGAAGTTTGATAGTTATTTTTCAATCCCTGAAAACTTGATGGCAATCGGATGAAAACTCGAATTTTGCGAATCAATTTTGTGTGTGGCAATTTCATCGTGGACACACTTTAGCCTCTTGTTTTGATTCAGGATTATGGTGGTTGAACCAAGTCTCATCCATAGTGATGAATCGCCGCTGAAAATCATTACTTGTATCCAAGGTTGCGGCTTATCATTTTTGACTTATCCATATTCATTTGCCGATAGCTCCTCTCAGAAGCTCAATTTCAAAATATAATGTATGATGAACTTATGGTGCCCGAGTAGACCTACAACTTGGTCCAACAATACATAGCTCCATCTCCCATATCCGAGGAATAAGAGCGTATATTCGCAGTGATCCTCGCGATGAAATTCGCGGTGAAGATCACGCGATTATCATCGTGAAGATCACTGTGAATATACGCTCTCATGTCGAAGATATAGGAGTTAGAGCAATGTACTGTTAGACAAAGTTGTAGGTCTACTCATGCACTACAAGTTCATCATACATCATATTATCAAATCGACCCTCTGAAAGGAGATATTGGCAAATGAATATGCCTGAGTCAAAAATGATAAGCCGCAACCCTGCTTGTATCCTTTCGAAATTGCTCTAAATGTTGCTCAGAAAGTCTTTGTTCCATTGTTAGCAAATGTGACATACAGTTTTTTGAAACCCAAAACATCAGCCAAAATATGCCATTTTGTTGAAATGTCTATGGGGTCAGCTTTCTCATCAACACACATTTGTAGAGATGTGATTGTTAGGATTATTAGTCATAAACATGAGGAAACGAGTGAGCAATTAGAAGGAAACGGCATTTGAGTACTAAACTAAATTCTACGCATGTTGACATATCGAAAGTGTTCTTTGTATTAATTCATACAATAGTGACGCAAATGGTAAATCAGCAATAATCACCAATACAACAAAACTATGGCATTTATCATCTGTCTTCAGCTCTAACAACAACAACAGCAGCATTCGGCTCCAATAACAACTACAGCACCAGCAGCATGACTTTTAGGAAAGGAGACACGGGAAAAATGGAGTGGATACAAGGATATACCCTAGCAAAGGAAAATAACAAGCTGATATCATATAAGTATCAAGTTCTGCTATCCGAGTTATCGTTCTGATTTCCGCTGTTATCAAATAACAAATTTAGTGATCACTATTGGCAAATTTTGTTATCATATGTTATCATTTTGAACACGCTATTTTTGTGAACGTTATAAGTTTAATTGTAAAACTATAAATTTTTCCAGCATATTTGAACAAGAAATTTTGCCTTTAATCAAAATATTTATTTCAGTTATTAGCATGGGAATTTCATTCCAAATTGATAACATAATTTGATACTATTTCAATCAAATTTGCTTACAATACAAGATTTGTTATCAAGTTGTTCGCAGTGATAACAAAATAAGTTATTATTATGATATTCAACGAGTATTTTTTTGTTATTCATTCTGTTATTTTGGCTGTTTATTCAGCCTGAATGATAACATATTCAGTAATCAAAAAATGATAACCTGGTAATAGAACTTGTTATCAATTTGGTATAATCCTTTGCTCGGGTAAACAATAGCATGTAAGGATAGGTTAACGTTGCACTATATCATCCAGATCACTCTCGGACATCACAGGAATCCCACGATTATTTCCCTTCTTCTTGGCGTAGACGATCTTATTTCTCGTGAAGACTCCTGATAGTTGTCCGTTTTTCTTCATCGCCAGTGCTTTGGATCGCGATTCCCTCGAAGCCAAGATTCCAAGATTTTCATTGACGGAGATTCGTTTGTACGTTGAAAATTCAATCCCCAGAAGCGATAGATTGCAAGAGCCTAGATAGCGTGCAAAGAAATTGTTTCTCTGAACCACTACAGCAAACTGTATCAACAGCAAACTGGTGGTTCCAGCCTTGGAGTCCCCTTCGAAAGTCGCCTGATATAAACCAATGGTAGGCTGCTCTCCGCATAACCCAGGGACTGACACCATGTCGAGAAATTTGTAGAAAGATCCTCCTCCGCTGACAATTAAGTTGTTCATACGAACATTCCGGATCACGATCGATAGACAACGTCAGTTTATGAAATGTGTTGTTATTTTCCTCGCGTAGCTGCTCAGTGTCAACAATAAAAATCGGTTTTCAGTTTGTTAGTTTCACTCATTCTTTGAATTCATCCTTAGTGTTTTTGGCATACAGCAAACTCACTCAGAAAATCACTCATTCTATTGAGTTCTTGCTTCGTACTTTGCTGATACGATGCAAACTGCGCCTTCATTAGCGTCGCGAGATCAGACACACTCATTACGGGGTGCGATCCGCCTTTCGTAGATGATAAACCACTCCGAAGTTGCCTGCGGTCAGATCGATCTTGTGAGATCTTCGATTGAATGTGGTATACAGACAAGCATCAATACAAAACACAATTCCCGAACCAAAACCTCTGGCCGTCAATATGGCTTCAAGGCACCAAAAAACTTTTTTCTGAATTCTTCCATTTTCTGCTCGTTACTTTCTCAAACCATCTGCACAAAACGATGGCATGGCACCTGATCCTCACGAAAAACAATGGTTGGTGATTTAAAATTTGCTATTCCCTAAACAATTCGCATTTGCGTCAGACAAAACTTATAACGTGTTCACCATTCTACAGAACTCACTACACTACATTTATGAGTACCAATTTCCGATTTCAACCGATTTAAACCGACAGTAAGGATGCTGTTGGGGCCACTCAGAAAGTGTGATGGTGGTTTTTCTTTGGGAATTTCAAGAAATATTTTAATTATGCTGGAAAGCCGATTTGAACCGATTTCAACAAACCGTAAAGATGCTGTTGGAGCCACTCACAAAGTTTGGTGCTAATTTTTCATTGGGAAAGAAATTCGATTTATATTATCACTTGAAAGGCAATTTGGATCGTTTTATACCAACAGTAAGGATGTTGTTGAAGCCACTTACAAAATGAAATAGTGGATTACCCGTTCCGAGATATGGCGGCAAGGCGAGAATCACGAACTAATAACATGGATTATAAATAATCATGATTCCCACCACCGGCCCACCACACCCGGTGAACCACCACATCTTACCGGGAAGCAGCTTTCTTGATTTTTCTAAAAGGTGTACCGTTCAAAATTCGTACACACTCAAATTACTTTAACTTTCGATCCGTTGGGTAAAATTAATTGACAATTTGCGTAGACATAGTTTAATGTGTATTGTTTACACTCTGTGAGTTGATTTCATCAAGTGCGCAAAAGTTTTCAAAATGGCGACGAAAGAACAGCGCGTGTGCGAAAAAGTTTTGCACGAGTATTTAAAAAAATAAAGATCTGTCGCATCGTGCCGTCGGAAAAAAGTTGGGAATTGTGAATTACATGGTATCTGATATCATAAAACGGTGCAAATAACGTCTGACTGTTGATCGGAAGCGAAGATCCGGGAAAAAACCGATAGGTCAACGAGAACGATCACGAACGCGATGTTGACGCCTTCAAATGGAAATCGAACACCTCGGTTAAAAAGTTGCACGTGAGCAAGCCTTTCGTGCAGAATACCAAAACTCGAGTTGGACTACGTACGTTTAAGGCTCAGAATTCTTCAAACCGTGACGAGAAACAGAATACGGTCGAAAAAGACGTGGCCGGAAGTTGTACGACCAAAAGTTAACGAAACCACACTGCTGCGTAATGGATGACTAGACATATGTGAAGGCGGACTTCAACCAGATTCCAGGAAACCTGTATGTGACTGCCAAAGATAAGTATGATGTTCCCGAAAACCTGCGGGTACAGGAGATGTCGAAGCTCGCCATGAAGTTCTTAATTTGGTTAGCGATTCAGCACCTTTCGTTACCGCAGGCACCATAATTGAAGAGGAGTATTTGGAAGAGTGTCTCCTAAAGCGGCTTTTCCCTCTTCTGAAGGCCCACGACGGTCCGACCATCTTCTGGCCAGATTTGGCATTATATCACTACACGAAGAACGTGCTAGAGTGGTGTAATGCGAATGATGTTGATTTCGTACCGAAAAGTACTGGAACATTAGCAAGAAACATCTTCTAAAACGGCATAAAGTGGTGAAGAATATAGAAAAAATGAAGAAAGCATGGGTTAATATGCAAAAAATGTTCGGTTCTGATGTGCAGAACCTGGTGGCTGGGGTTAAGGCCAAGGTTAGCGCATTCGGATATAAAGGCGAAATACATTAAATGAGAGATGCTAAAACCAGCTTTAATTGTTTCTATTTACTCCCTGAAAATTTGGTGATATCGGATAAAAACTCGAATTTTGAGAATAAATTTTATGTGCGCGGATTTTAAACGGTACGCCCTTTATGCTCACTTAATCTCTTGCACGATTGCTCACTCAATGGTCACTCACTCTCTCGAGACAGATCTCTCAAATTTTGTATATATTCTTGAATCATCTTCAAATTACCGAGCATACGATTCATTAAAAATAATAATGTTTTAATTAAATTATTGAAAAAAAAAACTATTTAAAAAAATACTTTTCAATTTTAGAAATTTATATATTTTTTTTAATCATTAGAAGCAATGTCAAAAATGTTGAGGTGTTTTTTTTCAGTTTGGCACTTGAGAAGTAAAAAATCAATTTAATAAAATTATAATTGCCAAGGGCGTAATCTAATCTGGTGCAAAGTGGGCTGATGGTTAATTATATGATCGCACGGTATGATGTAGATTATTTTCAGCACTCAAGGCTCCATTGTTTGAGTTCAACGATATGGAAGAGGTATATATAGATATTTTTTGTTTCTCAGGCCTAAATCCAAAGTGTCAATCTTTGGTAGTGGATGAATATTAAGAAGGCAATTTGGTGTCGATGTCCGTCGCGTGGAAAACACTCCAGACATGGTTTAACTTGCTAGGGATTACTTGTTAATATCAATCAATTAAATGATCATTATCCTACAGAGGCATATCGTAGAGTTGCCACTGAACAACCTCGTTCAAATGTCTAGTTCACTATTCTAATTTGGGATAATAAACTCAACTTCATGATTTTCCCATTATGCTCCTGGATACTGAAGATTCTTACGGAGGAGTGTCTTCAGCAATAGTCCCTAGTAACCGCCAAGCTTCATTTATATCACCTTGTGTGTTATCTTAAATTGATTAACGACTGATACACGATTTGGAAGCCTTATATTCACTTTGTATTATTAAAAAGGGCAATTATAGGGTAGAAAGCGTGCTTGGTGGTTACTTGGGGAGTTATTAATTTATAATCAATTGCTGATAGCACAATAAATTTACAATAACATAAAATATTTTTTGGTTATGTTGATTTCCATCTTAACATCAAAACATCAAACTAATCAGAAAATTTAGCAAACGCTTAAATTCATTAAGTTCGTGCTCGCCTTTTATGTTGTTTGAAATCAACGATTCAATGAATAGCCTCAGTTTGTGAAACATATGGCAGGACCTGTTTATAAGGTCTGTATCCGCAATAATCCGGATACCTCAAAACATGAATAAAACATAAATTTCGCATTATATTTCCGTCGTAGTTGCTTATTTCAGATTCATGGGATATGTTTTAACAATTCGTGAAGACAAAACATAGTTATTCGGTATTTGCATAAAATTTACGAACTTTGCGCTTAACTCCGTCCATTATGGTTTGTACAGACTCTTCAGAAATCGTAGAAGCCGTCTTTGTCTAAATTAGCTGGAAGTGTTTGATGTCTTTGATTCCTTGCTTCTTTCCAGAAGCTTCCGCTTCATCAGAGCCCAATATCTCTCGATTGGTCGTAGCTCTGGGCAATTTGGCGGGTTTGAGGTTTTTGGTACAATGTTCACTTGATTTGCTTGGTACCATTCTATCACAATTATAGCATAGTGGCATGATGCCAAATCCGGCCAGACAAAGGTTTTTTTTTGTGACTTTTGATGAAGGGTAGCAATCGCTTCTGCAGACACTCTTTCTAATAGATCTCCTTGTTCGTTGTGCCTGTAGTGACGGAAGATTTACTCTTTTTGCCACACGTGCAAATTGCTTGCCACACAAGGTATTTATTGAGAAACTTCGATGCGTCTTCGTTCTGAAATGCTCAGATGCACATAAGTTTCATCGTCCATAACAACGCATGAAAACTTCGTCAAATATTCGCAGTACAAACGTCGATCCCGTGATTTTGCTGCCAAGTTCTGTTTGTCGTTGCGATTTGGAACTGTTTTTACTTTATACGACTTAAGTCCCAAACGTTGTTTTGATTTTTGGACAAAACCAGGCGACAACCCTATTTTACGAGCCACCGTTCGAATGTAGAGATTTGGGTTTTTCGTTAATATCCTTTTCACCTTTCGGTCCATGACAGGATCAGCGCGTCCAATTTTTTTTTCACTTCTCGGTTTCCTCTCCACCGTTAAACGTTCCGAAAATGATTTGAGCACATCGTGAACAGTGGATTTAGGCAAATCCAATGTTTTTGCAAGGTCCCGTATTGACAAGTCAGGATTTGCCGTACGCCCGTACGAAATTCGTTCGCGCACTTGTTTTTCTTTCGTCGCCATATTGAATACTGAACATGAAATGTAAACATCAATCATAGTCTTTTTCATCATAGACTCTCAGCTATACCACAGTGAATTTTTTCATTCCTACGTACAACATTTCAAAAGTTACAATGATTTGAAGGTGTCCGGATTAATGTGGATACAGATTTTACAATGTTTCGTGAATCGATCGAAATTATTTTACTCCTAAAAGTTGGTTTCAGTGGTTTAGCGTTGTCAAAAAAGGTTTTAACGTAGGACTAAGTTTCTATTTTTTTTATCCCGGCTGTTTTCTCTAAATTTTGAAAAATGAGAGCGTTACGCAAAAGGATGAGGGTTTTGAACGCTCATGACTCTCGTTCGAATGAACAGAATGACTTGATTTATACACAATTTGAACTGAAAAACTACCAAATTTTTCAAATTTGAATTAAGTGGCATTCGAGACCAGCAGAGGAGATAAATGTATTACTTGTTTTTTGAAAACCAGTCCCCTCCTGCGAAATTTGAGGCCCGCACACCAATAGTTCATGCACAGCTCAAATAAGTAGTGTTAATTTCTGTTCAATACCATGCACATAAATGGAGCGCTACAAGACATGAAAATTTGCATTATAATTCGTGTAAATTCCTGGAACATTCCATACATTGCCGATAACATTGTATGAAAAAGCTTATCTTTGTTAGAACTATTTGATGCAAGTTGCTGCTTCGTGTGGAATTAAATACAATCGTACATGCTCTGATATTTACATCACAATGAAAATTCATTTTTTTTCTGTGTGTATACAGTAGGGTGCCAATTAAAAGCGACTTTTCGAATTTTAAAAAAGAAGAGTAGTTTTCTAAAGTTTGGTCTCCTCGAAAAAAGTCCTCATGCAAAATTTGAGCTCAAACGGACTTCGTTGAGTGGACCCGCAAAGCGGTCAAAGTTTGACTTTTTTGACCCATAAGGTTTCAGATTTTTTTTCTATTTGTGTTTGTGTTCATGAGAATTCAAATTTATAGCATATTGGCAAGTCATTTTCTAGATCCCTGACCATCCGGACCATCCTGACCGGAAAACACTCAACTTGTTTGTTCTTTTGAGGAACTAAACATTCCTTTCATTCGGTTTAAATCTACTCTCAAGCGTCCATTAACACGTACGTCCTTAACCCCCCTGAGATAGAAAAAATAAAATTTAAAATGATACTCTATCGTTACCCTAGTAGCACACATGTTGCCATTAAGTTGAGAAAACATAAATGTGCCTTTGTTAGTCATAATAAAGTTGCTGCAACTAATTTTGATCGTGGTGTGCTACTTGGGTAGCCATCGGATTTTGATGCGGTTTTTGCAATAGATCACACAATTATCCTCGTTTGTAAATCTGCACTGGTTATTCCGAAAATATTCATAGTTTCGGATTGCAAGGTGGGAATACTGGGGTAAATACCAATCCAGAGATAGTGGCCGAAATATTTTCAGAGGCAAAACATAGCATGCGGCATTATGCCAATTTTGTTTTGTTTCGCATGGACATAGTTTGGTAACAATCTGAGACCCTTCGGCCAAATCTGTACGATAGCAAAAAATCCCTATCACTAAAGCTGGAATTGGACACTGGAGTGGTATGACAACCGAGGAGGGAACAAACAGTATCATTTTCTCATCCTACCGATTTGATGGTGATGCTGCGAATTCTACTCCAACAACTTCAGTAAGAGTGACGCACTCTTATTACACTCTTATTGTTCGATCGCCGGCATATCAAACTTCATGATTTTGCAAAACTTTGTCTTCTGAGCACATTCTGAGATGTCTTTACAAAACTAGGTCGTCGGAGGACATTCAGAGGATTTCTTACCATACTGGCCACTTAGGGTGGCCCTCTGGAGTTTGACTTCCTTCGGAAAAGTGGCTATATTCAAATCGTTTCCAAAACCTGGCTTGCGACTCATCAAACTTCATGATTTTGCAAAACTAGGTCATGAAAAGATGTTTTGAGGATTTTAAACCATACTGGCTATTTAGAGGCCCTGCGGCATCTAAATTCCTCCGGGAAAGTGTCCATAAACAAATCGTTGCCTTCCCTACGGGAGCCGAGTTTCTCCGGAAAAGTGTACAAATTCAAATCGTTTCTCTAAAATTGTAAATTTCCGAATTCGATTTTTTTTGTGCCAAATGTCTAAAAAAATCATGATTTGTTGAGATTTGGTTTTATCTCGAAAAAAAGTTTTAGAAAAAAATCGATACTTTGGGACTTCGTACGTGTTTGGGCAAATTTTTCGAGTTGGGGGAGTGAATTGAATTTCATTAGAAGGATTTGAATTCAACTGCTGAGATTTGCATGGCAATAGTATTGAAACATATCCTGTATCATAAGTTGGCTACTTATAGCATATTGTATGAGGTATTGCACAAGGGTGGTTCACTTATTTTCCATTAGGGTGGTTCTCTTTGTCGAAAAATATTGAAACAATATTTTAAAAAGTTGAATTAGAATGGAATATTGAAGATATTAATATTGAAACAAGTCTGATATAATCGTTAGTGTATGTCTTAATTTGATATGTGATATTTCATTGGGGTATCTCACTTATTTTCCATAAGGCATATCCTTTTTGTCGAAAAAAAAATTAAAATTTGAATGGTATATTGATAACAATACTATTTTAACGCTTCTTTTCATTATCCTATGCCATTGTCTACATTTCATTCGCGATGTTTAATAAGGGTGGCTCAATTATTTGCCATTAGGGTGGACCTTTGTGTTAAACAATTTTTAAAAAAAATCTTAAGATTGAGAATTCCAATGTAGTTTTGAAGTCCAACGTATTTTAATATTTCTTCTATCATCATAGACCATTTACCTAAACAAATTTAACACGCCAATTAAAAATCACTGCACCACAACAACACGCCAATTAAAAAATACAGAGATATTATTATGATTATTATTATCATTATCCGATTTTTGTGCACTTCTCAGCATTTAGCTGGAAACTTTCACCTACCCTCGGGCGTCTGGTTGCCAAAGGGGATTAGGCTCGGTGGATACATTCGCTAGTTTTGTAAACTTACATCCTAATTTGTTTGCTTCGGTTGGATTAGTTTTGGTGATTCAGGAACCGCCGGACAATACTACAGGTTCCAAGAATCACTGCTTTCTGAATGCTGTTCAGTTCCTTTCGCAGCTCCATCTCTTCAAGGGAACAATTCCGGTCGCCGAGATTATTACTGGAACTATACAAACCTCCTCTAAATGCTACTTTTACCTCAACTCCTCAGCCAAATCGTGGTATTTCGTTATTTTTGTAGAGAACGTTGAATGGACGTGGCGATCCAGTGGTAAAATGACATCAAGGGGAGTTACATTCTTCTTCCTTTTGTTGTAGATCACAATGTCAGGGCGATTGGCACGGATGAAAACATCCATTAAGAACTGGCGATCCCAGTACAGTTTTATGCAACTATTTGCCAGAACCGGGTCTGGCAGGTACTTGTAGTAGGGTACGTAATGGTTTACCAAATTGTGCTTCAGTGCAAGTTGTTGGTGCACAATCTTGGTGACATCGTTGTGACGACCGAGATACGCTACTTCTGCCAATGTTTGGCAGCCAGCAACAACATGTTCGATCGTCTCTCCTACTGCGTTGCACTTTCTACAACGGTCTTCTACTTCTTCGTGCAATATGTACCTGCGATAGTTCTTCGTTGCAATTACCCGGTCCTGGATGGCTACCATGAAACCTTCAGTCTCTGAGAAGAGTTCACCTCACACCAGCCACGTATTCGACGCTACTTTGTCGACAAGCGCTTGTTCCAACTGATGGGGATGCGTCCCATGCAGCTCCTTCAGCTTCCACGATGCAACTTTATCGTCAATAGTTTTTAGGTCACAGCCCAGCTGATAGTCCGCCTCCTCCAGATGGAAGGCGCTGAACCCATGGTCTGCTTCACAAACAGCACGGTAGATCTTGTGACGGGTCTGGCTTTCTTCGAAGTACATCCGCAACTGCTGGATCTGGGAAACACATTGAATATCGGTAACGCCTCTTCCGCCTTCAGTACGTGGCAGGGTGACTCTTTCGATGGCCGACTTTGGGTGATGCATGCGATGCTTAGTGAACGCCACTCGTACTGCTCGTTCTATCGCCTCCAAGTCAGTTTTGGTCCACTTTATCACTCCAAAGCTGTAGGTCAACAGGGGCACGGTAAACGTGTTAATCGCTTTTATCTTGTTGCCTGCCGACAGGTATGACCTCAAAACACGGTTGACTCGATACAGGAACTTTTTTTTTTTTTTTTTTTTCGTTGTATGGCGAATCCCGTTCAATTGCAGGAATCCAAGGTACTTGTAAGACTCGCCTTCAACCATATTGCGAATTTCCTCCTGTTCCTGAATGTTCGACATTTATCGATTCCAAACTCCATCCGAATATCGTTACTGAACACCGTTACAAGCTGCAAGAGTCGGTGCAGCTTTGCAACTGTTTCAGTTTTTTTTCATGTAGAAGGTGTGGGTAACATTGGTAGCTCTTCCTCCACTTTTCAAATAGTAGCCATAGTTGCATTGATTGAATGCTCTGCTAATGGGGTTCACCGCAAGGCAAAACCACAGCGGGCTAAAGGTATCACCTTGGAAAATTCTCCTTCTTATGCTGAGAGTCCTGGATCTTGCTCCGTCAGTAATGTGAAGACGTGTACTCCACATGCCCATTGCATGCTGTAATAGCCTAATGATTCCACCATCTACCTTGTACAACTGTAGTGCCTTGATAAGGTACGAGTGAGGAACTGAGTCGTACGCCTTCTTGTAGTCCACGTATGCCATACTCAGGTTTCTCCTTTTCTGGCTAGCCTGACCTACAATAACTGCATCGAAGATCTGATCTGATCTTTGCAGCCTTGCGTGTTTTTTCGGTAGTCCTTCTGTTCTTCAGTCATAAAGACCTATATGTCTGTTGGATACAGCAGGTAATGTGCTTGAGAGGGTAATCCTCAACAGACTGACACGGAGGGTATAAGCGGTCTATCTAATATCCGTAAAGGGAAGTCGACGGTGGATGCCATTCTGTTCGTCACCTAGACGGCCAAAATGGCAATCCAGCTAAAAGGGCGAGGAGTCCGCTACTGTGCAGTGGTCACCCTGGACGTCAGGAAGGCGTTCAAGAGCGCCAGTTGGGTGGCTTTTGCTGACTCGCTCCATCGCCTCCAGGTTTTTGGGTACCTGTACAAGATTCTGGGGAGCTATATCCAAAATCACCTACTGGTGTACACTAAATACTGTGGTAGGCCAGAAACTTATTCATATCCGTATTCATCTGGGTCCGGTGCTATGGAACACGATGTAAGACGAGGTACTGAGTTATCGAAGGGGTGATCGTCGGGTTTGCAGACGATATCACCTTAGAGATATGTCGTGAATCCATTGAATAGGTGTAGCTAACAGCCTCGCACTTCATTGCCATTGTGGAGAGATGGATGAGTTTCAGGAAACTGGAGCTAGCCTATCATAAGACAGAGTTCACGGTTGTTAACAACCGAAAATCGGAGCAACATGCGTCGCAGGTAACTGCACAATAGAATCGAAAAGGTTCTTGAGGTAGCTTGGGGTCATGATCGACGATAAGATGTCCTTTGTCAGTCGTGTCAATAACGCCTGCAAGAAAGCCTCTATGGCTATATCAGCATTATCACGCATGATGTCGAATAGCTCGGCGGTGGAAGGGAGTAAGCGTAAACTACTGGCGAGTGTCACCCTGTCCATACTCAGGTACGGCGGGCCGGCATGGATCACCGCCTTGAGTACCAAGAGCTACGTCAGTAAGCTAGAGAGTACGCACAGGCTTATGTGCCTAAGACTGGTTACTGCATACCGAACGGTATCACGCGACGCGGTCTGCGTCCTAGCGGGGATGATGCCAATAGGCATGGTCATAAAAGAGGACGTAGAGTGCTTCGAACAACGTGGAACAAGAGGTATTCGGAAGACCACTAGAGCCGCATCCATGGTTACGTGGCAAAGGGGATGGAACAACTCCACCAAATATCGGTGGACCCAACAACTAATCCCGGAACTACGGGTGAGTCAGTAGGCGACACGGTGAAGTAACGTCCATTATTAACAGTCGAAACAGAATTTTTATTACGTCTAAACTTGTTAATAATGGGATTAATTATATTAAGTTCTTTCGCTGTACTTTTAATACAATTCATCATTCAAGGATATTGCGTGCTTCAAGATGCAACATTATTTTTTTCATGTTTTCATTGTTCTTGGGTCTTATTGCGATTGTCACCTTCACTATCACTTTCACGTCATTTACACATCACCTCACTTTGTTTATGCTATTAGGAAACGTCCATTAATTACGTCACGCAAAAATTGACTTTTTATATCCCCCCTCCCCCCCTTGTCACGTTTTTTGTATGGACCTTCAAATTTTGTTGTATGGATCGTCACGTTTTCCTAACCCCCCCCCCCTCCCCCCTTTCTGCGTGACATAATTAATGGTCCTTCCCTTACTGGTATCACCCTGATCAAAAATGAACTCTGTGAGGCGGACGTGATAGTGAAGTGAAAATCGTAGTAGCTCTCAGAAAATTTACGCTTTGCATCACTTTTTTCGGTGGCGTGATGCTGCCATGGCAACCATAATAACACCGAGTTCATTCGAATCGTAGCCTCGGATGAACTCTTCCATATTTTTTCTCACTTGGCTGACATTTGTAATAAGGTTTTTTGTTTTCACTTAGTTTTCACTGTGAAGTGAAAACCGTATTAAGCCTCTTTATATTCCAAATTTAATCGCATGTAACCGAGTTGGGATGGTGAACTTATTTATATGGGACTATTCGGAATTAGAGTTACCTGTATGGTAATATTTCAAGTAAAATGTATTAAATTCCTTGCTACCACACCATCGGCGGGTGACACTTCGAGCCTAAAATCATATCACAGATCCATCCTGGTAACTAAAATAAAAGGCCGTTAAGATAACCAGCCAATCCCACTGCGTGTCGCCTAATCCATCGAGAACGGGCTGGATCCTCGGGTACTCAACCTGAAGACACCTTGCGTTCCGGTATTGACGTTGGACGGTTCTCCACCCATCGGACGATTAGCACCTGTTACGACACAGTTATTCTCCACAATCTGCTGATGTGATTGACACGGAGTCGACGAGAATCCGCCACGGATGATGGATTCGGCCAAAAACTCAAATGCTCTACCGTGGGCGCAAGCTCCGGTAATGTCAATTCCGCAACCTGGTTGTGTTCGGCCTCCGTTCGGATAGAACGATGCCCTGCCAAGCGGTAGATCAAATCCCAACAGTCCAGCGTTGGTGTGGATGGTTTCTACGTACTGTGCATCCGTGGCCTGAATACGATCTGAGCTACTGTATGAAAACAGAGGCAGAGCTGGATCCATACCAAAGATCGTGTTCAAACGGTTAAACTGGAAGAAACCGGCATTGCCGGCGGCATGAGCACCCAAGCTGTGGCCCGCGATGCTAATACTGTTGAAGGCTACGCCAGTATTGGAAGTCAAGAAATTGATGAAGGACGAAACGACAGATCCAACGGCCTGGACACGAGCACGGGCGAACGGATAGTTTATGGTTATGGCGCCTACTCCCCAATCAACAGTGATCACGTTGAAATCACCACGGGTAAGCCAAGCGTTCGTCAGGATGCTATTAACTTCCGAAAAGCCATCGTTATTCCAGCCATGGATGATGAACCGAGTTGGATGAGCCGGGTTGAAGTTTGAGTTCGACAACGATGCTGCATCATTCAATCGAATGGGCTGCGGAGCGGTTGGGTTCGAGCGGGTGTACAAACGGAAGATCGTATCGGTCGCGGCAGTGAAGCGTTTCTCCGGTTCCTGGTCTTCGTTGGGTAGGTTATATGGGTTAAGGTTAACCAAGTGTAAGCGCCCGTTGGCGTCCGGAACTAGGCTCCAGTTGTCCGCTGGTAGTTCATCCAATGGTGCGGAAGAGGCTGTGGTTCGATAAAGAGAAGGTTCGGTTAGATTCGTAAAACTATTGTTATAGCAAAACTATGACTACTTACCAACAGCCACAATTCCTAAAAGCAGTACGGCAATATTTTTCATCATTTTTAAGCGCTTGTTAAAACTCAACTGGATACTTGAGAACGAGAAGCTTAAGCCTTTATATATGGCTAAGTGCGACATATTTTTATCATCACGGATCTTTTGGCCAGATGGTTGCTTTGATGTGGGGGCTCTTGAGATAGCAAAAATTTACCACACATAATAGCGCGTCTTGTTGGTTACCGGTAAGAATTCACGAACATATTGTAAACAGGAAGTATGGTACCATATCGCAATGACGCGTATGGGTTACAAAGGCTTGACCAGCTGGAGTAGAACATCATAGGGCCTCCGGATAATCTAGTCATTAGAGGCGCCGTCCAATAGCAAAAATTTTGACAGAGGTGTCGTGTTCGATCCAGGCTAGATACGGTTCCAAATCAACAATTTAGAATACCTAGCAGAAGACGGGCTTGGCGTTCCAATTCGAGCGTAGTATTTAAGCAGATAAAGCGCAATCATGGCGAGCCTCCGTGTTTCGAAAATAATCTCATTAAAGCTATTGTGCGCACATTTCAGTGGATTAAGTTACTATCGCCTGTTATCGATAAAACAGCAATCACATCGGCCATCAAGCTTTGAAGCAGCTCGAGTGACGTGAGTTGGGCTTATGTAAAGATCTAGGAAACCAGTGCTTCAGTTGTGTATCGGTTCTGTCCATCGACTTTCTTTCTAGATAACAGTCCTCAATGAAATTTTGATGGTTATTTTGCTGAATGATTTGTTGGTGCTACATCCGCACCACCTGCGGAGTAGCTTTTTATCTTATTTGGAAAGTTCAATAGGGATATTTCATTGTTTTGAGTGTACCATGCGCAGAGTGTTCAGAAAATAGAGGAGGATTTTAGAGCTAGAGGGTTACCTGGTTCCTCTTCTTGATTGATTAAATAAGTTTTGGAAATAGAATAACTAGGCTAGGGATATTTAAACTAACACTTCACATGTTTATTTCCATTCTATTCTATTCTATTCTATTCTATACCATTTTATTCTATTCTATTCTATTATATTCCATTCTATTCTATTATATTCTATTCTATTCTATTCTTTTCTATTCTATTCTATGCTATATTCTATTCTATTCTATTCTATTCTATTCTATTCTATTCTATTCTATTATATTCTCTTCTCTTCTATTCTCTTCTATTCGATTCTATTCTATTCTATTCTATTCTATTCTATTCTTTTCTATTATATTCTATTCTATTCTATTCTATTCTATTCTATTCAATTCTATTCAATTCTATTCAATTCTATTCAATTCTATTCTATTCTATTCTATTCTATTCTATTCTATTCTATTCGATTCTATTCGATTATATTCTTTTCTATTCTTTTCTATTCTATTCTATTCTATTCTATTCTATTCTATTCTATTCTATTCTATTCAATTCTATTCGATTCTATTCGATTCTATTCGATTCTATTCGATTCTTTTCGATTCTATTCTATTCTATTCTATTCTATTTTATTCTATTCTATTCTATTCTATTCTATTCTACGCTTACACAGTCAGTAAGCATCCTGGATAATAAAGGCTTTGCGGAATCAAATTGCGACACACAAAAATTTTCGGCAAAATTCGCCCGTTCAACCAATCATCTTCAAACTTTCAGGGAGTAAAATAAAACATGAATATTATATGAATATTTTCCCATGTTTGTTTTATTCAATTTCAATTCCATATCCATAAGCCCGAACCTTCTTCTTTACACTACTCATAAGCCTCCTCAGCCTTGTACCACTCCAAAACCTCTTTCGAGTAATTGCACGAGGCTAAATCCGGCCAGAAAATCGTAGTACCATCGTGTGACCTCAGAAAAGGAAGGAGGCATTCCTTTAGGTACACCTGTCCATCGACCATTCCAGTTGTCACGAATGGGGTGCTCCGCTTTCCGCACCAGCAAATTGCTTGCCAAATCATATATTTTTTGCCAAACTTTGACATCTTCTGCTTTCTAACGTCCTCAGAGACATCGAATTTATGATGAGCAGTGAAAAAGTGGAGCCTCGGAAGCTACCGGAAGTCTGCTTTTACATTTACATCTCATCATCACCCATAACGAGGCAATGTGGTTTCGTCAACATCTAGAGCTTCCGTGCACGTGTTTTACCAACCGTATTCTGTCGTTCATCGCGATTAGGCGCCTTTTGGATTTTGTACATGTGTAGTCCTTCACGTTTTTTTTGCAACTTGCACGAAAGTTTTGGTTTCGATTCAGTTTCCTTGCCACATCTCGAACTGAGCTGTTGGGATTCCTCTTAAAAGCTTGAACTACCCGCTTGTGATCCTTAACACTGCACGGAGATCCATTTTTGCCACTTTTTTCTTTCCGATCGATGGTTAAACGTTCGTGGTATCGATTTAAAACACGAGACACCGTAGAATGAACCATTCCCAGCTTCCTGCTGATGTAACAATGAGAAAGAACCGGATTTCCGAGGTATGTGCGCAAAGTTTCTTGCGCCGCTGCTGTTCTTCCGACTCCATCTGCGCAACGATTGCACATCTGCTTATGAAACTTACACAGCGTAAACAAATACACATTGTACTAATTGCACTTAAAATATCAAATGAAAATACCCAACGGGTAAAAAGTTACAGCCATTTAAAAGTGGTGCAATTTGATTCCGTACAACCTTTGCTTTTCCAATATTTTCATTAGCAACATTATTTGTAATATGACAAAAACATTAAAACGGCTGGGCCCACTGTGTAGCGTTGGGAGTAAAAGAAGATTAAAAATAAACGGTAATTGAATTATCGATTTGATTAATTCATCGAATATTTTCGGATCGTAAAAAAGGGGACAACCCAAGTAACAATTTTAGTTTTGTTCCAGCCGTACAGCACTCCTCCCAGCTTTGTTGTTAAACTAAATTCAAAAATGTTTTGCCTACAAACACCTTCTCTATGCTCCTTCAAAGCCGAAATTTGTACCAAGCGGCCCACTCTATAGACGGTTGTAAAAACTAGTTAAAAAAAACCCTTATAACGTTCATATGAAAGGTGTTATAACCACTTGAGAACCTCCTTAAAACCTATTGGCTGCCATGAAAACCAGCATGCGGCCAAAATTCCACAGCTTTGTTCAATTCTCTGCTCTAATTCATGTAGCTACGGAAAAAGTCCTAGTGTTAAGCGTAACATGTTTCAAATCATATGCGCATGTTTATGGTGAATATAAGTACGATAAGAGCTGAAAATTAATGCGCCTCAGAAATTATGCGAGGCATACCATGACAAAATTAAAACAAATATGTTCGATAAATTAATCATGAATTTCCAGAAGATTGATAGAACTCAATAAGGTTACCTAAAAAAATGTTGAAATTAGTCTCTGATCTACAGTTCATTTACATTACATTTGAAATTTGGTGCAATTATTTTTCCACATTTCAATTATTCCTTATATTTCAATATGGCGATTGGAAAAAATCACAGTTTTGCCATAAAGCCAATTTATCTCTGCAATGACTACTATAAAACCGATTTGCCGTTTATTGCATTTACTGCAGGCATAATGGTTTCAAAATGCTTTTTCAACTAACCATAATAAGATTTTTTTCTTTTCTGTAGAGCCAAAACACAACTGCACATGCAACCATAATAAGATAATATGAATGACTCCTTAAACGGCATTTTAAAGCAGCATTTTACGAGTTCATAATGTCGAAATAAAACCTGTGACACTTTTTAAGTCTCTTTTGACTCATTTTCGTCAAAAGTGGAGTCACTCAAATTTGCGTAAATGTTACTTGCAATGACAAGTCGACAAATCAAAAACATCGACTCAAATCAGGGATGGTTTTGATTTGTCGACTTGTCAATGCCAGTAACATTTACTCAAATTTGAGTGACTCCACTTTTGACGAAAGTAAGTCAAACACGACTCAAAACTGAGTTGAAATGACTGTACGTATGTACGGCAGGTTGGAAATAGAATAAGAGTATTTGAAATTGAGCGAATGCCCTTTTTCTCAATTTTCAACACTTCTATTCTATTTCCATATTCTATTACACTGAGAAAAAAGATTGGTAAAAGCAATCATATTCTAGTTTCATTTAACCGGAATTTCATGTTGAATTGGGCACAAACATCATATTCGTTTGATTTGACTACCTATGGTGGTTATATCAAACTTAAATTTTGAGTTATTGTTTCGGGAATTGTGCAGTTAAGTTCAACTGACATCCGTTTAAATTTACCATTCTGTTGGTTGTTCCATTATGACAGCACGAGAACAAACAGATTCGTTGGTTGATTCTACCAACACTTATGGTTTGATATAAACTTAATTGCTGTTTGAAACAAACACACGAAAACGGTTGAAACAACAAACATTTTCGTTCACAATCACCTACATGGTTTACATGATACATAATTTCCAGAATATTTATTTGAATAAAATGCTAACAAACATTGTAAAGGGCACTTTTACATTTATAGACTTCTTTCAGTCTAATAGAAATCTACAAATGTTATACTATTATTAGGTTTTATGAAAGTAAAATTTTGTTTATACCAACATTTTTAATCGCTCGTACACTTCTATTTCACATAATATTATATTACCACAATCGCCAACTCTAATCCAAGCGAGGCCCTAATCTTCCAGTACACTTCCGGAAAGTCCCGAACCGCAGCCGGCGTTCAAAATAAAGCTCTTTTCATACTCTGCCAGGGCGAGCAAATCTATTGCTCGTTCGCACATCTGTACCAGGATGTCGATGATCTGGGCGTTGTTTGTGTTGGGGGCCTTATATTCTTTATACAACTGAAGAGAAAAAGGTGTATTATTTATGGACTTAACGGTTTTCTTACCGGAAACTTACACTTTCAGGACTATCCTGATGCTCTGGCCTTTAAACCATTACTTTTTACTGGATTTACATTAAAAAACGAATGAACTAAACGATTTTTTGTATCAAATTTTTACCTGCGATGAAAACTTCCCCGAACATACATGTTTGGGTATTGTTGAATGACACCGTCAGAGCATGCAGCATGACCGGATGACACAAAATGAAATAACCCAACGTAATAGTTTGTTTCAAACTAAATTTTTAGTTATTTTTTCACCAAATAAAATATCAGTTTGATTTAACCGCCGCTTTGGTTGAATCAATCTAAAATTTTAATTTGTTTCCCTGAGTCATTGCAATCTGTATTTCGGTAATAATAAACACCTTTCAAGGTGGAAACAACAAAAATATTAGTTGAGAACAACCATAATGTTTTTAAGCACAAACAATCAACATGCCTGTTTGTTTCAAAACAAAATTGTTGGTTTAAAACAACAAAACGTATTTTTAAAACAACTAGTTTTTTAGTTTGGCTGTCAACAAGCAAGTTTGTTGTTTCAAACGGGACTGTTTTTTCTCCGTGTAGCAAACATTACTGTCCACTCTTGGCGGCTCATGGTGATGAATGAACCTTATCTCTGCTATGATCATTACAACTGATTGCATTCAGTGAGTCAAATTAATCTCGTTCAGTGTATTCAAAACACTTGCGTTCAGTGGCAACGCACTCATTCAGGTATAACGTAAAGAAGAGGCCGGGGAGGTTGGCTTGAATTTGTCCTCAATGCTTCACGCCATTCCAGTAGAAATTTCCTACCACTCGATTTTTGCGGCGGCACAATACTTAAAAACAAACATTAAAACTCTCGTGAACATCGCCTACACATACTCGCTAGTGAAAAAGAACAAAGCCGAGAAGATTTTTGGTTGGATCGGATCTCGAATACGAGTGAAACGTTGTGAGATGGAGAAACAAAAGATCTTTCGCGATGAGAAATGAAACGTTTCCTCGCTCTGCGCTTTCATTAACTTTGGATTGCGGGGGCGACCCCGGCGTAGTGATTAACATTCGTACCTCTCACGCCAAAGGCACGAGTTCAAATCTCCTCGCCGGACAAGTTACGAAAATAACACTGAAAGAGGTGTTTGAGTGACACTACGACGGTAGATGAACCACCCCTAGGCTGAAAATCTCTATAATACAGAAACAAAACAAAAAAGCTTTGGATTGTAGTTCGTTCGCGAACTTTGAGTGGGAAGTTCCTTGGCGATATACCTATCTTTGCACTGAGCAAAGAGTGAACGTTTTTTGAAAATGATTTTTCCAACACTGGACAGGGGTAATCGCGAAATGCTTGTGATTTGAGTAAATGATGTTCAGATGCAAAAGAGACTGTGTGAGATTTCTGCTGCAAAAGCAGAAAAGTTGATTCTCAACTCGGAGATTTCAGTCAGTAGACCACGACCAGGAACTTGGTCCAAGATCGCAAGATAGTAATTTCTGGGAGTATGAAGAACAAGGTACTCACAATGCTTCATATTTACCAAGTGGATCGCAAGATAGTAATTTCTGGGAGTATGAAGAACAAGGTACTCACAATGCTTCATATTTACCAAGTGGATCGCACTGGAGTATATGCGATACGGAACGGACAGCAAGAAGGGTTTGAAGGTTCTTTTTGAGATTTTTGTCAGATATGAATTGCCGGACGCTGTGGACACAGATGGAAGACAACCTTTCAACTCCGACAAATTTGTGATCTTTCTTGGAAACCAGGGGATTTTGGTCCAAAATCCACCGTATCATCCAGAGAGCAATAGGCAAGCGGAGAGAACTCTACGGCTAGTCATGGAAGTATTGAAAAAGTTCTTCCTTGATCCGAAAATGAGGAATTTGTGTGTAGATAAACAATTAATATATTGTTTGTCTAACTATCGCAACATTTGCTTAACAGAGGCCAATTTCCATCTGAAAGATTGAAATCCTAAGATTTACTAAACTTAAAAATGAAGATCTGTGCTTTTAAGAAAATATTAACACTTTAGACATTAGAAGATCTTCTTATTAAGCATTTCAAGTTTATTACTTTCATAATTTGTTTAATAATTACTCTCAACTTAGCTTCTAAATACGCTTCTACCGTTATTATTTGAAAACTTTCGATGCCAGGTACCATTTGTACATTAGTATGATTGTGTGACAATCATACCCTAACTATGCCCAGGGAGTTCAAAAAGTTTTCTTAACGAAAAATTCTTAGACCAGACAATGAATCAAACCCAGCCGCTTCCAGCGTGGTGTTGCTTTGTAGCTGCGCCTTTACCGACTGAGCTAAGGGAGGACCCAGATATTAGAAAATGGTTACCAGCCAAATTTTTAAGATAAGTTTTTGATGCACGGAAAAAATGTCGTTCCCGAATCCATGAACTCCAGTCATGAATTCGAGAACAAGCTTACTGAACTAAAGAACGTTTAAAGGGAAAAAGCCTGAAAACGTGAACGGTCCGGTTTCATTTTCAGAAACACTTTTTTTTCTGTTCTGTGCTACTTTCCAGATTTCTTCTGGGGGAATGATATTCCTGGTGCAGTTGAAAACTGGAATATAGCAGTCGCGCTAATCGATTTTACTCCAGTTCCATAAGTCCAAACAATGGCGCATCTAGTGCGCTGTATAGCGCATTGAAAAAAGGAAAAAATGAGAAAAAAATGAAAAAAAGATCACTGAGCTAATGGAGCAGATTGCACTGGCAGAGGATACGGAAACGAACTCGAAATTGAAAGGAATTATAATTTTTGTTCTTTTTTCTAATAATTATCAAAAAAAAAAATCCATTTTCGAAATTCGATTTGTTCGATCAGCGAAAGCTTACCCACCACTTCCAGTAGTGCCTGTTCGAGCTAAACGTATTGACGGCCAAGAAATTCCCAGAATGCGTGACCAGTGCGCACCAGCACTGGGTTCTGGTCACAATGATAAGTGTTGACGAGGATCAACTGCTGGAGGAGTTCTTCGTTGATTTCGCTGATGGGTGCCGTGTAGGGATTGGGCTACTATCCCGTCAACTTACTCGCTGTATTTTTTTAGGTGGGATTTTTTTGATTTTTGTGCGTTAATAAAATATTAAAGCTACAAAGTTGACAAACTTTTTTTTTAAAAAAGAATAAAAAAGAAACTATAAATTAGAGAAACTATAAAGTCGAGTTATTAGTACGAGACACTGAAGAAGTCTGCACATTGTAGACGAAATACGCGTATCTGTCGAAGATAAGCAAAGGTAGTTGGAATTAAATGGAGATTACTAATTTTTCTTCTAATTTATAGTTACAAGTATTCCACTAAACAGCTCAAACCCTCTAGGATTCAAAAAAGAAACGCCTAAATATTGCTGCCTGGTCTATTTTTTTATTTCAATATTTTACCCAGTTTCCATAAAAACTAAATTTTATAATAATGGGTTGAACAAACCCAAAATCTTATAAATTGAGGCTTTACCCAAATTTGGGTTTAGACTTAGTTATCCAATTTTGAGAAGTTCCAGTTTTTATGATTTTGGGTTACCTTTTCTTAATTTTGGGTAAATTCGGATGAGCGTGCTGGACTTTATTTCGTGGTACAACATGTTCACATTCTTGTTACATTCAGTAAAATGGCGTCGAATCAAGTGGAACTGCACAAACGCATTGTGTATGAACGGCAGCAAAATCCGAACTTATCTTTACGCGATCTTGGCAGGAAACTAAAACTACCGACAAGTACCGTGTTTTGTGTTTGCAAATCATTTGACCAGCGTTTGACTGTGGATCTGAAGTTTGGAAGTGGAACAAATCTAAAAGTATGCTCCCGACAAATGGACAAGAAGGTGGTAGCCATTATTGAGAAAACCCCCAATCTTTCTGTGCGAAATGTGGCTCGCAAAGTTGCGAAATCAAAATTATACGTACAAAAAGTGAAGCAGAGGCAAGGACTGAAGGCCCAAACGTAATGACTGCAAAAAGTCCAACTTTTTGCAAATATTTTCTTGTATCATAACGGACGACGAAGCATACGTACTCAAAGACTTTGGACAGTATCCGGGTCTGGCTTTTCATACCGCAATGCAAAGAAATGCCGTTGCCGAGCATTTCCGGACAAATGCTAAGGTGTCAAAATTCCCGAAGAAGTATTTGATTTGGCAAGCCATACATATGTAGTTGTGGTCGAAAAGTAACCTTCTTGACCGCCAAAATACGATGCTAATGCAAAAAAGGTTATAGTGCCTTGTAGGTCGTTCGTATTTCGGCATACACGCCAAATTTCTGTGCGATACTGCCTAAGTTTTGTTTTGACAGCTGATTGTTGATTGGCATCATGTTGAATATGGATGAAAACGATTTTCGTTCTCTCATAAAACATTATCTTTTGAGAGGCGAAGGAAACATATACAAATTTGGATAAGTATAATGCGACAAATACTCCATCAGATTACACCGTTAAATATTGCTTTCGAGAGTTTCGTGGTGGCCGCAACTCCACTTCCGATCAAGTCCTCAGCGGCAGGCCCTCTGATGCGGTTACAGAGGAAATCTCAAAAAGTTTATGAAATGGTGATGGCTGACCGGAAAGTGAAGGTGCGTGAGCTAGCAGATGCCACAAAGAAATTTTGGGCGAGATTCTGCATATGAAAAAGTTATCGTTCCGCTGGGCTCACCCCTGACCAAAAACACGAAAAAGAGAGCACTTCAAAACAGTGTTTAGACTTGCTGATGCGGAATCGGAAGGACTTTTGGCGTCGATTGATAACTGTTGATGAAACCTGCATCCAATATTACACACCAGCGAACAGAATGAGTGGCACGAGTGCTCCGAAGTGGCCTAGGGAGGCTCAAGGGGTTCGGAAAGATTTTGGCGTCGGTTTTCTGGGATTGTCATGGCATACTCTTCGTGGGCTACCTCGAGAAGAATAAAACCATCAAGAGCGATTGAAGGCCGAAATAACTGAACTAAGCTCCTAGCTAAGATCATCTCCACACCAAGTTTCCTAACCTAGATTGCTTTCTCCGTCGCCACGATGTCTCTGGTCTCTTCGTCACGTTCCAGATGCTGGGTTACGATTGTCGTTGCAATGGCGTTTGCCGCTGCCAAGAACTACGATGAAGAATCGATTAGCTGTCTGGCTTTGCGTGCTTCGTAATATAAACAGAAGTCACTTGAAGATTGTAGCGCCAATACAACGTTGCTGTTGGTGATAGGAATGTCGTATGTTTCAGGTACGTTGCGTGCGAACCTTTGATAGTCGCTAATGGGAGGGTATTGCACATAACTATATGAATGAAAGATAATATTCAGTTGTTGCTTTTAGCAGCAGATTTGTGAGGATTATTACCTTTTCGTAGTTAAGAAATCAAATGAAATAATCGTTCCATTTGAAGAGTGCGGAACTATCAACAATACCCGGCCCTGTAAATGTAATAAAGCGCCAATTCAAGTACCTCTTCTGAAAAGGCATTTCGCTAATATGTACAACTCAAGATATAAAATCGACCACCGCGCAGCAGTGCGGCTGAGTTTATGGAAGCCTTTTAAACTATCCGGCAAGCGATGCAGCTTCACGTGATTTTGCTAGCAGTTGCTCTATTAGGTAGATACCTTACCTCCAAATGTGTCTTTCGATCTAGTTTACAACGTTTGTTTACTCACCAGCTGAGTCAGTTAATTCTCAATACCTAATAAATATCATACGAGATGCCGACGGAGCTTTACACCTGGTAAATCCGGATCCCTATACCGCAATTGACATGCAGCTGGAACCGTTCTTCAACGCTGAATCCGACATCGTCTTCAGACTGTTTTCGCGGGAAGCTCCGGAGGAAGAACAAATATTAAAACCAAACCAAACAATTTCGGTCAACAATTCCAACTTTAATCCCCAACATCACACAAGATTCCTCGTGCATGGATGGAATCAGAACGGAAAATCCGAAATGCTGAGCCTAATTCGCAACAGTTACCTGGCGATTGGTGATTTTAATGTGATCAATGTCGATTGGGGCAAGGGAGCACAAACCATCAATTATGTCACTGCAAGAAGCCGCGTCGGTTCTGTAGGATTAGTGATCTCACAGATGATCGATACTCTGATCAATGGCACCGGGATTTCACTCGATACCGTCAACGTCATTGGTCACAGTTTAGGTGCTCACATAGCCGGAGTTGTTGGTAAACATCAAGAGGGTCGAATAAATTCAATTGTCGGACTGGATCCGGCGGGTCCTCTGTTTCATGAAAGTGATGACGATTTGCTTAGTCAAAAAGATGGGCAATATGTGGAAACCATTCGCACCAACGCCGGTCTGTTGGGATACAACGAACCGTTGGGCACTGCCAACTTCTATCTCAATGGAGGATCTATACAGCCAGGATGCGGATGGGACATTTTGGGTATATGTGCTCATGCGCGTGCTTGGAAGTATTTTGCCGAATCAATTACGAGTGAGGCAGGTTTCTGGGCGATTCGATGCGAATCACACGATGACATAGCGGAAGGCAAATGCGTTTCCAATAGTTTTGACAACGTGACGATGGGAGGCGAACCGTCCAACTTCGGAAAAGAAGTGAAGGGAGTTTACTCGGTGAAAACCAGTTCAGAGGAGCCCTTTGCATTGGGAAGGTTGTAGCTGCTAGTTTAATAGTTTTGTAAATAATTTTCGTTAGAAATAGGATGGATGTTGATTCTTCAAATACATTTTAGAACTAGATTAGCATAAACATGCTTGCGGTAGCGGAGCCGTGCGGGAAATCTTGGATAAAGCCTTATGAACCCGACACCATTGATACGCTTTCATTGCTTTATTCACCGCCATCCTTGTCCTTGGAATGTGATATCATTGACGTATTTCAGTCACGATCGTTTCTGAACCACAATGCAGATACCTACAATGATTGCTAGGCAGAATAACCGGAAATCTCATCTTCTACTCAACATTCGGGACTGCTCTTATTCTGCCATTAATATAAAGAAAACCTTTATACCCGGTATCTGCTCTGGATTTCAACATGTTCTTTATCACCATCATCTTTTCTGGAAAACTCTGCCACTGTGTCTCTCGAATAAGAAGTTGTTGCGCTTTCTGCAGCTCTCCTTATTCATTTTATTACGTAAAAGGCTGACAGAGAACATTTTTACCAGGGAAACTAAAATGACCATTAATATGGAAATATCCAACCGATTTGGAATGTTTTAGCAACTTTGGTTCAGGAACTAAACCACTTTATCAACATTGTCTCAGATAACAAATGGACATCATTCGTCTCCGGAACGGATTTCCGGAACCATGTTCCAAAACTAGGATGCTTGTAGAATATTTCTGCTGTCTGCTTGAAAACGAGTCGTAGCCACTCACTTCCCTATTGTCAAGTTGACAATATTGCCCAGGCTACGCCAACCAGCTTCTCCACACTGAAACGCTGAAAAAATGTATAGATAACATAGCTTAGCTTAGCTTAGCTTGACTGATTGCACGTATCAATGGTTGCTACTCCGTGATTGATCAGAATCAGTGAAATTGCACAACCAAGTTTCAGTGACACAATTTCTATAATAATCGATAACAGCACCGGCCACTTCCTTGTAATCCGATGGGACTAGGGAAGGAAAGTTTGTGTGAGCTTTGCTGTTTAGGGACCGTGTTAACCTCTGCATTCCCACAAAGGTCAGAGTGTGATACTATCACCGCTGATCATGTTCTTGGTCTCCCATGACAATTTCTGACCATACTGGCCTCTAAAAGAGGACCAGTGGTATCCGAACTCCTCGTGAAAAGTATTCAAATCGTAAATAAAAGCTGGCTTGCATCATGTCAAACCTCATGATTTTGTAAAACTTTGTTGTTGGAGGACATTTTTTGAATATCTTACCATAAATCTAACCAGGAAACTTTATCGTACTGCTTATGCTCGTAGGATAGATTGAACAAAAAAGACCTCGCCTCACTTGAACGATTTGAATTTGGACCCTTTTCCGGAGGAACTCGGTCAACAGTACTTCTGGAGGAAGTAGTCAATATGGCCAAACACCCTCAGAATGTCCTCCGAAGACAAAGTTTTGCAAAATCATGAAGTTTGACATGTCCCAAGCCAGGTTTTAGTATCGATTTGAATATGACAACTTTCCCGGAGAAATCTCGAATCTCGCAGGGCCTCTTTAACCCATTTTCGCCGATTTCCACAAAACATTTTTTTTCGACGATATCGTATCAAAATATAAGTCTTGTGGATGCATTGATGAAATTTAGCATTTTTAGAGGTTTTTTTTTGACGCTTACACGGAGAAAAAAGATTGGTAAATACAAACATATTCTAGTTTCATTTAACCAGAGTTTCACGTTGAATTGGACACAAACATCATATTAGTGTGGTTTGACTACCTGCGGAGGCTAAAACAAACTAAAATTTTGAGTTATTGTTTCGGGAATTAAGTAGTTAAGTTCAACCGACATACGGTTGAATTAACCATTATGTTGGTTGTTTCATTATGACAGCCACGAAAATAAACAGATTTGTTGGTTGATTCTACTTACGCTTATGGCTTGTTTCAAACAAATTTTAGTATGATTCAAACTGCATTGCTGTTTGAAACAAACAAATGAAAACGGTTGAAACAACAAACATTTCCGTTAACATTCAGCCACATTTGTACTGTAATTTCAAGAATATTTATTTGAATAAAATGCTAATTAAAGACATTAGGAAAGTGCACATTTACAATAGACTTCTCTCCATCTAAGAGAAATATACAAATGTTAATGCGAGCCTTTCTATGATTACTATTTTTAAGTTATTTTTAAATTAAAATAATTAATTTTTACCTATTGGTAAATGATAGTGTGAGAGCATGCAGTGGGCCGGATGATGGAATGTGAAAACCCCAAAAAAAAAAAAAAAATCTGTTTCAAACTAAATTTTTAGTTGTTTTTTCTCCTAACAAGATATCAGTTTGAATTTACCGCCGCTCTGGTTAAATTAATCTAAAATTTCAATTTGTTACCTGGGTCGACGCAACCTGTGTTTTTGTAAAAATAAATCCCTGTCAAAGTGTAAACAACAAAAATATTAGATTAGAACAACCATAATTTGTGTTGTATGATGGTAATATATTTAGGTAGAAACAACCAACCTACCTGTTTGTTTCAAAACAAAATCGTTGGTTTGAAACAACAAAACGGTTTTGTAAAACAACCAGTTTTGTTAGTTTGGATGTCAACCAACAAATTTGTTGTTTCAAACGAGACTCTTTTTTCTCCGTGTAGGAACACCGTGACAGCATGTTGCGTATACGCAACACTGGCGCATTGCTCGACAAATAGAATGCAACATACACATTAAGCTCAAATGGTACACACTCAGCCACACCTTAATGGATGGTAAACTAGCTACAAATAATATTTGGCGTTTTGTGAACATATTCCCATTGTGAAACGACAAAAAAATATAACCAGTAACTTCTAGTTTATGATTGAAATTGTGTCCATAAGACATGTACCAACTCATACAATGCAATTTGTGAGTTTTTTTTTCTATTGGTGTGTGTGAACACAGTCAGTAAGATAGCCAAAGGATATACCTTTCAAACAAACTAATTTGTTTTGATCGTATTCAACGTACATGCATACACGAATTTTTCAAAACCACTGTTGCGTATGCGCAACAGCGGACGGAAATGGGTTAAGCGGCAAGTATTGTCAGAAATCCCCAAAATGTCTTCAGAAGACCTTATTTTGCTAAGTCATGATGTTTAGTATGCCGCATGTCATGTTTCGCAACTATGTTGTTCACCATCTCCGGATAGGTATTTACCTCAGTACTCCCACCTTGGAATTCAAAACTACTGACATTTTCGGAACAACCAGTGCAGGTCCATAAGAATCATTTTGAGATCTATTGCAAAAAAAAATGCATCCTTGCGTTGCGGAGGATGACAATAAAGTATTTTTAAGTGATCTTTTTTATTTAACCAGAGGTCTTATTACTGTTCTCACTTAACCCGTAATAACCGTACTGAAAACAATAATTTCCATTTGATTTTCCCGTGTTTTTTTACAGTGGTTAGTTTTTACAAAGCCAACAAATACAGACATTAATCTATTTAAAAACTACAATTCAGACTACAATGTTACAATGCTATTTTGATGACGTTTTTGTTGATGATGCATTTTATAACATCCGTGCATCATGTTATAACTCTGTATTCTGAACAAAGCATAAATTGACTGTAATATGTACACAGAAAAAAAAAATTAATTTTAACAAGCGCGTAAAATTTGCCCTCGTGTAATTCCAAGTCAAAGGAGCGTAAACAACGATATTGTTAGCAATCTTTCATACAACAGGCTTGATTCAGGCGTTATCTGGCTTAAATTTACATGAAATATCCCATTATTTTCTGCCAAATCTAGCATTCCCTTTAGGTGCATTAGATAACGCAGAAAATTCAGTGTTTCTTTTTATCTGTGTAATATTGTGTAACTACATGATTCGAGATGTTACATGTTACAGCAAAAAAACCAAAGCCCATGTGCACCGGCTTTCCATTACCGCAGTTTACCCTCGAAACCGACGTTATGGGAAATCATGTCAATCAAAACTGCGCTATTAGGGAGAAATTCAGCACGCTTTGCGACATCTCCGCATTTCAAACTACGTTTGCATTTCAGAGCACGAAGTAGCATGAAAATTTAATGCTTGTAATGCTTAATTTGTTTATTTTTAGCAATTCAGCATAACATTTTCATTAAAATTCTATTTCTTAACTACAAGAACTATTCCATGAAAGACCGGCATGTAATTGAAAGTAGTATAGGATTGTATTTAAATGTATGTGTTTAGAGGTATTATGATAAAATAATCCATTTATTTCAGCAATCATTGAACCAGGCTCTTCTATCACTAAAACGGCTTTCTTCGACCTACAGAAAAGTCTTTTGATTCTCCAAAAGATAAAACAAACCGAATATCTTTTCATTGGAAGGATAAGGAGAAATACAGGGTGCCAGACAAAGTGTAGGCTAGATGAGGGATTCGTGGTAATCTGACTCAAGTCATGGATGACAATTATGCCTTTTTTGGTGGAAATCGTCAGATTGGGATCAGTGAAAGTCTAATTATCATCCGACAGTCTACAGGGAGTTTGTTAGCCCTATTTTTAACAAACCACCAGACGGAAACCCTTATGTGTATTTCTTACTGTTCATTTAATGGAATAAGAGTGTTTTGTTTGAAGGAGATTCTCTATCCTTTCCGTGGGTTTCGTGTAACGGTTTCATTAAAACAATGGACAAAAATTGCCGATTTTTCATGGATTTACCTTCACCCGCATTGACGAAACTACCCATGCAGCATCAATCATAGTAACCCATGAGTCAACAGACAAAGTTTGACAGACAAAAAAGTGGAGCAGCTCCGTTCCGAAGTGTGCGCGTTCAAAGAACGGCACTCCGCCGCGTCGAAAACTGACAACGTGTGGCACTTTGTAGAAGCCGGATACGCCCGTTCCGGCATCTACAACATCTTGGCACTATTATACAACAATCAGAGCATAAAAGAATATCCGGTTCCGGACGGCCGAAGACCCTAAGCGACAAGAAGCTCCAAAGGATGCTGAAGCGGAAGACCGAGGAAAAAGTGGCTACATCGCTGCCTGCGCTTGTCCGGGAGGTCGGTTCAACCGGCCAAACAGTGAAAAAGTACCTGTCGAACATGAACATACATGTCAGGAAGCGGAAGTCACGTCGACTGGTTCCAAAGCTGCAGGCAATGACGCAGTGGCAGCGGCTGAATAAGCTGGTCAAGTCAATTTTCCCGGCGAATCGCTACGTGGCGGTGGTGAAGGACGACGAGACCTATCTCACCCTGGATGGCAACAACTGGCAGGACACTTCGTATTTTACTTCCCCTACGAAGAAAGTGAGCTCCGAGGTGTGTAATTGTGCGATCCACGTGGTATACCCAGTGCCCAAAAGCTCTAGCAGAGCGCGCCATCGCAATCGCTACGGTTTCCCGATCGGCCACGACAGTCGGGGTCATCGTACTCGTGTTCCAAACGGGCGAGATCGTTGGTCATCGATCGTAACCAGAGACCTGGAGACTTGGAGAAACAAATGAGAATGTGAGAAGCGAGAGACTGTTATACGCTCACAGCAGTTTTCGTGAGAACAGCACCAGCGATTTATAAATTTCGGAGAGCATGAGTAGCTGATAAATCGTTTCTTTTTCAGTGAATCCTAGATGCCGATAATTATATTTCACTTACTTTTTGACACCTGAAAATGCACCAGTATTAATGCTTGTTTTATTCTGACATTATGATTCGGTATGATGGTCCATGGCGGTACCAGTGTGCACCAGCTTGGCCTTATTTTTGGTTTTTGCTCCTCGTTTACGGTACCTAGCATGTTTTCAGACAAAAATGTGACATGAGAAAATATTTTCGTTGAATTTTGGAGCGAGATATTTTCGCATATGCAAGAGAGACGATAATGAATTATCGGCGAAAAAGGAGAGATGAAAATGTGAACGGTTCGCTACTCATCGAAAACCTGCTTGAAAGAGAGCATGGTTTTCACCCAGCTGAGTGAGAATTTCGATCTCTGATCATAACCCACTCGACCAGCTGCATACGAAAACCAAGGTCGACCAGGTAGCCAAGCCGCAAACTGTAAGTACGCGAATCACCATCACCCATCTACACACCACTAACTAGTAGGGAACCAGGATTGTTTTAGTAGGGAAAGAACTCACAATAGAAAACAGGACGACTCACGAAGGTCACACACACCTAAAGGGTGATACGGTCAAAATTTGGTCAAGGGAAAACGCGTGTAAATCGGTGAAATCGTTTATTTAAAAAATCAAATTAAATTTCTTTTTCAAGTTCAATTAATATAAAATTCAGGAAAAATATTCAGTTAGGCTTCCGCTTTTCCAAATCCGAATTGCCGAGCCTTACGCTTGACCCCTGCCATCAGATTTTGTACAGCCACCTTGTCCACCTTCTTCGCCGCAGAAAGCCAGTTTGCCTTGAACTGCTGCTCGTCCTTAGCAGTTTTTTTGGTCTTCTTTAGGTTCCGCTTGACAATAGCCCAGTATTTCTCAATTGGACGGAGCTCTGGCGTGTTGGGAGGGTTCTTGTCCTTGGGAACCACCTGCACGTTGTTGGCGGCGTACCACTCCATGGCCTTTTTACCGTAATGGCAAGATGCCAAATCCGGCCAAAACAGTACGGAACAACCGTGTTTCTTCAGGAAAGGCAGCAGACGTTTATTCAAACACTCTTTCACGTAAATTTCTTGGTTGACAGTCCCGGAAGCTATGAAAATGCTGCTTTTCAAGCCACAGGTACAGATGGCTTGCCAAACCAGATATTTCTTTGCGAACTTTGACAGTTTCGTGTGCTTGAAAATATCTGCTACCTTTCCCCTTCCTTTTGCCGTATAAAACTCCTGTCCCGGAAGCTGCTTGTAGTCGGCTTTGACGTAGGTTTCGTCGTCCATTACCACGCAGTCAAACTTCGTCAGCATCGTCGTGTACAGCATCCGGGATCGCGCTTTGGTCGTCGTATTTTGTTTATCATCGCGATTTGGAGTCACTACCTTCTTGTAAGTCGATAGTCCGGCTAGTTTTTTGGCTCGATGCACGGTTGTAGACGATACACCCAGCTTATTTGCGGCATCTCGGAGAGATAGGTTAGGGTTTCGCTTGAAACTACCGGCAACTCTCTTTGTCGTCTCAGCGGCTTCCGGTTTTCGATTTCCCCCCGACTTCCTGGCTGTCGACAAACGTTCCCCAAACACTTTAATTACATTTGTAACGGTTGATTTGGCAACTTTTAGCGATTTTGCCAACTTTGCGTGCGAGTAGCTCGGATTTTCGCGATGCGCGAGCAAAATTTTGATACGCTGCTCTTCTTGCTTGGACGGCATTTTGACAACTGAAGAGTGAATTCCAAAATCAAAATAGGAGCAACATTTTACACACACACACCTTCAAAATAAGGGGTGTTCAGGTTTTTTAAATGCAAAATTGAAAGAAATATGTACGTCAAGTTGATATTGACCAAATTTTGACCGTATCGCCCTTGAACATGTTTAGTAAAAGCTATTTTAGTATTTATGTGTAACTAAATTTACACAGTTTAACAAAGAGATAAATAACAGTTTTTAAATCCGTTAAAACATCGTTTATATAGCCTAGCTTCTAAAACCTGATATTGAATTGAGTAATAGCTGTAATGTACATCACTATTCAACTGATTGAATTTTAAGCTGAAGAAAAATAATACAAAAGCTATACACAGGTATCTTAATTGACTTTTATTCAACTACTGAACAATTAGTTGAAATACTGTTTATGCCTCTTATGCAACGACTTTTAACTAGCTTTGCCAATTAAACCTTATATTTAGCTAAATAATAGCTGTGGTTTAAGCCAATGGTCATCAAAATAAACTACAATTAAAATAAAAGTCGTTTAAATGCCGTAGTAAAGCGTCCGAAGTGTTCGTAATTTTGGTTGATAAATATTTCTTCTTCAACTTCAAGTTAAGCTGAATTACTGATAAAATGATATAAATAATAGAATGCCTATATTTTCGTTTATGAGTTGTTCATTTTTGGTGCCGGTGAAAAAGTATTGACCTGTTTTCAAGAGTTGAAATTATAGTCAACTGCTTGTAGCAAATAGCTCAAAGGCTAATCTTAACATTGCCTATCCGAACAGAAAACAGCGCAGTGTTAACAAATAACAGTAGACAACATTGTCATATCCTTTCATCATCTCTTGTTCAACATGCCCTTGTCAGTAATGCACGTAGTGAAACCGAACATCCAATATCAAAGCTTGTGTACAGCTTGCTAATTCAGACGTTTAATAACAACATTTAGAAGGTTTATTTGAGCCCTGATGTTGCTTATTTACAGACAACGCTATAAATAGAACATCAATGTAGCTCAATTAAAGCACCACTTCTGCTACTATTCAAAATATAACATTGAGCTTATATAGACGACTAGTTTATACTTCATTCAATTCTAAGATAGCGCAGTGGGAATGTCACGTAGTTGAGGATACGAAGGTTGATGGTTCAAGTCTCGCTATTAAATGTTAATAAATAAATGTTACATAATGTTTCTGTTAATGTACAAGTATAATAATATCAAACCAAATTTGCTTAGTATAAAATTTCTGTATCGTATGGAAAATCATACAAAAAAAAACCAAAGAATGTTTTATGAGAATTGTTAAATAAAGTCAAACTAAATTTCTATAAAAGACAACACAGCTGTTTTGATAAGCTTTATGATGTTGAAGAAAAATTTCGGCATGACTTTTAATTAACAAGAAGAGAATATATTATCCTTTAAAAAACTCGCTTAGCTAAACAAAGGTCATTTTTGGCGATAGCCTAATAACTTCTCCAAATTTGTGTGAATAACGCCTGAACAAAAGCAGTGATTGAAAATAGTTCAGAGATTATTCAACATACTGCTGAATTAAATCGCCAAAATGATGTTTATTTAACGAGTGATTGTTTGTTGGGGTGTACCTCTTTTATAACCTTCGTGGCTGGTTAGTAGACGTTCGTTACTTAAATATGAAGTCTGCGCTAGGAAAGAACTGTGCATTTGGTAAATTTACTCTGAAAAATCGGCATTATAAGACATCACCTTGTATTTGCGTTAATCTCAATAGTAGAATGTTAAAAAGCAATAGATTTATATATTGGTATCGAAGCGTAGAAAATGTTCCGATCGATTGAGGCAAAAAATTTAGGAAATCAATCGAGGAATGACTTAGTTATTAACGTTCAAAACCTAAGCATATTTCGTGACGCTCCAAATTTTTGTACTCGCAACATGTACCCCTGTATTAAAAACAAAGACGTAGTCCTACGTCAAAACTGTTATGCTAAATGCAATACTTGTAGGGTTGGTCGTAATCCAGATTAATGGAGCCGCCACGGATGGAATAGTGTAGTGAGAGTGTTGAAACGATTTTTGACCGTAAAGAAGGGTAGGTGGATTCCGTGTAAAGCAAGAAATCCGGATTCAATTTGTGAACTTTTTAATAACTGGCAGCAAACGTTAGTCTGTTTTAACTTGCTTTGTTTGTTAATGTTATTGATCGTCTACGTTCTTACTATACGATACTGTTGCAGTCATGAAATCGATGGCCCAATGTCACCCTACACAGAAGTATTTGAAAGTCCACCGTATGGAATTCAGTGCAACGAATTCGCGAATTGATTAATGAACTAGAAAAAAATATTAAAAACAAACAAAACACCTAGCGACTGCTCGGAAATAGATTCCAATGTGATCGATTACTAAAACCTTACCCTTCTATTTGCATCAAGAACGGAGATAAGGTTTCGAGAATTTTTCAACGCAGGCATAAAAATTAGCCAGACTGTGACTTAATGCTCTGTACGTGCGAATTGGTGATTGATTATCCGCAAAATGACGTTGGTTTGGGTAAAATCCACTACCGCGTCGTACGATCATCAATGACAACGTCAAATTACGATAAGATTATTACTGGAACTCTTGCTCGTATATAATGTTGCTGCCCCCTGGATGGCTTGGGCACTTGAATTTGTCGAACGATTATGAAGGCTACAGTAGGTATTGTGGTGCTGCTGGCACTGGGAGGTAAGATTTCTGTCCTTTGTATTCTATATTTTGACGAACCTCGCTAGCAAGCACTGTTACTTACAGCTTTGGCAAGTCCCATTGAGCAGCGACTCTCTCTGGTGCAGGATGATGCAGGCAACATGCATTTGGTTAACCCGGATCCGTACACCGTGGTCGGTGAACAACTCGAGCCGTTTTTCACTCCCGAAACGGACGTAATTTTCCGGTTGTTTACTCGCTCGAACCCGGTTCATGGACAAGTGTTGCAGTGGAACAACGCGGCAACAGTTAGCAATTCCAACTTCAATCCGGCTCATCCCACACGTTTCACCATCCACGGTTGGAATGGTGGTGAAAACTCTGGCCTGCACAGCAACATCCGTCAAAACTACTTTGTCGTTGGTGAATTCAATGTAATCAATGTGGATTGGGGAGCAGGAGCAAATACTATCAACTACATCACCGCTAGGAATCGAGTAGCCTCGGTTGGAGATATGATTTCGCGAATGGTCAACACTTTGGTATCGGCTTCGGGTATTTCTCGCAACAGTGTTAGCTTGATTGGACACAGTTTGGGAGCTCATGCGGCGGGAAGTGCAGGAAAGCTGCAACAAGGTCAAATTCATACAATCGTAGGACTAGATCCGGCAGGTCCTTTGTTCTCTCTGGGTCAATCAGACATCATGGCACCAAGTGACGCTCAATACGTGGAAGCAGTTTTCTCCAACGCAGGAACACTGGGATTTGATCTGCCACTGGGAGATGCCAACTTCTATCCGAACGGAGGCCGCTCGCAACCTGGATGTGGAATCGACGTTACCGGTAACTGTGCACACTCCCGAGCTCATGAACTGTTTGCCGAATCAGTGTCGACATCAGTGGGCTTCCGGGCGACTAGGTGTGCCTCGCATGCAGAAGTGCAGGGCGGTGGATGCACCTCGAGCGGACCGGATGCTCCAATGGGTGGCGAACCGTCGAACCACGGCCGGGGAGTCAATGGAATCTTCAGATTCAACACTAACGGTGCCTCACCGTTTGCCATGGGATAAGGGGGTAGACGATTTAATATGAGATAGGATTATTGACTGAGTATGATTAATAAATAATTGTTTATACTGAACGGCGAAACTTTCCAAATTGCCAATCGGTAACATCAATGACCTAGAATTCGGGCATGAAATTCCTGCCCACTACACTGGCATGTGTCGAACGATTTTACAATATGATTTTAATCTTCGAAACACTTCAAAATATGAAAACAAAGCCAGATGATTTACAAAATCAAATCAAACAATCTTTATTAGCCTCCCCAAGGAGCTCGTTGATAAGGTAAACTGATAAAATAGCTTCTAGCCTCTGGCGAATGGCGACGCAGAGTTGGTGCGCAGATAGTACACTCCCCTCACGCCTCGTCCACGGTTCGATGGTTCTCCACCCATCTTGGCGTACGGTCCAACGGATGAGCAACCTCCGTTCAGAATTTCATTGTAGTTTGCACATTCCATCGCAACGAAGTGGTTGGCGGTAGAAACCGACTCGGCGAACAGCTCGTTAACTCGGTTATGGGCGCAAACCGATGTGATGCAACCCGGCTGCGAACGTCCTCCGTTCGGGTAGAAATTGGCCTGTGCCAATGGAGCATCAAAAGCCAAATTACCAGCGTTCGTGTAGATAGCTTCCGTGTAAATTGCATCGGATGCGGCCAAGGTATCGGCCTGACCCTGCGAGAACAACGGACCAGCTGGATCCAGAGCAATGACCGAGTTCAACTGACCATTCTGTCCTTTGCCAGCGTTTCCGGCGGCGTGACCTCCCAAGCTGAATCCAATGACATTGATCATGTCCAGAGATTGGCCGGTCGTAGATCGAATCACATCAATCACCCGGGAAACAATCATTCCCACTCCACCGACACGGTTACGCGCGGCAATGTAGTTGATGGTCTGAGCACCATCACCCCAGTCGACATTGATGACGTTGAAGTCTCCTACACGCATGAAGTGATCCTTGATAACCCAATGCAGGGTAGCATCTTCTCCTTCAATCCAACCGTGGATCAAGAATCGAGTCGGATTAGCCGGGTTGAAGTTCGAGTTGGAAATAGATGAAGGATCGTTCCACCGAATTATCTGCGGATGCACCGGATTGCGTCTGGTGTACATTCGGAAGACAACGTCGGTCTCCGGAGTGAACAGTGGTTCGACTTCATCCTCTCCCTCCGGTACGTTAACCGGGTTGATATTGACCATATGCATACGACCAGCACCGTCTGGGATCAGTGCCCATGGTTCCGGAACGGCCGAATCAGACGCAGTTTTCCATGGTTCAGGTTCCTCCGGTTCCTGACAGTAGCCTAGAATCGATCAAATCAAATCAAATCAATCCTGACTATCGGAGAACTTTCGTGTGAAAACAATTCTTACCAACGGTCAGGAAGCAAGCAAGTAAAGTTATGGCAGCTGCGAGTTTCATTTTTCGATTCGAAGCGACTAGCTACGATACGGCCATCGGTCTAGGTTTTATAGATTTTTGGGTTATCTTATCAAGGCGTAATTCCCCCATTTCCAGCTTAGAACTACCGTGCAAATCGAGATTTATGTTTACAGGGGGTTGAGATTAGCGTTGACGTTTTTCTGGTCAAAGGCAATAAACATGGCAAAGGGTTATTGGCGTTCGGGATGACGTTCACAATTTCTTTAAGGTAACTGCTTAGGTTCTGGCACAGATTTTAAACTTTCGGGAGAATCAGTGATAAATCTTTTCCATGCTCTATTTTGATCTATTCAATGGCTGCTTAAAATCCCCATTATTTAGTAGTACAGACTGCTAAAAATATTTGTTGATATCAAAATAAAATCGGTTCTACAAGGTATGTCTGTTAAATCAGTAGATTGATAGTTTTTATTTTATAACAAAACGCATGCACATATGCATATTAAAGTGTTAAGATATATGTTTCCAAAAATAAAGATCACTGTTTTTCAGAAGCATTCCTAAAAACGTAAACAGACATAGCAAAAACCTTCGCTCTCAACCTCTGGCGAATGGCGACGCAGAGTTGGTACGCAGATAGAATACTCCACTCACTCCTCGTCCACGATTCGAAGGCTCTCCACCCATCTTGGCGTACGGTCCAACGGATGAGCAAACTCCATTGAGAATTTCATCGTAGTTGGCACATTGCATCGAAATGAAGTGGTTTTCCGTCGAAACCGATTCGGCGAACAGCTCGTTGACTCGGTTATGGGCGCAAATCGATGTGATGCAACCCGGCTGCGAACGTCCTCCGTTCGGGTAGAAATTGGCCTGTGCCAACGGGGCGTCAAAAGCCAAATTTCCAGCGTTCGTGTAGATAGCCTCCGTGTAAACTGCATCGGAAGGCGCCAAGGTATCGGCCTGACCCTGCGAGAACAACGGACCAGCTGGATCCAGAGCAATAACCGAGTTCAACTGACCGTTCTGTCCTTTGCCAGCGTTTCCGGCAGCGTGACCTCCCAAACTGAATCCAATCACATTGATCATGTCCAGCGATTGACCGGTGGTGGCACGAACTACATCAATCACCCGGGAAACAATCATTCCCACACCACCGACACGGTTACGTGCGGCAATGTAGTTGATAGTCTGAGCTCCATCACTCCAGTCCACATTGATTACGTTGAAGTCTCCGACACGCATGTAGTGATCTTTGATAACCCAAAACAAAGTAGCGTCCTCTCCTTCAGTCCAACCGTGGATCAAGAATCGAGTCGGATGCGCCGGGTTGAAGTTCGAGTTGGAAATTGATGAAGGATCGTCCCACCGAATTATCTGAGCATGCACCGGATTGCGTCTGGTGTACATTCGGAAGACAACGTCGGTCTCCGGAGTGAAGAGTGGTTCGACCTCTTCCTCTCCTTCTGGAATGTCAAATGGGTTGATGTTGACCATATGCATACGACCGGCTCCATCTGGTATCAGTGCCCATGGTTCGGGTTCCGCCGGATCGGAAACGGCCTTCCATGGTTCAGGTTCAGCTGGATCGGAAACTGCCTTCCATGGTTCAGGTTCAGCCGGATCGGAAACTGCCTTCCATGGTTCAGGTTCAGCTGGATCGGAAACGGCCTTCCATGGTTCGGGTTCAGCCGGATCGGAAACTGCCTTCCATGGTTCAGGTTCGGCCGGATCGGAAACGGCCTTCCATGGTTCGGGTTCGGCCGGATCGGAAACGGCCTTCCATGGTTCAGGTTCTTCCGGATCCTGGCAGTAGCCTTAAACACATTAGACTTAAAATAGAGCTCAATTTTGAAGATTATCCATGATATTAATTTTCTTACCAACGGCCAAACAACAGACCAGTAACGTCAGGGCAGCTGCAAGTTTCATTTTTTGATTTCAATGAACTAGCTGCAATGCAGGCAACGTTACACATTTTATAGATTTTCTACTAATCCTATCGCAGCAATTGGAAATTCCCTATTTTCAACCAGCTAAGAGATGAACTGTTAAACAGACTTATCTTTTCAGTCATAATATTGTCGTGATACGAGCTAACTAGGCCTTGTGACCGAGCCGTAGACTCTAAGATTGCTTGCGAATAGACAAAAGGGTTGTATACAAACGTCATTGTACTCTTACGTCAGTGGTGGAGATGATGAATATTAGAATCAATCGTTTCATAAGTTAATGAAGAGAACTGAGAGATGTAAAGGTTTGTCTGTAGAAACTTCCGAACCAATGACTGCTGACGCGTACTGTGAATTGAGATTAGCGGTGACGTTTTGTATTTAGATTAAGATATCGCAGGAACAACCGATTCAATCGCAGGTACAAGAGATGTATAGCGCTGCAAATGAGGGTTTCAATTTGAAAAATTGGAAATACACAGGTTTTATGCTTTAGACAATAACAATGATAAACGAATGTTGATTGTCATTTTGGTAAATCTTTTAAAAGGTTTTGGGGAGCGTCTTTTTTGCTTTTTCGTTCCACGAAGAAAAACCAAAGTTGTTGAATTCTCAACCAAAACCACAACAAACAGTTAAATATTCCGTTGAACAATATTCACACCAGTTGTGATCGAAATCCATGTCATGTTTTTAAACAGCGCGCGCACGCGCGCGTGTGTTGTGTGTGTGTGTGTGTGTGTGTGTGTGTGTATGTGTATGTGTATGTGTATGTGTATATGTATCTAAAATCTAACACCGATTGGCCGGCAAAGATATTATGAAAGAAATCTGTTCGCAACAATCCTCTCAGCAACCATCGAAAGCAGCTTGAATCCAGAGACAGAAAGTGATAGCTCTACTGGAGATCCAGCAATCCATTTCAGAAGGTTTGGAGAGTCACGCACATTTTGAGCTTTTCAGATAGCGAGTAATGGAGCTATAACCATAGCTCATATAGGGCTATGACTTTAATTAATGCTTAAGTCCCAACCGTTTCACGAGAAATGGAGCATCGCTTTACCTTCTTAGACTTGATGCTCTCAACGACCATATGTTGTTAATTTTCTTCTTTTTTTTGTTCTGCACACCAAACGGCAATCTGTCCAACTGACGTAGTATTATATATTTTTGTTTTCAGTATCCTGCAAAACTGTAAACACAACTTTTAAAAACTGGATGGTGTGATGTCAAACACCAACGAGGACCAGTTCCGTTATATGACGGAAAATTTAAAAAAAATGTAAACTGTGGTCGAAGCAGAGCATTTTAGAAGGCCTACAATGCAAGTTTGCATGTGGATCAACTGCATACGAGATAGAGAGAAAAAAAGAGTCTTGCCGAGTGGTCGAACCTTAGGAGAGCGTCTGCAGTCACTCCATTTTGAAAGTGGCATTCTAACTGAAGCATACAGTCTGCTACCGCACAAAGTGCGCAGCATAAGCGAAGCCAACGGCAATTGGGTGTTGATGGCCATTCAGCCTGGATTGAACTATTGCAATAACTTGAAAAACTTCGTGGGTGAGAACAGTCTTCCTCAACACACTTGATTGGCGAACCACGTTATGGTTTGTATGCTGGCTGGACTCAAAGCATGATGGAAATAGGTAGTAGCATATGTATTTCTACACAGGTGATTCAATTCAACATCAGTGCCTGAAAACGATTTTGTTCGACATTATCTGTAAAACTGAATCTACAGGTCTTCGTGTGCATGCGGTTATCAGCGATTGTGGCGGTAGTTATACGAACCATTTTTTTAAATTGTGGGATGAAATAATTTTTCATCAATAATTCCGTAAACATTCTATTTATCTGGAAACAACAAACGATTTTGGAATGACGTTGGCGTTTTGCATATCCGAGATAGGGTTCTTTTCAACAAACCGATCGAGCATCCAGTGGATTCATCTAGTGGTCTCACCACACCCATAGCTGATATAGGTTATTTGAGAGAGCTTGTCATGTATGAAAAAGACTGTAATCTCTGTATGGCCTGTGGATTAAAGCTCGAGGTTTAAGGTTTTAAAAATCTGCATCGAACTTTGAGAAAATGAGCATAAGCATGATTGACTGCCCGAGGTTGCTACTCCGTTGTTGTCAGATCAGCTGTTATTACACAGAGAACCAACAGATGATGCATGGGCCTAACATATATCTTAAATGTGTAAGAACTGGTGATCCCAAACTAAGACAATACCGGCGCTGGCCCCACCCAAATGCAGGGCAAGTAAGGAATGGTAGCAATATGTTGACGTAATACTCGCTTTATTGGAAACCGCGGAGTTCACTGCACTTGCACGAGAAATCACTGGGACTTTGGAAACCAGGATTGGGTAGAAACAGAGTTCGTTTTGGTTAAACATAAGCTGTCAAGTGAAATATTTGAAAATAAGTACCGATCCGATTTAAACCGATTTAAACCAACAGTAAGGGTGCTAATGGGGCCACTCACAGAGTGTGATAATGGTATTTTATTAGGAAAACTAGGCAAATGGAACAGTGGTTTATTTGTTCCAAAATAGGGTGGCCCAACGAGTATGGTGAACGAATAATTTGGATCACAATTAATTATGTATGTACCTCATCACCGACCCATCTTATCCGGCTAACCAAGAGCTCTCATGCTCACTCGATCACTCGCGCAACGAACATAGGCAAACGAAACAATAGACAAAACGCTACGCCCGATAACAAAATACTGCGGAACGAAGTATCAAGACAACCGAATCAACCAATAAAACTTATGGTCGACGCAAATCTATTAAAAATAAATGTTGTTATCAGAACGGGTGGCAACTAAAATTTTGGAATTTCTTTCTCAAGCTGTCAAAAAAAGACAAACATAGTTGAAGAAGATCTGATTTATTCAAATAAAAGATACATTGTCCATTGTTGAAAAAAAATTAGTGAACATTTGAAAACGGTCCGTAATCGGATGTTCGGCGAAGCTTCCGTTTGATGTCGGAACAGGAGCGTTGTACGGCCTCCATGTCAACTTTGCGAATGCATCTCTTGATTCTACCAATCAACTGTTTGCAATTCGTGACTCTCCAGTTATTTTTATACACCGAGGAACTCAAAACCCCGAAGAAATCTTCGATTGGGCGACACTGAGGCAGATTTGTCGGGTTGTGGTTTTTGGGTACAAATGGGATCGAATGGGTATTCAGGAACGATTGTGTTTTTATGGCGTAATGCGATGACGCTTTATCCGGCCAAAACACGTATTGTCCATCAGCATGATGTTTTTGTAGAAACGGGATCAAAATTTTCTTCAAACATTCGTTCTGGTACACATCTTGATTGATTGCCAAACCAGCGGGCTTGAACCATGGCTTAGAAATGCCTTTCTCGGAAATGGCAATGTACAGCATCACTTTCTGTTCAAACTTATGTTTAAACTTATATTTTATGTTCGGAGGTGTAGTAAAACTATCCGTTGAATAGTATCGATCGTTTCCAGGAATCTGCGTCTTCGGAAGAGGGAAGTAGCTTTCGTCGTCCAAAACAAAACTTTTTCCGGAATAATTTTTAATCAACCAACGGCATTGGGATTTCAGCGTTGAAATCTGTGCATCAGTATATTCCGGGGCTCGTGTCTTTTTTCGGCACTTTATTCCGACTCTTTTCAATGTTTTGCAGATGTACTGGTGAGAACAGTTGAACTTTTTTGCGGCATCCCGTTGGCTCAGTGAATCCTTGTTGTTGAATGCACGAGAAAGAGAACGAAGTCCTTTTGCGTCCATAATTTTGGCTGGTCTTCCACTACCTTGCTTGCGAGCAGTTGTTGGGGATCTTAGAATATGGTAAACAGTCGAAGTCGCAACATTTTCGCTTTTAAAATGTTGTACCGTATACGTTTTGCCTAGATTTCTGTGCAGTTCGTAGAACTGTACAACGCGCTCGCGAAATACATCTTGTTTCGACGGCATTTTGAGCAAAACTGAGCAAGCATAAACAAAACAGAAAATACTAGCAGAAAGAGGAGAGAAAGAGCTAACGCATACACACTCTTATTTCTCTCTGAGCTCGTTTGTTGTTGAGCATAGAGGCCTCGAAAAAATTCCAAAATTTTAATTGCCACCCGTTAGATACAATGGGTAACAACATCCGTTCCACGCTTCACGGTGTAAAACTGTGTTTCTGCAAGTGCCCTGTAGTTCAATTTGACGTACGTCTCGTCATCCATGATAATGCACATGTCATTTTACAGCTTCCGAGCCCGAGTTTTCACGGAATCCGCCTGAATTTTGCTGGGTTTCGGAAATTTTAGTTTCCGGTAAGTGGGGAATTTTACTCCTTCAAGCGTTGGACCATTCCAAACGTCGTTCCACACTTGTTTGCGCAATCTCTGATGGATACCTCATTTTTTCCTTAAAAAACTTTGTTTGTCCAAATTTGGGTTTGACGCACCTGTTTTTCTATCCTTCAATGTGTTATGCATAACAAACCGGTAGGATCGCATTTTGGACTGCATAGACACTACCACCTTCTTCTTTTGCTAATTTTCTTAGCGACAATCCCTTTTCAGTGTAGTACTTGGTCACAATCGATTTTCGCTTTTCTTCCGTAAGACCTCGCATTGTTCCGCTTGAAGTAAAACTTTAACTTTTAATGAAGGTTTTCGTTTGTTTACAAGGCAAGCAACACATTAGCACTAAACAGCTGTCAAAATAAGTTATAGTCTTTTTCATACAGATCCTTACAGGTGTACTCGTAATTAACGATGCAGTCCTTAGTTCAATAGAAGCATTAAATATACTTTTGACATCAACTTAACCGATGTTAGTGAGGCAGGTTATTTTGAGATCATGGATGCACTGTGTTAAGTGAAGCGATCAATGAAAGAAAGCGCAGTAGACTGCTTTTGATTTTAAATCTAGTGGTGATAGGAAGACGCAAGTGACAAATGACAAGGAAGGGGACGGGCCTGGGACGGATCTGCTCAGTAAGCAGAACGGGCAACCACTGAGCTACCCAGCCGCGTCTCTGCCAGATCTGCCATTTTTTAACTGAAATATTGCTAAGATTTCGGGAAATATGAAGTGTATAATTATAGATTTTCCAAGTATAATATCTCCATTAACAGCAAAAACCGTGTATTCAGTCGCAGAAACTTCAAATTTCTTAATTATTGATATATTTTGTTTGTTTTGACGATAGAAACTTATATTAAAATCTAATTCACAGATTTCCAACCACTGTAATATGTTATATGAAGTTTAACTGTTTTCTTAAATAAATTTATATTATTAATTAATGATTTGTTATTTCTAAATGGAGTAAAATCTATGTTTCAAAGAAACAAAACTAACTCAATCAATAGTAATTTGACACAACTAAAAAAAAATGTAGCAATATCATTTCAGAAACAATATAAAATGCTTCGAAGTAATTGAAGTAGTGGTTCACATAATATATATCACTTTAAAACATGTGATTCAGGCAAACGACCTAAAATTGGTTCATTTGGTTTCAAATGTTATGTGCTTTACCAATTAGAGATTACCAACAACAACATACCAACAACATACAACAACAATAATAATAACAACAACAACAAACGCTGAATTAGTTTAACGTTTGCATTCAAAAAATGGACAAAAATTGCCGATTTTTCATGGGTTTACCTTCACGCGCACTGACAAAACTACCCATGCAGCATCAATCATAGTAACCCATGAATCACCAGACTAAATTTGACAGCTCTATCAGTCGTACTCTAACCGTGATGGCAAAATCAGTTATGCAACTCCGTTCAGAAGTGTGCGCGTTCAAAGAATGCCACCCCGCTGTGTCCAAAGCGGACATCGTGCGGTACTTTGTGGACGCCGGATACGCCCGTTCTAGCATCTACAACATCTTGGCACTATTCGACAACAATCAGACAAGAAGCTCCATAGGATGCTGAAGAGGATGACCGCGGGAATAGTGGCTGTATCGCTGCATGCGCTTGGCCGGGAGGTCAGTTCTACCGGCCAAACAGTGAAAGAGTACCTGACGAACATGAACATACTTGTCAGGAAGCGGAAGTCGCGTCCACTGGCTTCGGAGCTGCAGGCAATGACGCCGTGGTAGTGGCTGAATAAGATGGTCAACACGATTTTCCCGGCGATTCGCGACGTGTCGGATGGACGACGAGACCTATGTCACCCTGGATGGCAACGACTGGCAGGGCACTTCGTATTTTACTTCCCCCACGAAGAAAGTAAGCTCCGAAGTGAAGTTCTTTTCACACACCCAGCTTCTCAAGAAGGTGCTGCTGTGGCTGACAATCAGCGAGCAGGGGATGTCAAAGCCACTCTTCGTTCGCTCCGGACTTGCCGGGAACGGGGAAATTTTTAGTACGAAATGCCTGCCGGAAGTTGCGTCGTTCATCAATAAATACCATAAGGGCGAAGCCGCGGTGTTCTGGCCGGATCTGGCGTCGGCCCACTACTCGAAGCGATCGTTGGAGGAGATGGAGCGGCTGAATATCGATGTGATACCAAAGTCAGCGAACCCAGGTTTGCGAAAACTGAGGAGCAATTGATAAATAAAACGAAGAAAGAACTTAAATATATGTTTTCGTCCGCCATGGCGAATGTTCCAGTTAACTGCCGGAAAGCCGCTCGCAAGGGCGAAGAAGTGTTTTGCAAGTAAGCTTAAATAATTACCTTCCATGGGAAATTAATTAAAAACAATTATCTGTCTTAGCTTTTTTTTATCACCGTCTGAAAAAAGTTCAATTTTTCAATGCAAACGTTAGCATAAAAAAAGTGAGGTGATGTGTGAGTGAAGTGAAAGCAAAACGTGAAGGTGACAACCGTCATAAAACCCCCTTACAGCTTTCTCAGACTTTCTGACTGAGACTGTCCAACATTGAAAGAAATGGGTTGGATTAGGTTCTTGAAATTATGATTATTTGATTCCTCCAATCATTGGAGGATATTGAAAAATTCTCGCAAAAAAAAAATGACAGTTAAATATTAACGCGTTCACTCGCGGCCAAAGCAAACTGCAGTTCACTCGCACTCTTTATATGGGATTTTAATATACTGAAACGTTAATTTTCATTTGACATTGCAAATAAAACGAACAATGACAGCAACACCGAACACTGTATCATTTATTGATAGTGAAGAAGTTACTCGACATGCACTAAACTAAGGATACGGGATTATTACAATAAATTAAATTACTGCTTGCAGTTGTTGATGGGCAAACAAAGGTAAAAATGGGTTGGTCGGTTTTACATATAGTGTCCATGCAGAAACGTAACAAATCGGTACCCTCTTTTTAGTGATAATGAGTAAAATGTCTATTCGAAGAATAACACAAAACAGTAACCAAAGGGTAAATGATTGTATTACCGTGTAGAAAAAAGTATCCCCCCGCTGCTTTAATTTCTAAAATAAAGGGCGAACACGAAATTATTGCGGCACATTCAACAGGGCATAACTTTTTTACCATTGGGTAAAAATCAACCAAATTTTGCACACTTTCTCATTGATGTGTATTGTTTACATGCTGTCAAACTCGAAGTCGTATTTTTCGATTCAAGGAAAATGGAGGTGAACCAACGCGAGTCGAGAGAACAAATTCTTTCCAAACACCTGGAATTTCCTGACCTGTCGCACCGGCAGTTGGGAAAAATGTTGAACATTCACCATTCAACCGTCTCCAGAGTGTTGAAGCGGTTCCAGGAGCGGTTGACGTTGGACCACGGCAAAGGAGCTGGAAGAAAACCGGGACCGGAGGACAAAAGATGATTAAAGCAAATCCCAACGTCTCAAGCCGTGATTTGGCTAAAAAGATCGACATGTCGCAGAGCTACGTCCAGAATGCAAAGAAGAGAGCTGGACTACATACATACAAGGTACAGAACTTCCCAAACCGCGGCAACAATCGACGGCTAAAACTCGGGCACCAAAGCTCTACGAGAAGATGCTGACAAAATATGGCTGCTGTGTGATGGACGACGAAACGTATATAAAAGCCGATTTTAAGCAAATTCCGGGGTTGGAGTTTTTCACCGGCAAGAGCAAGTTCTATGTGGACGACAAATTTAAGAAGAAGAAAATGTCGAAGTTCGCCTCCAAATATCTCATTTGGCAGGCCATCTGCTCTTGCGGACTGAGGAGTGAGCCTTTCGTGGCAAAGGGCACAGTAAATGGCGAGATCTACAAATCTGAGTGCCTCGAGAAGCGCCTTTTGCCGTTTTTGCAGCAGCACGACGAAGCTCCGCTATTTTGGCCAGATTTGGCATCATGCCAGTATTCTAAAAGTGTCCTGGAGTGGTATGAGGCCAATTCTGTCCATTTTGTTCCAAAGGACATGAATCCGCCAAACTGTCCGGAGCTGCGCCCGGTGGAGCAGTACTGGGCAATGATGAAGCGGGAACTTCGGAAGAGCAAGAAGACAGTCAAAGACGAGAAGGACATGTTAAGAAAATGGAAAAAAAACTGAGAAACTGGTACCGGATGACACTGTAAAGACTTTGATGGAGGGCATCAAGCGAAAATGCGTTCAATTTTACACTCAAGGCTCAATCGATTAACTTTTCTTTTGATTTTTGAAGTAAATATATGAATAAAACTGCCCAAACATTTTGATTTGATTCTACACATTATAAGAAAATTGGCATGACATTTTCGGTGTCGCAATAATTTCGTGTTCGCCCTTTATTCGATAGCAGTTTAAACTCATTATCTTAGACACTTATCTTCACCAACCCATATCAAACGACAGCCCAAATAGCGTAAAACCCAATCCATCGTTCTAAGATAAGCTGGTGCTTAAAGATCTTCAAACAAAACACATTGACGCTTCAGCCATGATCCGAGCCAGGCTTCTAATTTCCCTGCCTCTTCTGTCTTTGGGTAAGTTATTCCATTATCCTAATAAAAACTTCAAATCAACCCCATCACCGCCACATCTTCCAGCAACCATTGCCAACTGCAGTCCATCTAGATGGAATCTAGCGCCAGATGATTCCGGAAACCTCCACCTGATCGACACTCTTCCAATAAATCAACCCGAGGACCTGTATCTCACCGAACCTTTGTTCGACCCGGAAACGGACGTCATCTTCCGGTTGTTCACCCGATCCAACCCAGACTCTCCGCAAATCATAGAATGGCATAACTCTGATTCGCTCCTCAACTCCTACTTCAACCCGGCTCATCCCACCCGTTTCACCATTCACGGATGGGTCAGTGGAGAGGACGCCAACCTGCATGGTTTGATTCGGGAAAACTTGCTGGCCCTGGATGAGTTCAACGTTATCAACGTCGACTGGGGTGCCGGAGCACAAACCATCAACTATATTCAGGCTAGGAATCGCGTTGGTCCCGTCGGAGAAATGGTGTCCCGTTTTATCGATATGATGGTGGAGGCCACTGGTGTTTCGTTGGATAGCATTTCAGTGACCGGCAGCAGTTTGGGAGCTCACTGCGCAGGAAACGCTGGGAAATTCCAAAACGGCCGAATCAACACTATCATCGGAATGGATCCCGCTGGTCCGTTGTTTTCGGTTGGTCAACCGGATATCATGCACGACAGTGATGGTCAGTACGTGGAAGCCATCTATACAAATTCCGGGTTGCTAGGGTTTGACCTTCCATTGGGCCATGCGAATTTCTACCCCAACGGAGGACGAAGTCAACCAGGTTGTGGAATCGACATTACAGGTAATTGTGCCCATACGAGAGCTCATCAGTACTTTGCAGAGTCTATCGGATCGCCGTTGGGATTCGTAGGTCAACGGTGTGCGTCGCATGAGGAGATTCTTGCCGGAGTATGCACCGAAAGTGGACCGAGTGCACTGATGGGAGGTGAACCCTCCAATTATGGGAAAGGTGTGAGCGGATTCTATCATTTGACTACTCATGGTCAATCACCGTTTGCAATGGGTTGATGGAGGTATTTTTCGAATGCTGGGTTCATAATTTGAAAACAACTTCGTAAGAACAAAAAAAACAAGTCGACATTCGCGAAACGTTGATAAAGTTTATAAATTCGAATCAATGATTAAGAATAAAATGAATTTATTTAATTGATTGTTGTGTATAGGCCTAAACATTTTATCAATTCCGTTATCTCTAAATTTATCACATTGATTAGATTAGCGATAAGTTTTATCTCAGAGAAAAAATGTTCAAAACAAATTGAATCTCGAATTGCGTATAATGAATAATACATGTGGTTTGAACATAAATTTGGCACAGCTCACTTTTGAGAAAGCTCTGTTATTCACTTCCACAGTAGGTAAGGTACAATGGGTGGGAAATGTATTAAAAATGCTAATCAATAACCCCACAAAAATAATGTTTGCCTCGTCGAACTTGGCTGGAACAAGACACATAGCTGTTGATAATGAGCTAGAAGGTTTTATGAAACGTGCAGACTTTCACATACGGAATACGATTTTTAATATATCCAGCAAGTTCATCTGTTTTCTGGACTAAGACAATACTGTCGGAAGAACGTTCCAGGCAGTCATGTTTTGACTATTTTGAATAATTTATTCGGTTTCAGATTTGTTATCTGCTCCCGCACATTCTCAACTTCTACAATAAAAGGAAGCCGTTTTTCTACTTTTCTTAAACTTCCGCTTCATTATTGCCCAAAATCTCTCGATGAGCCGGAACTGCGGGCAGTTGGGTGGACTTGTGTTTTAATCGCTGAAATCTACGTTATTATCGCAGTACCACTGGATGACTTCCCGGCTGTTAAAATCTGGCCAAAACTTCACGGGACCTTTATGGGCTTTAATGACAGGTAGTACGCGGTTTTCGAGGCATTCTTCCTTGTACAGCTTCGAGTCCATCGTCTTATTCGTCACGAACACTTTGATCTTTGCTCCGCAGTTGCATATCCCTTGCCAAATCATCAGTATTTTGGCAAATTTGTTCATAAACGCAAATTTAAACTTTGCAGGAACCATGTAGAATTTTTGCTCAGGAAGCTGTCCGAAATCCATTTTGACGAAGGTTTCATCGTCGATGAGCAGGCATCCTTGGTACTTCGTCAACAGCTGCTGGTATAATTTCCGAGCTCGAGTTTTGGTGACGACTTCAACATTCTGTTTGGTTGCTGGTTGGCTCGATAAGAACGATATCCTGCTCGCAAGCGAATTCTTCGAACAGTACTACGAGCAGCAGTGTATTTTTGTGCGATTTCATTATCTGATAGTCCAGGGTTTGCTCTGACGGTTCTGGTTCAGCTTGCAGTCATATGTTCCACAGCGACTTACCTTGAGGCACTCGATCCACGCTCTTTCGATCCCTGAAATGTTTGAGCACATCATACACGGTTGATTTGGCGATTTTCAACATTTTTGCGATTTTTATTGAGGACGTTAGATTTTTAACGTGGGTGGGCAGAATTTCTTCTCTCCTGTCGGCTTCTACTGGAAAGTCCATTAATTATGTCACGGGGAGGGGGGTTTTGGGAAAACGTGACAATCTATACAAAAAAAATTGAAGGTCCGTACAAAAAACGTGAGAAGAGGGGGTTATGACGTAATTTATGGACGTTCCCTATCTGGAATAACGTTTGACTCACTGCACAAAACACCGTGAAATTTATACCACAGAAATAAGGCGCCTAGGTAAACAAACCGCTGTAAAAGAATTCTTGCAGTTGCCACTTTCCGTGCCGCTGCAACACAATACGTGAATCCGGATTCTTACTGGACAGAACTTTTCATTAATTCCGGAAAAGGATCATCAACGCTGATACCATGAAGTTTGCTAAGCTGTGACCTTGTGGGTTTAATGAATTTTAGTGAACGTCCTTTTGCATCGATTGAACATTTCGCTAAACTTCTAAACCCAAGATTGTACTCGAAAACACTGCAACACTTTTTTTAGTGCATAACTTGTTATTGCATTAGTAAAAATTTGATGAAATTTTGGGTTTTAACAGTTTAGAGTGTAATGTTTACATGTGCAAAATGTAACATGAACATGTGCAAATGTGGCAAGTGGTTATCGAGATGGCTTCCAAGAAAAAAGTGCTTCGACAATAAATTTTAGGCAAATTATCATGGAAAGTCCAAGCAGGTGGATCGTGAAACAGTTTGAAATCGACAATTCAATTGTGTCCCGTGTGTTAAAGTCATTCAATGAGACCCATACGACCCAATGCCGAGCTGAGGGAAGGAATAGGAAGATGACCGACCATATGAACGCTACACGGGTAAAAATCCACACATATTTATTGGCAATAATCCATGTAAACTTTCACATAATATTCATTTGTTCACACATAAACAGACCCCTCTGAGAAACACAAATGTGCCAAATGAAAAGTATGTGTGGCCACATGGGACACATAGATATTATATATTGCTATATTGCTTTTTTATCAGTATAGGAAGGTAAGGGATTACTTCAAGCGCAATCCGAACCATTCTATTCGGGACGGGGCCAAGAAGATAAATGCTTCCGGGAAGCTGGTCAATGCTGAGCGGGACTTAATGTTTTCAAGGTAAGGAAGGCGCTTAACCGAACCGAAAAACAGCATACGGTGGCCAAGTCCCCGCCAGAAAACTGTACCACGACTGGTTGGTGCAGCCGAAATGCAAAAGAAGGTCGACAAATTTTGCCAAGAAATACTTGGTGGGGCAGGCAATCAGCGGGTGCAGCAAATTCAGCAAGCCGTACATAACGACCGGCACCACCAACAGCCAAATATATAAAGATGAATACCTCCAGAAGCGCCTGCTGGTAGAGGTACGAAGCCAACGATGTTGTTTTTGGGCCGAAGGAGTTAAATCCGACAAAGTCGCCTGAACTTCGCCCAATAGAAAAATCCTGGGCGATTATGAAGAGCATGCTCTGGAAAATAGGGAAGTCTTCAAAAACGACAAGGAGTGGATGAAAGTGTGTTACAAAGATGGCGCAAGTGTTGCACAAGAGTTTATGAGTAGTCTTAAGTCCAAGGTGCGGGCATTTAGGAGAGTAGTTTGAATAAACCAACTTTGCAAAAACATAGCTTATATGTGTTAATTTATTTTCTGAGAATTTCAGAAATATCCGACTTTAAATGAATTTTCGGTGAACAGTTTTGTCTGTTCCATTTTTTTAAGTAAAACTTTTATATGATATTTAGTTTGTTATATTGTTTTACTAGGCTAGGAATGGTGCTGGGGTGTCTCAAAAAGTGTGCTGGGGGATATTTATTTGGAAGACAAGATACCTGAGTAACCTACAACCACACTATTTTGATCAGACTACACACTTAATTATTTTTACCGGGCTTAGTTAAAATAATATCGGTTTCTCAACAGCTGATCACTCGGTAATCAATTTCAACTACTGATTCCTCGGTACTACATAACCTTTAGCGATGTGTAAAAAATTAGCGAACTGATCTTCAAAATTAACTGCACAGTACTTAAAAAAAGCCGATATGTTTGCCTTTTTCGCCACATCAATATATTCAATTACCGAGAAGCTAAGTATTATTTTTACAGTTTTTTTTTTTGTAATTTACAACCGGCAAATCCGTAAAATTAGTGCGGAATACCTTTAAAATAAAACTCCGAACATGGTAATATATACCTTCACTTTTCACGGTGATAATGAACAGAAAGTAAACAGGCTCGACACTTGTTTTGAGTTCAATTTTTATTCGCTCGAATTATACAAATTTTCCCCATTACCCATTTGAAACAATTTACAGGATCGGTCTGAAAAACTTTTCAACGGTGCTGGACAATGAACCGATGTTCATTACGGCTGCAAGAATGAAGCAGTAGAACATCGCAACTAAGACGTGAATTGCTTCGCATACATTCACGATGTCCGTTGTTTTTTTGATGGTGTACTCTTTCCAAACAATTATATCTTCATAATTACCTCCAGGCTTCAGTTTTCGGCAAACCATTGGCGTATTAGTACGGAACCATGCATCTGAACACCCAAAAAAATCGAAACGTTGTCCCCACATGACACACACGCAATTTTTTCCACTGCTAAAACCAGTAATAAACACCTGAAATTCACGTAAGATCTACGTGATTTCCACGCAGATCACCATTCTACGTGAAAACTTTATGTGGTTTACCAGATTTTTAAGGGAAAATTAACTGAAACGTTATGTTTACCTAATTCCACCGAAGAAAATTTGGTTACGTGTTCGTGTGTAAGTTAAGTGAAATTTCACGTGGAAACAACGTTTCGATTTTTTTGAGCGTAGAAAAGAACAAAATTCAGCAAGTCCTCTTCAATATCCTAGTTCAAAATTTTCTCCATTTCAAGCCGGCGTCAGTAAAATAGTGCTAAGCGTGACTGCTACTTGGCACCCCAGTGAATCTAAGTTCAATCCCAGTCAGAGTCGGTGGTTTTTCTGAGGCGAATAAATCTGGTCTTCGGAGGGGAAGAAATTCATGAGGTGGAGTCGTAAAATTACCTACAATTCACAATCTCTCTCTCTCTCTCTCTCTCTCTCTCTCTCTCTCTCTCTCTCTCTCTGTGTGTCTCTGTTAATTCATAAGCATTATATAATAATTGTTTGAATTAATTGAGTTCTTAAAACCGACTTACACGGAAAATTTATTATCGTAAATTAGGATCCGCTCATTTCGTAAGCATGGATTTTGTACGAAAATGTTTTGTATGAAACATTCATATTGCTTGTCATCTAACAAAATACTATCAATACACTTTTTTTGTACAATGCTCAAAATGAATTTCGTGAAGACCAGCCAATCGCTGCTTCTCTTCGGTCGTACTTATAAATGTTCGTGTTCCTGCTGAGATGGTGGGAAGCATTAATTCATCACAAAAAAGAAATGAAAGCGCTGTTGAGAGTTAGAACCGCATGCACAGTAATCAACTTACTCCTCACGAGTCAACATAGCCTAGCCAGATCAACCAAGGACTCAATAACAGCTCTCCCTGAAAATGCAGGATCGAATCCCCCATTTCACGAACAACCTCTCGTGGGTGCGCTTTTTTTTTCAATTATATTTTGAGCCAATAAGGTAAATCTGTCAGTCGTTCATGCAGCCACCAGAGAGACGTTTCTTTTTTATTGGTAACAAATTACTCGAAGCTCTTTGTATAGTTTTCGTAGAATGAGCGAATGTTCTTTCTTTGTCAACAAATGCTTAGTGCTTGAGACAGTTGCGCGTATTATTAAATACGAAGGAAGCTTCTGGAAAAGTACAAATCAGTTTCGTTGCAGAAAACAACGAATAGATTAGTTATTCCTACCTTAGATTTCGTAATATAAACGAAAATTAATTTTCAGTGTAGCTGAGTTTCTGTGTGCAATTCTCGGGACATCTTCTGAACATTCAGTGTAGAGCATGATGTCAGAATAGTCTGTAAAAGTAGTAGAATGCAATCCACTCTAATGACCGAAAATCTTGGTCTATTTTTTCTCTCTTGAATTGTAAATCTAATCTAATCTTATCTAATCTAATCTAACACAAAAGCAGCCAGTACGAGAAAGCATCTTGGAAATAATTGGGCTAGATGACGTCGAATTATTTTTTTCAACCGCAAAGAAGAATCTGTAAAACGAGCTGGATTCAAACAAATAGACCTGAACCACAACGCATTCTTATAATCTATAGGGCAGGAAGGATGCGCGGACACATCGTACCACAGCCATATCATTCAAATGTAATACACTAAGGGTTTTTTACACAGTTTTTATACGGTTTGTTTTTGGCGATAACTCCAGAACGGAACAACTTATCGACATAATTCGAATCACATTTCACGTTTTGGGCCAAAAGTAATCATATGGCAGTTTTTCTAAAAAATCACAATTTTTTGTGTTAAATCAAAATTTTAAAAACTGTATTTTGACCATTGCATGAAAAGGTAACGTATACAATCAAAATCGGAGCAATATAAAATATTTAAGGATGTGAATTTATCAACTCTATTTAGTCTTTTTTACGCGGTTTCATACTAAAAGTGGAACGTGTCCCCCGTGCAAAAAAAAAACTTGTGTACTTGTAGGGCCCAGTTAACTGAAATTGAACATAGCAGAAACCTTCAAATACCTAATGTACAAATGTAATGACTAGAAATATATATTGTTTTCAATCAAATTGATACTTGGACTTCGGTCATTTCGGGCTGATATCGTGTTTTCCAAATATTCAAATGTTATGTAACTTCACATAAAATATGTGAATATATCAATATGTAATGCTGAAAATAAAAGATATAAAAATTAATGCCTAAATGAGACTCTAATTTTTCTCAGGTTGCTCCTTCCTCCTGTCAAGCAGTCTTTGTAAGCAGCCGTACGCCGTGTCCAATATATTCTCATACAAAACAAAACTTTATTTATTTCAAATCGATAATCCAGATTTTATTGATAACTTTACCCATTATATTGCAATATAATACTAATCAACTACAGCATATGTTTTGGAATAACACCGCCTTTAACCTTCTTGACCAGCTCCAGACATTTTTTAAAACCGTCACAGGCGGCACGGCATCGGCATTTCGTCCCTAATTCGTTTGATTACAGTTTTGAATTGGTTCATATTAGACGCCCTGTAGTAATTTACCTTCGCCAGCATGTATGACCATACGAAATAATCCAAGGGATTCAGATCTGGTGAACTGGGAGGCCATTCATTCTTGTCCAAAAAGCCGGTCACATTTCTCGGCACTAACCCTGAACGAGATTTGCAGTATGCGATGGCGCTCCGTTCTGCTGAAACACATAATGATCATCTCCCAACACCTCTTGTACATATGGCTTGATAACTTTGTCCAAAACTTCCAATGGAACCGTGGAATACTCCTATCACTCTCTGGAACAGCTCTCGAAGAGAGAGCCCACAATCTGTCGTTCTGGACATTGTGGGATTGTTGCAAGACGAATAACTTTTCGTCGGAAAAGAGAAATTCTTCCCCACCATACCGCGACAAAACCAGACTTGCACTTTCGAGTAGTTTCTGCTTGGAAGGTTCCGAACTTCCGTGAACCTTACGTTTCTTAAAAGCTTGGAATCCGAGGTCATTTTGCAGTATTTTGTGCATTGACGATCTCGAAACATTCAGATCTGCAGCCATTTTACGTACAGAGCGCTGTTCTTTTCGTCTAATCCGTTCCCTGACCACTTTAACAACTCGTGCAGTCCGTATCGTACGAGTACGACCGGATCTCTTCCGGTCATCCAACGAGCAGGTGTCACGGATGGTTCGGTACACGAAATCCCGCTTTACTCCGAGGTTTTTAAAATTTCTGAAAATAGCGCCCGGGTGCCCACATTTCGAAAACTTTTTTATCACTACAGCACGAAACTCCTTCATTGCTGGTAAAAGATAAACACCGAATGAAAACAATCGGACATAACCTAAAAGCGTTTGTATACACATAGTGCAAAACTACACCAACACATACGTGAAGCATGTTGAGTGGTTGCACGACACCAATGCAAGGAAAGGCTGTATGAGAATATATTGGACACGGTGTAATTTTACAGAGCACGCTAATGGAAAATGTATAGTATAATATTTATTTGTTTATTTATTTGACGTCAATCATGTGTAGACCTCTAGTTACAGTTAGTTTTACATGTTTTGTCACTCTTAATTCTATAGAAGTATATTTGTAACAGTATTTGGCTTATATTCTACACAGATAAAAAGAAACACTAAATTTTCTGCGTTATCTAATGCACATAAAGGGAATGCTAGATTTGGCAGAAAATAATGGGATATTTTTTGTAAATTTAAGCCAGATAACGCCAAAATCTAGCCTGTTGTATGAAAAATTGCAAACAATATCGTTGTTTACGCTCCTTTGGCTTGGAATTACACGAGGGGAAATTTTACACGCTTGTTAAAATTAATTATTTTTTTCTGTGTAGTACATTTCCGAGCAGCTTTTAATCAAATATCATTAAAGTATTGCTTCAATTTATATTTTGTCGTTGTAAAGTCAACGTTTTTGGAATGCATATTGTATGTTGCCATCATCCTATTTAAAGGCCCAAATTTAGCATAATTTGTACGATGGTGACTTGTAGTAAAAACACTTCGATTTCGTAGTTGTCGACTTGGAATGTAAAAATTGAGTTTTGATGAAAGTTCTTTAGAATCAATACAATACGAAACGATATCGTTTACAACTGAGACCATTGCAAATTCTGGACGCTCTTTTTATGTTTGGATGCATACGACGAGCCATCCTAGTTTTCTAAGGGCAAACAGTATAAATTGCTTTTGAACTGATTCTTTTCGTTGTTCGTGCGTGACTGAAGAGGTGACCATACTACGCTACAATACTCAAGTATTGACCTCACATATGCAACGTATAATGTTTTTATTGTGTATGGGTCATGAAAGCTGTAAAATCCTAGCATGCTACTTGCTTTACTGATTATTGTGTTGTAGTGGTCAATAGAAGTTAGTTTCTTATCTAAAATAACACCTAAATCCTTAATTCTTCCGCACTTTTCAACTGCCTGATTTCCAAGAGATTATACAGTCCAGTGTGTTCCGCTTTCTACTAAATGATATTGATTTACATTTTTGGACGTTTAGCTGCAAAAGTTTTTTTTGCACTAATTTTAAAATAAGAGTACGTCGTTTCTGAATAGTCTTATATCTTCCTTGTTTTTTATTTCTTAAAATATCTTTAAATCATCGGCATAAATAAGAATTTTTACGTATTTTTAAACTAGGTAAATATCGTTTACAAATAGTATAAACAAAAGAGGGCCAAGAAGGAAGCCTTGAGGAACTCCTGAAGTAACTCGAATAGGATTTGAAGTCTTGCCTTTAAATCTGACTATTTGTTGCCGATCAGTAAGATAAGACTCGAGCCATTTAAGAAAATTTAGCTCAATACCCATTTTTTTGCAGTTTGAATAGAAGCATGGATATATCAATGCGATCAAATGCCTTGCTGAAGTCTGTATATAAAGCTTCAACATGGTTTCCATTGTCCATTGCAACCAGCGAATAGTTAACGAATTCCAGTAAATTTGTATTAGTTGAGCGTCCTTTTAAGAATGATCGCTTCAAAAAGAGATAATAGCAATACCGCGAAAATTTCGTATGTCAGATTTTTTTGCCACATTTAAAAATAGGAACTCGATAGGAGCTTTTTCACGAGTTGGGAAAAATACCGGATTCGATCGACATATTGAAAAGCTTAAACAAGGGACTTGTAAGCTCCGAAGCTAAGTTTTTTCAGAAAAATGGGGGGAATCCCATCGGGCCCACATCCTTTGGAGACATCTAATTTTTTCAATGCTTCCCTTATGTCATGCACATTTATATTGTCTACACTAATATCACTACTAAATTATGGCAAGAAATCGAAATATTTGCGATCAAGATCTGCTTCAGAAAATGTGGTATATATATCTTGGAAGAAAGTTGTAAATTGATTTCAAATTTCTGAGGAGGTACATTTTTTATGGAAAATTGTCAGATTTCAATTTAGTTTTTACATAGTTAAAGATTTTTTTTTGGTTGGATTTTATCTCTAACTCGGTTTTGAGTTGTACTCATCAGAGGCAATATTAACGGCTTGATTTAGCTGGTCGCAAATATTCAAATAATTTACCAGATTCTCGTTGCAACTATTTCTTTTGTATATAAAGTATATGCTTTTTGCTTTTTATTTGTTAATTATACCAAACTGGGTTTTTTGAAAAACTTTTTCTCCTTATTCTTTTCAATGGTACATGTTCAACTATAACTTCGAATAACAATTTGGACATTCGACATTTTCCTCGTTTCTAAAAATCGTTTGCCAATTAATAATACTTAGCCTATGCCTAATACTGTCAAAATTTGCCAAATGATATTGAAAGACCTCTTCATATTCTCTGTCGTAGAGTTTTTGGTATTGGTGTATGAATGAGGAAAACTCAATTGCTTCATTTTGTATTAATGGAATAAGAGATTCGGTCACACAGAAGTTTTGTTGATGTTCGTTGACCAGGAGAAAGTGGACGGGAGTCCATGCTACGCCGATGCCCATTATCAGTTGATGCTTATCTGACAGACTTAATGCTATTCTAGTATTATCGTCTCACGTGCACAAATTTGCTATGACACTTATTAACTTATTGCTAAACACGGAAATTAATTACATCGACACGCGACGGACGTCTCCGGCATGGTATTGCCTAGTGTTGGGCTCGAACAGTACTGACTCGTGTGCTAGTGATAGATCGGTATGGTCCATTCGATCATCTCACGACGCTGTAGTGGTATAGCTGGTGATGCTGTTGATAAACGGTGAGTGACCAGTGGCGAATCTGTTGAGGAACGACGTTCAGATGGCGCGATGGTTGCATCGATACCGAACAGTTGAATATTTGTCAATAAAACATCGACATAGCAATTTTGCTGATTTATTACATGATTGATTTGATTGAGCCCTAAACTGGCAGTTTTGTCAAATATAAACTGCAGTGTTTCATTTTCCCCAACGACTGGAAGTAAGATACTTTCATTTTCGGTGTCTGGAAAGAAATCAATACTACGTTGATTACAATCTCCGTATATGTGGAGTTTCACTTCTGGGGTAAGATTGACCGAAATTTCGTCGGCAATACTAAAGAATTTTTCATATGAGTCTTTGCGAGCATTGTTCGGTGGAAAATACACAGAGGCAAATACGTGTGTTTCCCTCGACAAAAGCACTTGTTCATGTTCGAAATCCTTACATTTTTCTGCTATGATGGTTTCTGAATTGAAATTTGTTGAAATGGCAATTAGTACAACCCCTCCTGATTTCTTTTCAGACTGGTGAAAGTTACGGTCATCCCTAAAAACATTGTAATTATTACCAAAAACTTCTTCACATCGAACACTTTCATCCCAACTGGTTTCATTTGCCAGAATAATTGGGAAGGAACAACGCAAAATTTTGTTGTGGATTTCTTTAACCTTAGCGGAACCTTTCATTCGATTGAAAAATTAAGGTGCACAATCCCTTGGCGGGTGATCTATAATTCAACCGCGTTAATTTGATTGATACTTTGATACGTTATTTCTCAAGAAAATTATTACAGACTAGCTGATCCCGGTGCGAGCGTTGCTACGCCTGCAACTAAATGAATAAACATTACATAGAACTAACGCTTACTTTTAATGAGTTTTTTTTGAGTAATAAGAAGTTCAAACTTCTATCAGAACATTCTTCTTACCCAGACAATACACAGTTTGTGGCTTAGTTACCTGGATAATTCTCAGGATTGGTTGAAGTTTGTGTTTGAATTCACCATAGAAACATTTCTTGCATTCAAAAAACCCCGCATACCATTTTTGATTCCATTTGCTTGATTAGTTCTCAAGCTATGCAGAAATTTGTGTTTCATTTGTATGCGAGCCGGAAGGGGGAAGCGGTCTCAAACAATCATAAGAACCTTCCCAAGCCCCAAAAATACCTGCATACATATTTTCACTCCGATCGGTCAGACAGACAGTAAGACAGAAATCCATTTTAATATAAATAAAAATCCTGTTTCCAATAACCCTCACATGCCAAATGTGGTTTCATTTACTTGAATAGTTCTCGAGTTATGCAGAAATTTGCGTTTCATTTGTATCAGAGCCCCCCCCCCCCTTTCAGATGGCAAAGGGGTCTCAAACCACCATAGAAATATGTCTGACCTTCAAAAAAAATCCACATGCCAAATTTGATTCCATTTGCTTTATTAGTTCTCGAGTTATGCAGAAATTTGTGTTTCATTTGTATGCCCCCCCCCCCTTCAGAAGGCGGAAGAGTCTCAATGACCATAAAAACATTTCTCTCCTTAAAAACCTCCATATGCCAAATTTGGTTCCATTTGCTGGATTAGTTCTCGAGCTATGCAAAATTTGTGTTTCATTTATATGGGAAATCCGTCCCTCCACTTTGCAGAGGGGTCTCAAATCATCATAGAAACATTTCTCTCCTTCAAAAGCTTCCATATGCCAAATTTGGTTCCATTTTCTTGATTAGTTCTCGAAGTTATGCATAAATTTGTGTTTCATTTGTATAGGAGCCCCCCCCTTCAGAAAAGGAGGGGTCTCAAATCAGCATTGAAACAGTATTCATCAACAAAACACTCCACATGCCAGATTTGGTTCAATTTGCTTGATTAGTTCTCGAGTTATACAGAATATTGTATTTCATTTGTATAGAGCCCTCCTTTCAGGGTGAAGAGGAATCTGAAACCATCATAGAAACCTTTCTTGCCTTTAAAACCTCACACATGCTAAATTTGTTTTTTTTTGCTTGGGGTCTCAAACCACCGTAGAAACATTTCTTGCCTACAAAACCTCCACATGCCATATTTGGTTCCATTTGTTTGATTAGTTCTTGAGCTATGCAGAAAATAGTTTTTCATTTGCATGGGAGCCCCCCTTTTTAAAGGCGGGAGGGGTGTCGAACTACAATAAGATCCTTTCCCGAACCCAAAAACTCCTGCATACAAATTTGCACAGCGGTAGGGATAGTTCTCATGTTTGGTTTAAATTTGTGTTTCGTATGTATGGTAGCCCCCCTTTTCAGAGTGAGTAGAGGTCTTAAATTATCACAAAAATCATTTCTTGCCTTCAAAAACTCACCCATACTAATTTTGATTCCATTTGCTTGAATAGTTCTCGAGTTATGCATGAGTTTGTTTTTCATTTGCATGGGATCCCACCCTTTGAGATGCTTTTCCGGACCCAAAAACCACTGAATACAAATTTGCAAAGCAGTAGGTATAGTTCTCATGTTTGGTTGAAATTTGTTTCATTTGTATGAGAGCCCCCTTTTAGAGGGAGGAGGGGCTTTGAACCACCATAAAAACATTTCATGCCTTAAAAACTCGTCCATTCCAAATTTGGTTCCATTTGCTTGATTATTTCTCGAGTTATGCAGAAATTTGGTTTCCATTTGTTTGAGAGCACCCCTCCCCCTTCCTCCTCATATGACGGAAGAGTCACAAATCACCATAGAAACATTTCCTCCTTCAAAAACTTCCACATGCAGAAATTTGGTTCCATTTCTCTTATTAGTTCTCGAGTAATGCAAGGATTTACGTTTCATTTGAATAGGTTCCCCCTTTCAGAAAGGGAGGGGTCTCAAATCAACATAGAACAGTTTTTTGTCTTTAAAAACCACCACATACTAAATTTGGTTCCATTTGCTTGATTAGTTCTCGAGTCATTCAGAATAGTGTATTTCATTTGTATCAGAGTCCCCCCCCTTTAGGATGGGAAGGGGTCTCAAGCTAACATAGAAACATTTTTGGTCTTCAAAAACCACCACATGCTAAATTTCGTTCCGTTTGCTTGATTGGTTCCCGAGTTATGCAGAATATTGTGTTTCATTTGTATGGGAGCCCCCCTTTTATGACGGGGAGGTTTCTCAAGTTACCATAAAAACCTTTTTGCCTTCAAAACTCACACATTCTAAATTTGGTTTCTTTTACTTGATTAGTTCTCGAAGTTGTGTAGAAATTTGTGTTTCATTTGTATGGGAGCCCCCATTTTCCAGTGAAGGTAGTGCAAGCCATCAGATGTACGATAGATCATGCATATAATATATAGTATCTATATATTGAGAGGAGCAATGGTAGAACCAACAATAGAAATCAAATAGAATATTAAGAGACGGAATAATTCACTACTAGCTCCATATGAAGAAATGATGCTCGCAACCTGGTGGTGAGTATTAGCATAAAATTGCCTTATGCTGTTTTCCTCAAGTTAACTTCGCGAAAAAAAATGAGAGCAAAATTACAAAACACGTCAATTTAGGAGCGCGGTCTACTTCGATCTCCTCAACAAAATAACGAGATTCAAACGTTGGACACTTTCAAAGGGCACAAAATAGGGGAAACCAACACAAGCAATCAGATTTCCCTTACATGATGCCGATGCTTCTTTCCGTGTGGGTGCTGAGAGTTTTGAGAACTGTCTGTTTAGATGAACCATCGAAAGTAGAGAGTCTTAAAGTTAATTTATGCATATACAAGTAATAAACTACTAGTAACAACTAGTAAAATGCCCACTAGTACCTGATGTTTGAGCCTAGCAGCGACGTGGTAGCGAAATAGATGAGTAGAATGTGATACCAATATTTTCAGTTCTGGTTAAATTCGTGATCTCATATGCAGATCTATAGCATGAGATAAGAGGGACCAAAAGTAAACAACTTCATAAACGAAAACAGTTTTCGTAAAAATTAAAATGAAGCAGAGGTGGATAGAAAGGAAAGGGCGAACCCATATTTCAAAAATATCCCGCTCTGTTGTTATATCAAGCATCCGGAACCGGTACCGCAGTTGAGGTGCTCGCTCCAAGACCACAAAATAGACTTCTCAGATTGAATACGAAACTCCTTCTGGCGCACAGTCTCGAGATTAATTTGCCAATCATCATTTATTGGGCTATGACGCCATTAAAATAGAGCACGGAAAAGGCAAAATAAAGTACTATGGCATTGGCAAGAAAAAATAGCTTGTTTACAAAAGTTTATATGGTTTTTGTTTCACATGTTCCCCTACAAGAATGAGTTATGAAATTTTTGTGAAAATCGAAGCCAAGAAGATTAAAGCAGAAAAATGTGAAACCACTGCTTCTACTGTGCATTTAATATTTCTTTTTCTGTCTCTCTTTTTTACGATGAATCGCTGTCATTTTTTGTTGCCACAAACAATACATAGCTCTGTGTCAAAAAACATGAAAGATTTCGATGCATTATATTTGCTTTTGCATTATTGCATAGCCAGTAGAACCATACTCTGCTCAGAAAGACGAAAAGTTACTTTGTAGCGGTGCCTTTCTATACTGTACTAAGGGAGTCCCCAAAATGACACGCCATCGCTTATTCCATTGAACTTCGTGTGACTGAAAATGTTACTTCACTAGTGATATATGTATATATGTAACCTAAAGATAGTGTTCGAGTATTAACTATTCAAACTAGAGATTAGTTTCATTCTTATTCAAACAGGAAAAACCCAGCGCATCCAATTGTTCAAACATTATTCATATAAAGTTGAGCAACACATTCAGCTCAACGGAACACTATAAGATCCTCCAAACGGAGCTGAGTTCACTGCAGTGGCATTTCGACGATGAAAAGACATCGAGCTTTATTAACCATCGTTTTCTTTCTGGTCCACGCAGTTGGAAAAGGTTTAGCATGCAAGCAAACTGTAACGACAGCTTCTGGGTTCAAAGCCCCTCGAGGTAAGCACGGCTTCTTTCATATAATTATTGATTATTGACCCACCATCTTCATGCAGGCCGCATTTGCTCCGGACAGTTGATCTTCGAGGACAACTTCAATAGGTTGGATCGGTCCGTCTGGGAACATGAAAACTCGCTAGGTGGCGGAGGCGTGAGTGTGATGAAGATAAACTATCCGCGTCGATGAAAAAGACATTGTTTTCCTTACAGAATAACGAGTTCCAATGGTACTCTGGTTCAGGTCGCAATTCTTATGTAAAGGATAATCATCTGTACCTTCGTCCCACGTTGACGTCAATTGAGTATGGAGAGCAGTTTTTGAAAAGCGGAGTAATCAATCTTAATGAAGGACCCAAGGATCAAAGGTAGTTTCCCATTTTGAATGACGTACAGAAACTAGATTCTTCCCTCATTTTCCAGATGCACCGACGCCCCCGCTTGGGCAGCGATAATTAACGGTTGCTATCGACGGGGCAGTCCAGATCGCATCCTGAACCCGGTTAAAAGTGCACGACTTCGGACGGTAAATTCGTTTGCGTTCAAGTACGGAAAGCTCGAGATTCGGGCCAAGTTACCGCTGGGTGATTGGATATGGCCTGCGCTCTGGCTGCTGCCAAAGGGCGATACCTATGGGTATTGGCCTAAATCCGGCGAAATCGATCTTATGGAGTCCCGAGGAAATCGCAACCTCATACAGAATAACGAGAACATCGGTGTCAAGAAAGTGTCTTCTTGTCTGCATTTTGGAGACAGTCCGAACCTGCGCAGTTCCCAGTGTGGATCAACTAGTGGAGATCGATTCGGCACGACGTTCAACAGATATCAACTAATCTGGACGAGGAACGTTATACAATTCGGAGTTAACGATAAAATTTATCGCACCATCTCTCCTTACGAAGGCATGTGGAAGCTTGGTGGATTCAGTTTCAATCCTTGGCCTAACGGAAGCAAGATGGCACCATTCGATAAGGAGTTTTACGTCGTCATGAACGCAGCAGTTGGCGGTGACTACTTTCCTGATAATGCGTGGAATCCGGATGCCAAGCCTTGGAGACAAGGGGCTCCAAGTGCGATGACAGACTTTTATAAGGCAAAATCCAATTGGTACAGGACGTGGGGCGAAGAGGCCGCCTTACAAGTTGATTATGTGAGAGTTTGGGCCGCTTAGACAAATAAATAAGCAATCCGGTATCAGATCGATTACCATTGCCGTCAATGAATACTTTCTTATCATATCTAAAACCGTCTGCTAATTATAGCTTATCTTGTTAACAAGTGTTAATTGTTCTATAAAAGCGTAAAACACCGTCTCGTACGGTCAGTAGCGAATCCGAAATCTGCACAATGCTTACTCTCAAATTAACCCTTCTAGGTCTTCTAGCATCTGGTAACATTCCTAGTCACTATGGATTGCTTATGTAATTCTTACCTGATCCCAATTTTCAGTTTCTGCCTATCCGGTAGAGCAAGCCGCCAACTGGCAGCTGGTGCCCAGTTCGAACGGTCATTTACACTTGGTAAATATCAATCCGTACAACCTACCAGGCGTAGATGTCACCGAACCAGAGTTCCAATTCAATCCTGAAAGTGATATGATATTCCGGCTATTTACTCGCAGCAATCCGACCCAGGAACAACTTTTGGACATCAATAACCCGGCCTCGATCACTGGATCAAACTTCAATTCAGCGCATCCAACCCGGTTCACCATCCATGGGTGGAACAACAATGGCGATCATTGGATGAACAGCGGCATCCGGGACGAACTGCTTGCGGTTGGTGATTTCAACGTCATCACCGTCGATTGGGGCGTGGCTGCTATCAATCCAAACTACATCACTGCTCGTAACGCTGTCGGAGCTGCTGGGTTCGGTGTGGGTCGGTTGATTGACCGATTGATCGAACTGACGGGAGCTGACGTGAACAATATTTACGTGATTGGATTCAGCTTGGGAGCCCACGTTGCTGGAAATGCCGGAAAGCATCATGGAGGTCGTATCAACTCGATCATTGCTCTGGATCCGGCTGGTCCACTGTTCTCCGCTGGACAGGATGATGCAGTTTCGCCGCAGGATGGTCTCTATGTGGAAACAATCATGACCAATGCCGGTTTGCTGGGAATCAACGTGCCACTTGGTCAGTCAAACTTCTATCCCAACGGAGGACGTTCTCAACCCGGATGTGGAGTAGACCTTGGTGGCAGCTGTGCTCATGATCGTGCCCCTGTGTTCTACGAAGAATCAATCCGAAACCCAGTGCCATTCCGATCGACAAGGTGTGCCGGTCATAATGAAATTTTGGACGGAGTTTGTACGCCTAGCGGAGCGGATGCCAACATGGGAGGTGAGCCTTCCAACTATGGCCGGGGTGTGAACGGTGTTTACTCTCTGACGACTAACTCTGCCTCACCATTTGCGATGGGTTGAATAAACACTCGTATTAAAATATTTGTAGTTTAGCTTGTATTTCAACAGATATCTACGTCTTTTCATTCATTTGAGTTATCCGAAAAGCATCACCACCTTGCGATTTCCGTGTTGATTCTTCTTTCTTCTTTTTTGGAATTTCAAGCTTATTACTTCCACAACTCGATTATTGCTCTCAACTTAGCATTCTAAATGCTCTTCCACAGTTGTTAATGGAAAGCTTTCGATGCCAGGTACCATTTTTGTATCACTATGATTGTGTGGCAAGTACTATCATACTATATGCACAGGGAGTCGAGAAATTACCTTAACGAAAAATTCTTTGACCAGACCGGGAATCGAGCCCAGCCACCTCCAGCATAGCGTTGCTTTGTAGCTGCGTCTTTACCGATTTAGATAAGAGAAGACGCCGAATTGTAGATATTTTAATTTAATGAAACTTTGCAGGAGAAACTTAACTACTATTTCATTTAATTATCGTTTTATAACAGTTTTTCTTACTATCCTTAGGGTGGAGCTTAAAAAACAGTTTTTTGTTGTAATTTTTTTTATTTCAATTCAGACAAACAGACATAATACTTCCAGTTTCTTCATCGATTACGCATTATATGGTCAATTCAAATGTTTCTTAGTTGGTAGTATCACCACAGGTAGCGTGCATAATCGATTTCCTTACATTTGACGTAAGCACACTATCGCCATCTGTTAAGCTTTATCACCCATCACAGTGATCTCAACAGATGGTTCAGGTGTGTTAGAGACGATGAATTGTAGTTCAAAATGTTCAATGTGTTATGTCTGTTTGTCTGTGATATAAATGTTAATAAATAATTGGATATGGGTTAATAATTTTTTGTATAAATATTTTCATAAAAGACTCCCACTGGTACGCTCTTTGATAATATTTGTTGATGCTGCTGGTCGAAAATTATGCAGAAAAAAATGCAAAGCTTAGGTAGCATAAAATGAGTTTTTCTCCTGAAGGGGACAAGCGTTTTGGCATAGATCTTGTAGATGGAAGTTTGTATTTCCAGTTCACGTATTCTGTGTAATATTTGCAAATAAAAAAGTAAGATATGTTGCAAAAAATGTAGTTTTTTACACATCAACCTCTACGATTTAATTCACACAATAACTAGCAACTGTCTTGTATCTTCAAAATGTGCGTCAATTCATGTTACCTAAAAGTCATCGCTACAAAGTTTTCAAATTCAAATAAAAAATAATAAAAAAATTACAGCAAGAAACTGTTTTTTCAAGTTCCACCCTAAAGACAGTTAGTAAAACTGTTATAAAACAAAACATAGATGAGAGAGCAGTTAAGTTTTTTCTGCAAAGTTTCAATAAATTAAAATATCAACAATCCTGAAGAAGCAAAATTTATCTTAACATAAGAATCAAAAGTTGAAATTTTAATAATGAACATTAAAGGACCCTAGTCACTTGAAGATAGAGCTTATTTTTTACATTAAATCTTCCAAAGGCATCCTGTGCCTAAAGTTAATGATTTTTGAGTTATCGATTTTTGTCGTAAATTTTGTCCATTGGAACCAAAGTGCCATGTACGCTATCTCTTTTATTGTAAAACCAATCGAGCTGAAATTGTCTGATTTTTAATATTTAATAAAGTTTTTCATTTTTGTTTACGCATTTATTATATATTTTTTAAAATAGTTTAAGGTGGTTGTACAAAAAAAAAGGGACACAATATTGACCCGGATTTCAACCCTTCGTAGAATTTCGAAATTTTAACTTACAGTCAATGTTTGTACCATTGAAAAGGTTCTGGTCTCAAAATTGTATTGGATAAAAAACTGGTTCCAGTAATATTGTCTCCCGGGAATCTGCGACAAAGGGAAGGAAGTTTTAGTTTGGTTATGTTAGCCGAAATGCATATAAAACATTCCAGGCTCATTGTAGAGAACTTGCGTCTTCAGCAAAATTTCTCAATGCGTAACGAATCGTGTTTTGATAGTATCTTATTATTTCTAAATCGTGCTGCAGAGATGGCGCTGCAGTCTTTATTTGCCAAATGAAGCTAGAGAGATGCCGTCTTGGGCAAAGTTGTTTGGATTATAAAATATAGTAACTTGACATTATCAGATTAGTTCCAGGTCTTGCCGCAGGGATGGCACAGTAGTCTATCTTTGTCAAATGAAGCTTAAATGACATACTTAAAAAACTTTGCCGAAGGCGGCAACCCTCTAGCACTTCATTTGAAAAAGTTTTACTAAAGTGCCATCTCAGCGGTAAGATCTGGAACTAATCTGAAAAACACAAATGATGACAATTGGCATGGTGAGAAACTTTACCGAAAACGGCAAAGATAGATTGCAGCGCCATCTCTGTGGCATGATCTGGAACTAATATGATAAAGTCAAAATACGATAAATGACATACTGAGAAACTTTGTCCAAAACGGCAACTAGTCTGGAATGTTTTGTGTATAATTCTGTTACTAAACTTATGCGTTTTTATTTGTCTTCTAGTTTTAATTTAACGTTTGATTTTCTACATTCTGATTGATTAGCCAGAGGGCTCTGTTATCTTTGTTATTTTTGTTTTGTTTTTTCGTTTGATTTGTAGTGTAATTTTTTAATTTAATGTTCTAGCGTATATTTCATCCCTCATTGGGATTGGTATGTTATTCTATTCACACACCTCCTTCCCTTTGTAGCAGATTCCTGGTGACCATTGTTACTGGAACCCGGGTTTTTCACCACCATTGCATTTTTGAGATAATAATCTTTAAAATGGGGCATGAACAATCTAGGTTGAAATTTCAAAATTCTAGAGAGGGTTGAAATCTAGGTCAATATTGACCCTAATGTCTTACGTGTAACTTTTTAAGTACCCGAGGAAGGTTAATCAAACAATCAAACAAAGTCACACACACTCTCTCTCAAGTTTTTAAAATGTCGGTTAAAATGAACAACAACAACAACAACAACAACAACAACAGCAACAAAAACGACAACAACAACAACAACAAAAACGACAACAACAACAACAACAACCACTACTACTACTAATACTACTGCTACTGCTACTGCTACTGCTACTGCTACTGCTACTGCTACTGCTACTGCTACTGCTACTGCTACTGCTACTGCTACTGCTACTGCTATCACTGCTACTGCTACTGCTATCACTGCTACTGCTGCTGCTACTGCTGCATGCTGCTTCAGCTCGCTACTGCTGCTGCTACTGCTACTGCGTTATCAATGCTGCTAGCTACGTTACTGCTACTGCTATGCTACTGCTACTCACTACTACTAGGTTCATCTTGCCGATAGAAGTTGAGGTTTACATGGCCAGTTTTTTTTTGTATCTTTATTAGAGTGGCTTTCAGCCTCCTGGGCTGGGTGGCCACGATAGAAGCCAGTGTTTACGTTTGTCAGATAAGCCATAATGAAAAAACTTTGTCCATATGTTCCGTAGTTTAAGCAGGTGATCTACCACCGTTACGGGTTGGCGACAACAGCTGACTCATTCACTTAAGAAAGTCGACGCTTTATAATTATACTATCAAGCAGTTTTAGATAACTCTGTCGATATTAAAAGACAGATGAGCATGGAACAAATAAACTGATATAAATGAAATCGACAGCTGTAAAGTATGGAACGGTTAAAATTTGATCGATTCAAATATGACGTAGTTTTTTTAATCGTGCAATTAAACTGAACACCCCTAATTTTGTCTTTGCATGCGTACGGAATGTTGATTCTATTTTGTTTTTGCCATTTTCTATTCAGTTGTCAAAATGGCGTCGAAGGAAGAAGAGATGCGTATCAAAATATTGCACGCGCATAAGTAAAATCGAAATTATTCCCACGCCGACTTGGCTAAATAACTTAATATTTCCAAATCGACCGTAACTAATGCTATAAAAGTGTCGTAACTAATGTTATAAAACGTCTAAAAACTGTGAGGAAGCCCGGATCAGAATGAATCCGAAACCAGGAAGGCACAGCGACCAGAAGAATAGTGGCCATCATTTTCAAACGCAATCTCAACCTTTTCATCAGAGGTATCGGAAACAAATTGGGAAGTGACACCAAATCAAGATGATAAGCAAAACACAACAGCCAAAGGAAGTTGTACACGAGTTTGTTGACCATGTTTGATGGCGTCGTAATTGACGATGAAACATACGTCAAGGCTGATTTCAAGGAGCTCACAGGTCAAGAGTTGTATACACACCAAATTTTGTTATATCGTTCCAGCAAAATGATTTGCTGGTTGTTCACCAGCAATTCCCTATTTTGCTGAAATCCAGTAATCAGTTTTACCAATAACTGAAAAACAGCAGCTGGCAAAATTTTTACTGAAATCGCAGTAACTCTGTTTACCTGTCAAATATAAGTCACGCATTAACGACGGAAAATTGTATTGATTTGTCATCCAGCATTTTTTTCATTTCAAGTTGTGAGTTCTTTGGTAAATTGGAAAGGTATTGAAAAAATGGATCCGAATCAGCATAACATCATCGCACCTTAAACGTAGGAAGCTATGATTTCGAAGAAGTGTTTGGTAAGGAAAATGTAATGAAAAAAACATTTGATGTTTGCAGGTTGATATTTTTAAGACGAGAAAATGGCGAATTCATTTGGAGTAAACTGATTATGTTTTTTTTACGATTTAATTTATAACCTTTTTGGATTTTCGTTTTATTTTATGTATCTCCATAGAAGCAATACTAAATAAAAATTCGATACACCGATAGTAATCTCCTCAGACATATCCCGCATATTGTGAATGTAAGCAAGGATTGAGTTGCTTTCAAAAAAATTATCTTGAAAGCATAAATCAAGATTGACATGTCCGAAAAAGTTGCCTCAAGTTGTTTTTATTTATTTTTATAATTTTTTTTTAGTTAACATTGCGCTGATATTTTTTAAGCAGCGCCAAAAAAGTGCTGTAAAATCAGCAAATTATGGGGATTGCGAGTTTGCTGGTCGTTCAGCAAATTACAAGCAAGTTTGCTGGAGTTACAGTAAAGAGCTGTCAATTTCATGAAATTTGTTTTTGCTGGAATAACAGTAACATTTATTTTGCTGGATAGATTGCTGGTTTTACAGCTCGGCAAAATCCAGCGAAATTTTGCTGATTTCCAGCGAAATAAAGTGAGTGTGTACGGCTACCGGAAAAGGAAAGGCTTAAGATAAGTTTAAGTGGAAAAAAAATGACACAGTTCCCGAAAAGATATTTGGTTTGGCAGGCGATTTGTACGTGTGGGCTAAAAAATCCAATGTTTTGTGACCACTTGGAAATGTCAACCAAGATATCCCAGCAAACACAAAATCGTATAAGATAGCGGATATAAGTACAAAGTGGAGGCGCTATACGTACATGCGTTCATTTGACTGCATGAAAAATGTACGTATATCGCCTCCACTTTGCACTCTATGTTTGCTGGGATTTTTGTAGAAAAAACATACTAATAGAAGTTCTGTGGTGTTTTGGTTAGACCTCGCTTTTTGTCACTACGAAAAAATGGCTCAGGAATAGTATAACGTCAGTTGTGTGCAAATCGTACCCAAGTATAAAAATCCTCCAGACTTGCCGGAACTGCGCCCAATTGAAAAATATTGGGCAATCGTAAAGAGAAACCTCAAAAGAACTCAAAAAACAGTTGGAAGTGAAATACAGCTCAAGGTAAATTGGCGTTCAGCATCAAATAAGGTGGATATAACAGCGGTACAAAACTTGATGGAAGGTGTGAAACGAAATGCCCGACAGTTCACATTTGGAAAAGTTCACAGAATCCTAATCAACTAAATTTCCTGTATTTTGTAGACGATGAACATCAAAAAGAAATAAAGATTCATCATCATTTATATAATAAACTAAGCAGAGTGCACTTAATCATGTTTGACAAATTTTTGACCGTTCCATGTACGACACAGATAAATCGCTAATAAAAGGGTAGACTCTGCATCCATTGCCGAGTAAAAATAAATTCCTCTTCAAAACTTGAAAAACTTGAAACTTTTCAGGGAAATTAGCTTGAAGACCCATATACGACACAACAGTAACATTTAATTTAGAAAATAAAACAAACAAACTTCGAAAACTAAGATTTATTTATCCCTGCGCAAATGGTGATGCATCATTTGTCGTCAGGAAGAAAATGCCGGTAACACCTCGCCCAAAGTTGGACGGTTGACCGCCCATGTTGGCATCGGGACCGCTAGGGGTGCAAACTCCACCTAAAATTTCATCATGGCTACTACACCGCGTCGCTCGGAATGGCACAGAGGACCTTAGTGATTCTATGTAGAACGCTGGTGCCCGTCCGTGAGCGCAACCTCCGGCAATGTCAACTCCACATCCGGGTTGAGAACGTCCTCCGTTGGGATAGAAATTTGACTGACCTAGCGGCACGTCCATTCCCAACAACCCCGCATTGGTCATGATTGTTTCCACGTACTGACCATCCTGCGGTGAAACTGCATCATCCTGTCCAGCGGAGAACAGTGGACCAGCCGGATCCAGAGCAATGATCGAGTTGATACGACCTCCATGATGCTTTCCGGCATTTCCAGCAACGTGAGCTCCCAAGCTGAATCCAATCACGTAAATATTGTTCACGTCAGCTCCCGTCAGCTCAACCAATCGATCAATCAAACGACCGACTCCGAATCCGGCAGGTCCAACGGCATTACGAGAAGTGATGTAGTTCGGATTCACGGCAGCTACACTCCAGTCGACGGCTATCATATTGAAATCACCAGCAGCAAGCAGCTCATCGCGGGTGCGGGTATTCAAGCCATCGTTACCGTTTCCGTTCCATCCGTGGATGGTGAACCGGGTTGGGTGCGCTGAATTGAAGTTTGAACCGGTGATCGAAGCCGGGTTGTTGATGTTCAGAATCTGAGCCTGGGTCGGATTGCTTCGTGTAAATAGACGGAATTCAATATCACTCTCGGGATTGAAGAGAAATTCTGGATCGGAGGGATCTGCTTCTGGCAGGTTGTACGGATTGATATTAACCAAATGCAGATGGCCATCCATGTTGGGTACCAACTGCCAGTTGGCCTCATTCAACGGGAAGGCAGCGGCTAAAATATTTGGGATTTTAATGAAAAATATTCGGAAAAGTAGCAGCAAATGAGAAATTACCAACTGCCAAAAGGCCTACGAGGGCCAATTTGTGAAGAATCATTATGGATGTTGCGTGTTGGCTACTGAACCGAGCCGATAATGTGTAATGAACTTTTATACATCAATTAAGAGTTTACAATCAGCTATTATCAAGCCCCTTGGGGGATGGAAAACCCGTTTACGTGTAAGATAAGCCAAATTCTGACGCCTTTCGCAAATCAGTGTTATTGAATGATAAACAATTATCTTCGATTGGGTCGGAATGCACTGACGGATACTTTGATTATTTTATGTTTACCCTACTTAGAAATAACAGCAGTGAATATCTCCAAGGAAAGTATGAAATCTCCCATTCTAATTTATCATCTGGGACATTAATGCAAGACCACTAATATTGCAGTTTCGTGAATTGTGAAGTGTCAAAAGATGGTCATAACAAAAAGTCGATAACAAAAAAAAATTTAAAAGCGGTTATCATTCCCGCAATATGATGAAAGTAAGTTCAGTGATGTGATAATGACAGTGATGTGATTTTCTAAAAATCACTATTAGCCCGATGATACTCGACTGCAAGTTTATCTTTTTAAAACGACCTCTGTGGGTACATCGATTATCTTTATCGATTAAATCTTCTGCTAGTAAACAGCTTACAAAAATGTTTATTACCTCAATGTTTGCCTTGTCACCATAACACCTTTTCGATGGGTCATAACTTCTTTCACCAAGCAGTGTTAGCTTTAGCATTGACGTTTGCACACCTCGTGGACGGAGCAACGATGAGGAATATTTCGTTGAAGACATATCCCAAGTAACAATTTCAGTTCTATTCCTGCCGTATAGCACTCCTCCCGGCTTTGTTGATGAAAATACATTCAAAACTGTTTTGTCCACTAACACCTCCTCTATGCATCTTTAAAGCCAAAATGTGTACAAAGTGGCCCACTCTATAGACGGTTGTGAAAACAAATTCTATGACCATAAAGATTTTGAAAATGTTCTAGTGGAAGATGTTATGACCACTTCAGAACCATCATAAAACCTATTGGCCGCAATCAAAACCAGCATAGGGCCAGCATCTGTCAAACTTCACGGCGAAATCGTGGTTGGTTTTTGTTGTTCTGCTTTGTTCGATTCTCTGCTCTTCTGATTCATTCAACAGTAAATAATGGCTGAGAAAAAAGTTCTAGTGATGCGGGAAATTATCTTTGATAGCAAAATATATAAAACAAATTGAGTTTGTTTTATACCGTATCATGCTCCAAATCATATGCGCATTTAATTTTATGGTGAATATTGGCACGAAAAGAGCTGAAAATTAATGCGCCTCGGAAATTATGCGAGTTGACAACAACAAAAACAAAATTGAAAGAAATATATTCGGTAAATTAATCATGAAACTCCTGAAAATTGATGGAATTCAATAAGGTTATCTATAGGATTACCGCAGTTTGTCTCAGATCTACAATTCAGTTGTATTACATTTAAAATTTGGTGAATTTATTTTTCCACATTTCAATTATGTCATATATTCCAATATGGCGATTGCAAGAAATCACAGTTTTGCCAAGCCAATTTATCTTAGCAATGGCTACTATAAAACTATCTGGTCGCTTGGTAGCTTTCTCAATGCCAATTAGCCGTTTAATGCATTTATTGGAGGCAAAAAGGTTTTAAAATGCTGACCATAATAAGATAATTCGAATGAGTCCTAAAACGGCATTTCAAAACAGCATTTTATGAGTTTGTAAAGTCAAAATAAAACCTTTGATAGGAGTAAAAGGAATTTTAGAAGTCAAGGTTTTAATATCGTTATAAAAAAGTTGTGTAAGTTCTTATAAACCTGAATAAAATTTGAAACCTATTGGCATCTCTTGCTGCTATAATGAAACCGAATTGATTTCTAGTGGCTTTCATAAAACTTTAATAAAACTTAATAAAGCTGGATGGTTTTGGCAATGTTACTTGGGATTGTATGTCACCATGAGCGTATACAGTTACTGATACGTTTCTTCACGCAATAATCTCCACGGAGTGTCAATCGCTCACTTGGCCACGTCCATGCAACCGTACGAGATAGGGAGGATTTGGTATCTACTTTATGAAGGCACGAGTAACCAACGTAGCCTTCAGTAGATATCAAAGGAAAGGTGAAATGAACAGTAGTTAAACAGAATGCACTGTTTTGTGTACAGAATAAAAATTCCTTTAAAATAGTCGTTGGGAGCATCTAGTCTAAGAAAGTTAAGTGATGCTCCATTTCTCTTCAAATGATTGGGACCTAAGCATTCACTATGGCCCTAGCCCCATATGGCTTATGGTTATAGCGCTCTATGAAAAAAAAAAAAAGAAGGATATTTAAGAGTATAAGTACGGGCGGTAACTTTTCAGAAGATTTGCGCTCGTAATTGCATCCCTATACAAAGACATGGCACCACAGGGGACACCAGATCCAGCGTACACGGCACAGGCACGAAGCAGAGAAAGGGTCACGTCACGATGTTCACTAGCAGATTAAATTTTTTTAAATCTTAGTTGAAAAAGTTAATCATTGAATATTTTTGTTAATTGATCCCACTACGTAGAGTCCACACAAAAAAAATCTAAGTATTAGTAATATAACAATCAGCTAAACATTCACCGGAATAATTTGCTTCACGAAATACACGGAAACTATATCGACTGAAGAATAAAGACACCAAAACAAACATTAACAACATTACTCAAAGGCTCATGGAATAGCATTTTAAACTTCTTTCACCAAACAGTGTTACGTAAATATCAACAAATTCATTTTTGCTTGAAAACTGTCTGTTTTAATTTCTGTGGAGCGATTGAAAAGTTCGAAAGTTTCTCTAGAAATATCAGGAGGGCAGTGAACATGAAGCACATCGTAGCACACTTCAGAGAACTTCATGAGATTTCTACAGACAACTTCAGGGAAATTCTTCAGAGAAGATCAGGAAGTTCTACAAAGAACTTCTGAGAGTTCTGCAGAGAACTTCAGGGAAATTCTGCAATGCAGGGAAATTCTTCGAGTCAGTAAGTTTTCAGAGAACTTCAGGAAGTTCTTCAGAGAACTCAGGAAGTTCTTCAGAGAGCAGAAGTTCTTCAGGAACTTCAGGAAGTTCTTCAGAGAACTTCAGGGAAGTTCTTCAGAGAACTTCAGGAAGTTCTTCAGAGAAGTTCAGGAAAGTTTTGCAGAGAATTTGACGGAAGCTCTTTAGATAGCTTCAGGGAATTCTGCAGAGAACTTAATGGAAGTTCGTCAAAAAATTTCAGGAAAATTCTGCAAAAAAACTCCAGGGAAATTCCACAGAGATCTTCAGGGAAGTTCTGCAGAGAACTTCATGGAACTTCAGGAAAGTTCTGCAGAGAACTTCGTCAGTCAGTTTGAGGCTAGATTTTTCTAAGAACGTTTATTGTAACTATTGGACGAATAACTCGTTTGAGAAAAGTTGAAATTTAAAATTAGATTCTACTGTGAAATGCCATGCCAAGTAATGTTAGGGTTCGAAGCCATTTAGCCAAATATCTTTTTATCATTTGATTCCAAACAACGTCTCAAAAGTAAAATAAGTAAAATGCAATTTTTTCCAAGCTCAAAATTATCAAATATTAGTTTTTCACATAATTCACAAGTCGGTTCAAAATTACTAAAATTAAAATGCATGAAACCATGAGAATTACATTTGTTTGATCAGTGAAACTCCAAAGAACTGCTCATGTTTGAAAGAAAGGAACAATCTCACAAAAAGTAATAAACCGGGCAAGCGCTTGATTCAGAAGTTTACTTTCGAATACAGGAATATGTATCGTCATAGAAGGCCCATGTGCAAAGAATCAAAAGAAGGTATCTTTTGGCAGAACTCCATATTTCTTCAAGATTGTAAGAAAGAATGACCCATTATGTCTAACTGTTAAACATAATACATATTTCCATCTTAAATCAGGAGCCTACCACTTTATCAAAACTTATTCATATTTCTCATCTACATGGGCAAATAACCAAATACCATTTTTTTTTGCATTTTTGAACATTAAAATTTCGTTTTTTAGTGAATTGATATAGTTGAAACTTAATTAGAATGCTTTTTACTGCAAATGCGCACACATGTGATGTGATGTGGTTGAAAGCCACCACCAGTGCAGGACTTGCCATGGGGTACAGTTCCTCCCAATGGCAAGATCAAACTGAATATACATGTAATCCTCACTATTTTGTTGTATGAAAGGCCAAAAACGGGGGTGTGGACCCATAAGCAGAAGTACTTACACGAAATCCACGGAAAGGGTAGAGATTTTCCTTCCAACGAAACGCTCTTATTACATGAAATGATCAGTAGGCAATACACATTAGGATTTCCGTCTGGTGGTTTGTTAAAAATAGGGTTAGCAAACTCACTGTAGACTGTCGGAAAATTATTAGACCTTCGTTGATCTCAATCTGATGATTTCCATCAAGGAAGGCAGAATTGTCATCCATGACCTGGGCCAGATAACCACGAATCCCTCATCCAGCCTACACTTTGTCTGGCACCCTGTATTCCTCCCTTACTCGTTGTTATTGAATATATGTAAATATTGAACATGATATAATATAAAATATGAATTAACAAAATATAACTGACAGCCACTGGATTACTACTGGCTGTTAAAAATTGGATATGTATTAAAATCTAAATAGTCCTGGACAAGCTGAAAAGCAGAGTTGAAGCATTCCTTTCAACAAAAATAAAATTTCAATGAAAAGATATTTGATTTGTTTAATTTTTGAAGATTCAAAAGACTTTCTATATGTCGAAGAAAACAGTTTTAGTGATCGAAGAGCCTGGTTTGGTGATTTCTGAAATAAATGGAATATCTTATCATAATACCACTTAACACATATATTTAAATATAATTCAATTCTACCTATAACCACATGCCGGTCTTTTATGGAACAGTAGTTGCAGTTCAGAAATATAATTACAATGAAAATGTTATGCTGAAATACTGAAAAACAAATTAAACATTACAAGCATTAAATTGTTATGCTGCTACGTGCTCTGAAAAACAAACGTAATTTGAAATACGAAGATGTCACAAGGTGTGCTGAAATTATTAATAAAATGAGAATAGAAAATATACCCTGCTTGAACACGCTGTCCAGTTGCAGCCACTCACTTCCCCGTTGACAAGCTGACAACATTGACCAGACTACGCCAACCAGCATCTCCGTACTGAAATGTAGAAAAAAATTGCAGATAACAACAGTAGAAAAATTAATTAATGTGGTATAACCACAATGGAACTCAGCCCTTGCGGCCAGTTCGGCGCAAAGGTTATCACTGCAAATGCGCCCACATATTGATAAACTCTAAGTGTAATAAGTCTAGAATATCGGGATGCTATCTAACGCGTTCGAGAATGTTTGTTTTTGGTTCCTTATTTTCTTTTTTAGATCTATCTGTGTTTGAAAATACTTTTTTAGATTCATATTTCCTTTTAGCTGCAATACATTTATGCTCATAGACAATTTTCGGCCAAACGTCCGTTCGGCCAAACGTCCATTCGGTCAAAGATTCATATGCCTAACGTCCATATGCCAAACGTCCCACTTCCATGGACTGTTTGACAAATTTGTTTATATATTATATTCAAATGAGTTTCCTTCATAGCGATTATACTCCTCCTTGTCCGACGTTTTAATTTAGTTTTTATATATACTTTAATAAACTCTCTACTTAGCAGCAACCTTGAACAAAATTAACAAACCACATGCTTAGCTTTAAAACATATGTTAGGTACTTATATGCATATTGGAAGACCTCAGTTTTCGAATTTTTCATTATTTCTGTATGAAAACGAGTGACGAGCCCACAGTTTTTCATGCATTACTCTAAAACAAATGAAAAACCATCGCAAAAATTTCACCAATGTAAGCTTATGAAATAATAAGCAATCATGCCTCAAAAAATGGTTTTTACAGCCAAGCAATTTTCTTAGACTTATGATTTTTTTGTTTAGGAAATTTCATTATAGTTTGGATTAAAAAAATGTGTTCTACGATGAATCGTTCTTAAGTTATGAATTTTAGGAGTTAGTGATGTTAAAAAAAAATAGGAAAACTTCAATTGGCGTTTTTCAGGAAAACTGACAACCCTGATTTTTTAAAATATTGTTTTCTTACAATCTGGGACACTACGGCCCAATCTATACGATAATGAAAAAATCCCCATGTACGGCAGGTAACGAAGGTTCACCGATAATTAACTTTAGTTTTTTTTTTTACAAATTCGAAGGTATAAATAACAAATCTATTCGTTGTTTTCTGCAACGAAGGTGATTTGTACTATTAATGAAGCTACCTTCTTAAATAATGTCACACGCGCAACTGTCAAAAACACGAAGCAATTGTTGAAACAGAAGAACATACGTGCATTGTACACAATAAAAACAGCTGCTAATATTTTGTTACAAATACGATGGAAACATCTCTCTGGTGGTTGGATGAATGACAGACGGATCTACTACATCGATTCGAAATGTAATTGAAAAAAGCGCAACCACGTGGAATTATTCAGCTTTTTTTATGTTTCTGACATGGGATTCGATCCTGTATACTTGGAAAGAGCTGTTATTGAATCCGTGGTTGACATCACAAGGTCATGATGGCTCATGAAAAGATACTTTATCAATTAGTATGAAGTTATCAAATCTCGACAGCGCTTTAATTTTCATTTTGGAATAAATAAATAATTCCCGCTCATCTCAGCAGCATCACCTAGCATGAGTGCGATGAAAGAGAAACAGTGATTGGCAGGTCTTCACGAAATGCATTTCGTGCATTATTCAAAAAGGTGTAATGACAGCATTCCCCAGATAAAAAGCAAATTGCGACACACAGAAATATTCGGTAAAATTCGCCCGTTCCACCAATTATCTTCAAACTTTCGGGCAGTAAAATAAAACATGTTATGAATATTTTTCCATGTTTGTTTTATTCAATTTCAATTCCATATCCAAATGCACGAACCTTCTTCTTTACACTATTCATAAGGTCCTGTACAACATTTGGACCAACTTTTTTTTGCGTGGCAATCCATTTTTCCTTCATATCTTCCTCCGATTTGACTTGGACGCTTCCGAAGTGCTTACTTGATGATGGTCCAGTACTTTTGAATTGGCCGCAGCTCCGGTGCATTCAGGGAGTTGCGATGCTTCGGCATTGACCTCATTAGCGTTGTACCACTCCAAAACCTCTTTCAAGTAATGGCACGAGGCTAAATCCGGCCAGAAAATTGTAGGACCATTGCGTAACTTCCGAGGAGCAAGTAGACGCTTTTGGAGGCATTCCTTTAGGTACACCTGCCCATTGACCGTTCCAGTTGTCACGAATGTGGTGCTTCGCCTTCTACACGAGTAAATTGCTTGCCAAATCATATATTGTTTGGCAAACTTTGACATCTTCTGCTTTCTAACGTCCTCAGGGACATCGAATTTATTATGAGCAGTGAAAAACTGGAGCCCCGAAGCTTTTACTCATCATCCATGACGAGGCAATGTGGTTTCGTTAACATCTGGGTGTAGAGCTTCCGTGCACGTGTTTTACCTACCGTATTCTGTCGTTTATCACGATAAGGCGCCTTTTGGACTTTGTACGTGTGTAGTCCTGCGCGTCTTTTTACCCTTCTTACATCAATAGAAGGGTATTAAGATCGCTTGAAAACTCGACTTTTTATCCGAGGCCCACAGGGCCGAGTGTCATATACCATTCGACTCAGCTCGACGAACTGGGCACATGTCTGTGTGTATGTATGTGTGTATGTGTGTGTGTGTGTGTGTGTGTGTGTGTGTGTGTGTGTGTATGTGTGTGTGTGCGTTACAAATAATGTCACATCGGTTTCTCAGCCATCTGTGAACCGATTTCAGTTCTGTTGACAGCAAATGGAAGCTACAACATTCCCATAGAACGCTATTGATTATTTTTTTTCATTCGGACATTTCGTTACGAAGATGTGAACGAAACAGTACTTGACGTCCTTTTATAATAGTAATCAAACAGTTTAGTCTCCGATTACATACTGAGCTATTTGTGTACCGATTTTAGTTTTGTTGGTGCCAAAGCTATGATATCTCCAAATAACTGGTCAAAATTTCATTATGATTGGATAATCTTTCATGGAGATATGACCAAAACAATACCTGAGAGCACATAATTGTGAGATGACAATATACTCGTTGCAGTGCAAAACCGAACAAGACCAATCACACCAATCCATGCCGCTTGCATTCTATTGTGTCGCATCTGTTGCGTTGTATAGCACATACAGCGGACTAGCCACACTATGCGACTGTATAGAATTAGAGCAGCATCGATTGGCTCGAGTGGTCTGGTTTTGAACTGCAACGAGTATATTCGAAAATTAGTCTGTATATACTATAACCAATTTTCAACGAAAATGTACTTATTAAGCTTACTGAATCATTTTATGGACTGATTTTATGAAATTTCTAATATTTATGTAATTTCCCCTTTTATATAACTAACATAAACAGGTCATTAAAGACTATTAATGGTAATATTTTAATAACATCGCTGAACAATACGCTCAGGATTGACAAATAGTTCATTTTATAAACTGAATGTATGGCATATTGAATATCTCTGAATCTTCTTGGAATTTCTGATGAAAATATGTATCCAGTTCAATATTGCCCACATTTGAATTCTGGTGAAGTGTAAGAAGGGTTCAGTCTCAATATCGGTGGATTAATGCGGGTTTTTATTAAGTTTTTCGCTAAATTTCGAACTGAACTGTTGGGGGGCTGTAAAATGGTGAGTCGCAAAGGAGCGTTCGTCCCCGCAACATAGCTCTGGTCTCACAAGTTCCTACCTCATGCTTCCACGGGTCAATAGATGACAAATACCGCCACCTAAGGGCTGCGTACTTAGCTAGAAGCGCAGCCTAGGCACTGTTGTCCTTCTGACTTCAGCTAGATTGAGGAGATGCGGCTTAAACAGTGTCTGTTCTGGCATCCAATGGTTGAGTAAGAAACACTGTTTCGCGTCAACTATACCTAAGGAGGCAGTCCCACCAACGCGATGTAGGAAACGCAACCCGGGTAAGGTAGCATGCTGAAATCTTATCTTACCACGAAAAATGGAAGTATTCTTTTTACGGTATATTATTTCAGATCATCCATGGAGTTCCCAAGTATTGCATTTTATTTTCATATGTATTTTATTTAGTATCGCATTAAAACGTCCTATTATTTTCATCATATAATCACTGTATATTATTATAATCATAATAAAATTATTTATTAAAAAAATAAACAACAATAACTAAATTTCATCTACTGGAAGTTGATTCCAGATAGTACAGATATTTTATTGCATTGTATCTTGAGGTGTTTTTCTTTTAATGTAGATCATTGAATATGAATAAAATTATTGAATGCTCTTCAAATCTGCTGTTTTTGTTTATCCATATGTCATGAATACATACATATTTTTAATTTATAATGTATAATCAAATGTTTTGTGTTGTATTTGATTGCAAATTCTTCACATTCCAGAGTAACATTCATCTGCCACTGATTGAGCTGTAAAGATGCAACTGTTTTATTAATACTGTTTTAATTATTTCATCACATTTTTTTAAAATTACAGGATTAAACCAGCATTAACTTCTAACACAGAGCGCTGGTTGTATTTTGTTTAAAGGTTTTGACTTCAACTGTTACATGTTATTGCTCCCTAGAACCACCAGAAAGTAAATTTCGACTTGTAAGATATACAAGTTTGAAAACATTATACAGAACAGGCTACCCGTTTTCCCCTTTTAAACTACATACACTTTTTGTACTTATTTCCTTTAAATATTATATATATTATATAACATGCACTGCTTTATATTTCATTGAATTAAATTATTTAAATACTGGGAGGGGAGGGTGCATCAGGGCATCATTGAAGTTGCAATTGGACAATGGAGTGGACAGCCAACCGGAGTCTAGGAGAAGATGTGTTTATCATTCATGATTGGTACATTCTACTCCAACAGTTGTAATGAATTTGACGTGCCTTTCTCAAACAAACCATCCAGTGGAAAGCTTAATTGAATTGCGTATTTTGTTATTCGTTTTATCGGATCATGTTGTTGGAAGGAGATTCTCTTATTCCCGCAGGTTTCGCGTAAGTGTCTCTGCTTACGGGTCTGCCCAACCCTTTTTGGCCCTTCATAAAGCAGTATGTTGAATTTAAGGACATACACGATGGAATCCCTTTATGGCAGGAGCGATGGCTTCCTCATCCACACATGCACACTTTGGGTTTGCTCAGCAAAATATGCCTAATTAATCCACTTACCTGCAGTGAATCATTGCCATACTGCTAATAGGACAGCAGAACACAATGTTTAATCAGTTCACACTGTTTATTTCACTGAAAACACTCTGAATTGACCAACTAGTGGTCATTTCCACAGAGCAGGTAATTTTTCGTCGTCTTTGTTTACCTTTTAAAAGCCAGGATCTGCCTATTATTTTCTCACAAAAAACTGTATTTCCACTTCCCGTAGCCACCTGAACACTATTTACTTTCACTGAAAGGTTAATTATCATCGCGCTCTTGAAAACAGTGGACGAAAAATTTGTTTAATTAGTGAGATTGGTGCAAAAATTCAGCAGCCGGTCTCAAAACTGCGCGTTTTGCTTTTTTCTAATTTACACTCAGCTGTGCGTAGCGTAACAGAGCGCAGTGTTGTCAGCAACTGTTTGCGCGAGTGTGCTGGACTGATAAAAGTTTTGATTAACGAAGTAAAAAAATTGTAACTCTGGCAATTATTGACCGATTTCAATTTTTTAAGCACTGTTGGATGCAGAATCTCATTCACTTTATGAAAATAATATGCAAAAACCAATTGAGTGCATCTGGTTTCCGGGACTCCGGGTAAGCGCAGCTGTGGTTCTGTAAGGAGACACTTTTTGGGAATATCAATTGAATTTCTTGGAACGGATGTCACAATCTTTCGAATAACGCCATTAAATGGTTTCAGTTGACTCTAAAAATTCATAGTTACAGCAGTGAAATTTTGGCGCAATTTTGGTCATATGCTTAAAAAGTTATTGGGAATCTTAAAAATATTTAAAAAATGTCCAAGGTTCTCAAACTAAACATATTGTTCTTATATTTTTTATCTCGCTTCGCAATCTGAAGCAAATTTCACCATAATAATTCTCTGTATAAAGACGAATCGTTATGGGTAATCGACTATACATTATCTGTTCTAGATTAAAAAAAACGATTTTTTTTTTTGAGTTTTTTTTTCTAAGAGCAAGGAGTTACAGAAGAGCTCTAATTTGAATGCCAAAAAATGAGTGGCGAGAAAATTGAAATTCAACTAGAATTTTTCAACGCATTCAATGCAAATTTTGAAAAATGCTCCATACATTATTTTCCTCGAATCAAATTCTATGGAAGTAAGCTGTAAAATTTTGAAAAAAAATCAGGTACTCTAGGGTGAGCTTACACGATTTTTTTAAAAGTTGAGCCTTATAAATTTCCAGAAATATCAATGCTTAATATATTTAAGATATTTTACTTAAACAATTCTAATATATGTATCCTTCTTACATAACCTTTCATGAACTATGCATGCAAATTTCCGATGAGTAAAAAATCTTTTGAAGTGCAGTTTCAATATCTTGTAAGCTTAATTTCGTTAAATTTTGTAACAAGCTTATATCTTAATTTTTAAACAACATGTTTGTTCATTTAAATCCTAAAAATATATGAATCCTCATATAAAAATTTAGTTCCAATTATTATAGTGCCGATATCTACGATTGATGTGTTTCTTTTAGATAAATTTCGGAAAATATAGTAACCAACCGAACTACTGACACTGTCATGGGGGTTGATGATCAGTTAAATTCATCATTTTCTACACGTATTGATTCATTCGAAATGACTGCACCGAATCCATAATGTGACATTTTGAAAAACTGCGAAGATATGCTGGAAATTGATAGCAGGAATCAACATCACACCCGGTGTTCTCAAAGCTCTGGCAACCAGTGCAATGCTTGAAGTAATTTTTTAATCAATCGTAGTTTAAAACCAAAATTGAAAAAAAAGTACAATTATTTTTTGAAAAAAGTGAAGCACGATGAAATTTCTATTAATACATTGAGTAAACACATACATTGACTTACCAAAGCTCCACATTGAAATAAAGTTAAGTAAATCAAATCTATTCATTTTTATTAACATCACAAAATAACATAATATCTCTTTGTGTTTGTGGTACGTACCCAAGTAACTTCAAAGTGCTTCAAAATAAGTGATCGTTATTACGAGTAAACAACATTCAACTGGATTCGTGTGAAAAACTTAATAACAATGTGGCAATCGAATTATGTTGTAAAGGGTGATACGGTCAAAATTTGGTCAAGGGAAAACGCGTGTAAATCGGTGAAATCGTTTATTTAAAAAATCCAATTAAATTTCTTTTTCAAGTTCAATTAGTATAAAATTCAGGAAAAATATTCAGTTAGGCTTCCGCTTTCCCAAATCCGAATTGCCGGGCCTTACGCTTGACCCCTGCCATCAGATTTTGTACAGCCACCTTGTCCACCTTCTTCGCCGCAGAAAGCCAGTTTGCCTTGAACTGCTGCTCGTCCTTAGCAGTTTTTTTGGTCTTCTTTAGGTTCCGCTTGACAATAGCCCAGTATTTCTCAATTGGGCGGAGCTCTGGCGTGTTGGGAGGGTTCTTGTCCTTGGGAACCACCTGCACGTTGTTGGCGGCGTACCACTCCATGGCCTTTTTACCGTAATGGCAAGATGCCAAATCCGGCCAAAACAGTACGGAACAACCGTGTTTCTTCAGGAAAGGCAGCAGACGTTTATTCAAACACTCTTTCACGTAAATTTCTTGGTTGACAGTCCCGGAAGCTATGAAAATGCTGCTTTTCAAGCCACAGGTACAGATGGCTTGCCAAACCAGATATTTATTTCCGAACATTGACAGTTTCGTGTGCTTGAAAATATCTGCTACCTTTCCCCTTCCTTTTGCCGTATAAAACTCCTGTCCCGGAAGCTGCTTGTAGTCGGCTTTGACGTAGGTTTCGTCGTCCATTACCCCGCAGTCAAACTTCGTCAGCATCGTCGTGTACAGCCTCCGGGATCGCGCTTTGGCCGTCGTATTTTGTTTATCATCGCGATTTGGAGTCACTACCTTCTTGTAAGTCGATAGTCCGGCTCGTTTTTTGGCTCGATGCACGGTTGTAGACGATACACCCAGCTTATTTGCGGCATCTCGGAGAGATAGGTTAGGGTTTCGCTTGAAACTACCGGCAACTCTCTTTGTCGTCTCAGCGGCTTCCGGTTTTCGATTTCCCCCCGATCCAGACTTCCTGGCTGTCGACAAACGTTCCCCAAACACTTTAATTACATTTGTAACGGTTGATTTGGCAACTTTTAGCGATTTTGCCAACTTTGCGTGCGAGAAGCTTGGATTTTCACGATGCGCGAGCAAAATTTTGATACGCTGCTCTTCTTGCTTGGACGGCATTTTGACAACTGAAGAGTGAATTCCAAAATCAAAATAGGAGCAACATTCTACACACACACACCTTCAAAATGAGGGGTGTTCAGGTTTTTTAAATGCAAAATTGAAAGAAATACGTCAAGTTGATATTGACCAAATTTTGACCGTATCGCCCATTATAACATGAGCTGTCGTTGGTTGTCAGAGTTCAGAATGACGTGAAAAGGTCTCTGGAATCGGTTTTCAAACTGCAAAAATCCCATTTATTATCTCAGATGCATAATTTCAAACGTATTTAATATATTTTATGTTTCTACTCAAACACTCATTCGATAGTGTATGATTGAAATAAGAACTGACGTTTAAAATTCACCAATATTTGTTTTGGATGGCTTAATATTTAGCTTGCTAATTATGCCCCAGACTCCCTTAACCTTTAAAAAGGATTCTTATTTTGAGGCTTTATGCTTTTTTTTAAAGATGTGAATATTGTAGGGAATAATTGAATGGATGTACTGTAATTCACAAAGAAAATTTTTTGGGGGATCTTTCGGGTAACACGGGATAAAATACACGGCGCAAGTGTCGTTCACCTAATGGTTGATTTAATACTGATCGGTATGTACAATATATACAAAATGATACCACAGTGGCTTCACAGTAGAGTGATGTGGGTTATTGTTTGTGGAGATACACCAAAGTGTCTGTTACAGTATGAGGGTTCCGAGATCGGGTGTTAGTGTATGGAGAGAGTGGGTTACCTGGGTGGTGATACTGATTAAGGTTACCAAGGGCTGCCACAAATTAAAATTACTGGCAACCATGACCGTTTTCTTCATGATGCACCAATACTATCATATGAGAGCAAAAAAGTGTTTGCACTACTACCTGCATGTTGAATACTAAGGATTCAAGGGAGTTTCACCTTAAAACGGTAACAAAGCATGATCTTTCTGTTAAGTGGAACCGCATTCAGGGCAAGGCCCACGCCAAGATGGTGGCTTCTTACATACATACATACATACATACATCTCGAGCTGAACTGTTGGGATTCCTCTTGAAAGCTTGAACTACCCGCTTGTGATCCTTAACACTATACGGAGATCCATTTTTCCACTTTTTTCTTTCCGATCGATGGTCAAACGTTCATGGTACCGATTCAAAACACGAGACACCGTAGAATGTACCATTCCCAGCTTCCTGCTGATGGCACGATGAGAAAGATCCGGAATTTCTAGGTACTTGCGCAAAATTTCTTTGTGCCGCTGCTGTTCTTCCGACTCCATCTTCGCAACGATTGCACATCTGCTAGTAAAACTTACACAGCGTAAACAATGACAAGTTATAGCCATTTAAAAGTGGTGCATCAACGTTTTGATCCTGTTTGATCTCTTTTGTGTTTCTTTTTTTTTCATTTTCTGGTTCTTTTTTAGGCATGTAGTCTTTACAGTTCAACAAGAACAAGAACCAAATCCATACAATACTGGTATATTGCAATTCATGGTATGAGTTGCTAAAATGGTCTTGTCTTACTCAATACTGTATACAGTTCTTGCCTGTGTTCCTGAATGGAAAATATTCTTTTAACCTAACCAAAGTTATATCACCTTTAATAATGATCTTAATCGCCGCCCTCATTACATGCGTAATGTAATTTATGTCTGACTTCTTAACGAGTTACAATTTTGCTAGAGCCTGGAATATTTTTCAGTTGGGACGTAAATAGAAAAAAAATTACAACCGAACAACTCACATCAGTGCTCCCGATCACTGTCTATCATCAAACTACAACTCGACAAGTGGCACATTAGATAACAATTTTCAATCACGCGAAAAGACCAACCTGCCTTTCAGCCGTTTCGTTCATGATGTCACTCTGTCTGCCATAAGTCATGTAATTGCTATCGAGAATGCGGTTTTACCCTATATCTTACCTCTAGATGTTTTCATATCTGCGTTTTCTGGTCGATAATGAGTGAGATAAACGAGGCCTCTATGAACTTGAAATTTATTCCAGAAAAAATAAATAAATCTTTATATAAGTGTTCAATAGTTATAGCCCAAAGCATAAGGGGACTCAACTGCCGTAATCACAACGTAGATTCCATTTTCGTTTTCCCACTGAGGAGGATCGCCACCGAGTAGACCTTGCTGTTTAAGATTGTAGCATGTTTTTGTCTTCAGTTCATTGTAGTCGTCGCATCGTGCTCCCCAAAAACCTTTGCAATCCTTGTAGAGTGATTCCATGAAGTACTCGATCGATCGGCCATGGCTGCAGGACTCCGTTGCACAACCTGGCTGTTTCTTCCCATAGTTGAGGTAGAAGTCCACCCGCCCGATCGGGTGGGGGTATCCAGAAAATTGGGTACTGGTGTGTATGACTTCGACATATTCTGCATCGTCCGGACTAAGCCGGCTTTCGGGTTCATCCTCGAAGAAATTTATCGACGCTGGGTCGAGCCCGTAGATGACTTTGATCTTTCCTACACTCACAAGTCGACCGGCATTTCCGGCAATATGCGCACCTAGACTGTGGCCGATGAGGTAGATCTGGTCCATGTTTGCCATATTGGAACGGACCATACGATTTATCAAATCCGCAACGACATGACCCACGGCCAACGTGTACTGCGAGGCTCGAAGGTAAGCTTCAGCGGCTCCCGTGTTCCAGTCTACTCCTATGATGTTGTACTGTCCATTCGCCAAGTAGGCCTCCTTGACTCCACGAATCGCCATCGACGTGTAATTGTTCATCCAACCGTGAATCACTATGCTGTAAGGCATTTTGATTTGCAGTCAATACGGTAAGGTCAATGTGATACAATAATACTCACCGCAGTGGCAAACTACCATTGTAGAAAGAACGAGACAACGTTCCAACCGTGTCGATCGAAAACACGTGAGGCTCGTTCACCGTCAATGGCGTGTATAGATAAAAGCGTACGTCACGTTTTGCACTGAAATTGCTCCCAAAGCCAATTCTATTGGACCCGGTTGCTGTAAATCGATGTCGGAACGGTTGTGCTAGTTTGATTTTACGAATGTTCATTACATATCAATACTTACGAGCAACATCTTCGTCTTCAGTGCGTGTCCCGTGAATCACAATGAAAAATATAACAATTTTGCCAAACATATTACCGGTCACACAACCGCTCCTACTACGGTCGTAAGTTGTAATGTCAAACTCCTACGATTGAAAGTCTACAAAAAGACAATGCCATCCGGGGTTATTCAAAAGAACGGAACTGGCTTATCACTTTGCCTCCCGTCGAGCTATTGTAGGCAACGTCGGTTAAAATGCAATTGCATCACCGCATGGTACTAACTACCTTCACAATTAGTCTACTCGAACATTCAACCACACCGGTTGGCACTATCTGTTCAACTGCCAAATATTTCATTGATGAGCCTTCTCCTAAAAATAGTGAACCTCCTAAACTTTCGCGGGGTCCACATCATCGCCGCACTTCCGATCGGCTGCCGCCGCTCCGTGCTTCAGAGATCGAACAGCCATAAAAAAAACTGATCCACCGCAACAACCAGCCGCAGCTAATTCACCTTGCAGTAGTTAATTCTAGAATTTTATTCATCAATTTGGTTGAGCAGCAACATTTGAATACCACATTTGCCAACAGGAATATCAATAGGAACAAAAGGTCCTGGATCATAAAACGAATGATTACAATACTTATTTCATTATAAGATGTGCAGCATAAAATTTTGGGTCAATTTTTTATGGTTTCATTTCTATCCAAACATGAATCGGTCACTCATTAGCATACATCTTGAATGATTTATATGGCAAAGCACTGCCGTGTGATAGATGGTGGCTTGGGCAATTAAAGATGCTGCAAGTGGCGGGGTCTAGTCTGTTGCGCGAAAGTAAACAAAGACAATAAAATTAGGTAAATATGGTTTTGTTTGACCGGCAGGCCAGTCTGTCTAGGTTGTCCGGTTAGTTTTTGGATGTTGTATAAGGCTGCCGGACGTGGACACATTCCATCTTAGGTGTAGATGCTGTACAAATAGCGAGGTATTGAGTGACGTTTCCGACGGTTATGCCAAACCAAATATTGTTATTGTTATTGCTTTATTATCGAGATTTTCAGCCCTGGGCTGGTTCATCTTCCGTCATAGTCAATCAAATACCTTTTGGGTATTTTCGAGACTTATCCGGGGTGAGATTCAAACTCGTGACTTTGGCGTGAGAGGTATGGGTGTTAACCACTACGCTGGGGTCGCCCCCAAACCAAATATTTTTAACTTGACCATTTTCTTCGATCTGAAATGGTCCTCAATGCCGTTCCGTTGCATGGCAGTATAATAAGACATTCCGGGAAGCTGCTTAAAGTCTTCCACCACATAAGTTTCATCGTCCATTACCATACAAGAAAACTTCGTCAAATATTCGCGAACAACTTGCGAGCCCGTGTTTTAGCCGCCACATTCTGTTTATCATAACGGTTCGGTACAGTTTTCACCATGAACGACTTCATACCTTGCCGGTGCTTGGAAGTATGCACGAAAGTTGGGGATATTTTTATTTTTCTAGCCACAGTACGTACCGAAAGATCTGGTCTATTCTGCAATATTAGCGTCACCTTCGCGTTTTTCTGGTGATTCCTGAGATCCGCTTTCGTTCCGCTCCCAGCCTTCCTGGTTATTATCAAACGTGTATCGAAGGATTCAAGAACGTTATGGACAGTGCTTGAAGCAAAACCAAGCTTTTTTGGCAAGTTTTCTTACTGACAGATACGGATTGTCATTGCGACCGCACGCAATTGCTTTTCGCACTTGCTCTTCTTTCGACGCCATCTTCGATCTAAAAGCTTCTAATATCACCAAAAATTGATTTTACACAATGAACAGACATACGTTCATCAGTCAGAGATATACGTATGGTAGATTGTAGAGGTTTTACTAATGTACAACAATCATTGGTCTAACCTAAACAAAGCCTACTATGAGCTCTAATATTTCCTACAGCTCGGCCATCCTGACAATCCCATCGCCCTCGATGTGCATTATGATAAATCAGATTTCGTTTCCCATAATTTCATGTTTACCGGATCAAAAATTCCGTAAAAGGTAAACGTGTCAGCTGCAACCCGTCAGTGTCACTCATAACATATCGATTATTCGAAAGTGTTTTTTAACAATGTATGGACCTTTGAATTGTGCTTGTTGTTTTGAAGAGCATCCAGGAATAATATGATGCGGAATGTAAACCATCATTGTACTGTGTATAAACTTAACATTTTGAGTCGTATTGATTTTTATTGTTAATTTGAATTGCTCTATTTATTGCAATTGCTTTTTCTCTTATTTTAGTCAAATCTCTTTTATATTCAACATTATCATTTAAGGCTTTTTCAACTATGCTATTGGATGTTCTATTTTGATTCATCCCAAATAGTACTTGAGAGGGTGTGTTTCCCATAGATCTACAGAATGTGTTGTTTATAAAATGTTCAGTATCTAATAAAATTGAAGTAAACCCTCTGTTAGGATTGGTATCCATTTGTTTTGCCACTACGGGAGTCAACACTATATTAAAACGTGCAACTTGACCATTTGCCTTAGGACAACCTGTAGCACCCAAGTAACCACAAGCATTATATTATTGCACTTATTCAACCCAAAATCAACATCCGTAATGCGGGATCGCATCAATTCAACAGTTGTCAAGTAATGAAGCATTAGCTTAAGAATTTAGTGATGCATTACCAATGCAATAATGCTACTTTAGCAATGTCTTATTGCATTACAAAAGATAGAGCATTAGTTCGATCATAGTGGGGCCCTTTTCAGCTTCAATCCAACTTCAATTATGCACTAGACATAATTCATATACCCTATATATGCATGCTATTACAGCCTCGTTGTTACTTGGGCAGTTAAAATATGCTTAACTTCATGTTCATTACAAAGTTCTTTAAAGCTATTTGAGGTGAAACAACTACCACGATCTGATGTTGTTGTTTTTATAGAGGAACATTAAGGTGCTTCGTTGCTCCATGTATTTTTTCCTATCTTTTATCTCTCTCTCGTAAACTTGCCTTGCTATTTTAAGTTGATAAGGAATTGGAACAAACTTTTGCTCATATTGTGGCGGTGGACGGATTTGGAAGTTCTTGGCGCCCACGTGTCGGGAATTTTGACAGCTTCACGTATGTATTTTTGACATTCCGCAAATCGACTGTACTTTGTAAACAATCAACATGGAAGCCAAAAGAAAGGAAAAAAATGTGCACAGTTATTTGGAAAATCCATTGTGGTCTGCATCTAGGCTAGCTAAACAGCTGAAATTGCCCAGAAATACCGTATGGCGCGTTATCAAACGGTATAAGGAAACATTGACGACGATTCGGAAGCCTCAAGCCAATCGTCGGAGTGGAACTGTCGACCGGAAACTGCGTGGTAAGATTTTGAAGACGATTAAGAGGAATCCCAATCTGTCGGACCGTGATTTGGCCAGAAAATTCGGTGCTGCCCATAGTACCGTGAGAAGAACTCGACTCCGGGAAGGAATCAAGTCGTATCTAGCTAGCAAACAGCCAAATCGGACCATAAAACAGAATAGTGTGGCCAAAATCCGTGCTCGGAAGCTATACGACCAGGTGCTGACCAAGTTCGACGGGTGTCTTCTGATGGACGATGAAACCTATGTCAAGGCTGACTTCGGGCAAATTCCAGGTCAAAAATTTTACTTGGTAACGGCTCGGGGGGATGTTCCAGCCAAATTTAAATTTGTTTTTGTCGACAAATTTGCACGAAAATTCATGATTTGGCAGGGCATTTGTAGCTGTGGCAAAAAAACGAAAGTTTTCGTTACAAATAAGACAATGACGTCGGAACTATACCAAAAAGAGTGTCTCCAAAAACGAATTTTGCCGTTCATTCGATCCCACGACCATCCCGTAATGTTTTGGCCAGATTTGGCAAGCTGTCATTACAGCAAAGTCGTTCAAGAATGGTATGCAGAGAAAGGGGTCTAGGTTGTTCCGAAAAACCTTAACCCACCCAACTGCCCCCAATTCCGCCCTATTGAGAAATACTGGGCAATCATGAAGAGGAGACTCAAGGCAAAGGGAAAAACTGTCAAAGACATCAATCAGATGAAGACCTGGTGGAATAAGATAGCTAAAACGATGGACGAAGAAGGTGTGCGCCGCCTATTGAGCCGTGTTACAGGAAAAATTCGAGAATTCCTTCGAAACCGTGACGAACAATTTTATCCGTATTTTTTCTTAAAAGTATTTTGTATATTGTATAAAATTTTGTATAAAAAAAGATCTTGAATTCAATAATAAATGACTGAAATACAGGCAATTGTTTTTGTTCCAATTCTATCTGAAGCAAGCTTTAAATCTCAATTGTTAGTGAATGAACATCGATTCGAACTCTATCAGATTACTCACAACAAGTAAGCATGTAAACTGATGTGATTAAATTTTCAATATCTAGTACAGATTCTGAGTTTTATCACTTCTAAATGTTGAGAACGCATAAGCCCTCAACTACTGAGGTCATTCGTCCCTGCAGATAACACGATCTGAGACCACTTGAAATGGAATTGAATAAGCATTAAAATAATGTTTTAAATGTTTCATAACTTCACTTGTGTTTGTAATTTACAAAAATATATTTAAAATTACAATTTGGTCCTTTGATACAAAATGGTCGATATGTATTATATGAAACGGTGTTGTACCTTTTTGAATTTTTTTTTTGCATAAACAATGCATTTTAAACAGTTTTTTATGTAGCTTTCGATCTTCTCTTTCGTGTTAGCTAACCAATAAGATTTGGAAACGAATTCATAAACTTTTTCGACACCAAAATGTCCGAAGTCGTCGTCATACATCATCATTTTCCGATTTATCATGTTCTGTGATGTGATGTGATGTGATGTGATGTGATGTGATGTGATGGGAAGCCACCACCAGTGCAGGACTTGCCATGACGTACAGTTCCTCCTAATGGCAAGATCAAACTGTACATACCTGTAATCCTCACTATTCCGTTGTATGAAGGGTCAAAAACGGTGGTGTGGTCCCGTAAGCAGAAGCACTTACACGAAACCCACGGAAAGGATAGAGAATCTCCTGTCAACGAAACTTATTACAGGAAATGAACAGAATGCAATACATTAGGATTTCCGTCTGATGGTTTGTCAAAAATAGGGTTAGCAAACTCACTGTAGACTGTCGGAAGATAATTAGACCTTCGCTGACCTCGATCTGATGATTTCCATCAAGGAAGGCATAATTGTAATCCATGACTTGGGCCAGATAACCACGAATCCCTCATCCAGCCTACACTTCGTCTGGCACCCTGTATTCCCCCCTTACCCTTTTGTTATTGAATGTATGTTTGTAATTTACGTAATATAATATATGTATTTACAAAATATATCTGACATCTACTGGAATGTTACTATAAAACAAAAATTATTTATGTATTCATATCTTAATAGTCCTGGAAAGGCTAAAAATTGAAGTAGATCAGTCCAAACAACAAAGGTACAATTTTAAAGAAAAGTTATTTGATGTGTATATTTTTTTAATCAACAGAATATTGTATAAGCCAAAGAAAGCAGTTTGAGTGATCGAAGAGCCCGTTTGATGATTCCTGAAATAAATAACGTATCTAACCATAATACCACTAAAATTTTTATACAATGCTATACTACTTAGGCAGCATTCATTAATTATGTCACGCTTTTAGGGGGGAGGGTTCAGAAAACCGTGACATTTTGTGACAAACGAGGGAGGGGGTAAGCTGAATCGTGACATCACATTTTTGAAAAAAAACAAAAACAAAATGATATTCTTATGCAATATCGCCTACTACTACTATCCCTACTGTTCCGCCCCTTCGTAAAGCGAACAGCAACAGCAGTAATCATGCAGCACTCACACACCGCTCGCATAAACTATGCCACGCCCTGTTCTGCAACTTTCCATCGTTCTGGAACTTTCCATGTTCTGGAACTTTCCATTGTTTTGGAACTTTCCATAGTACTGGAACTTTTCATGTTCTGGACCTTTCCATCGTTCTGGAACTTTCCATGTTCTGGAACTTTCCATTGTTCTGGAACTTTCCATGTTCTGGAACTTCTAGCAGTAGCGGCACAATATAAAAACGGCACCGCAGTGGCGCAGTCATTCAGTCATTATATCAATTCTAAGGTGTTAAGATCAAAGGAAAAAGCAATAAAGGATAAGTGAATAGAAGCAGTAGTTTTTCTATCAATATCTTCTGGATCCATTATCCGGTGCAACAGCCCAGTGTTATACAGTGTTGAATACAGTCCACCCTACGACTAGAGTGTTTGCTGTCAACGGCCTTGGAACCCAACCCGGCCTTTTCAGGGTAAGAAGAGTTGAATTTTCCACCCATGAGCCAAGACAGAGCACTCGTTTTACCCGACAGTTGCTAGTTTGAGCGACACCTATTTCCTTTCCTACCGTGTTAGGACACGTTTGAGTTCTGTCGCAAGAGAGCTAGCAAGCTACTTCAAGTACCCTACGGATCCGGTGTTTGGCTCCGACACCTACCATACCTAACAGCTGACTTGACAGTACCCATTAATGAGTCGAAAAGTACGCATTTTGAAGAAAAGTGGCTTAACTCATTATTAGGAGTATATTTTCCTCATTAATTGAGTATTCGTTACCCATTAATGATTAATTGATACTCATAAATGAGTAAGCAATACTCAGAAATGAGGAAAGTATACTCTTACTAATGAGTTAAGCCACTTTTCTTCAAAATGCGTACTTTTCGACTCATTAATGGGTACTTTCATGTTAGAGTGAATACTATTCCACCGTTCATCAATGACAGCTGCAGCTCATTCAGTGTGCGTCAGTGAATAAAGTCCAGTGTTTATTGGTGAAAAATTGGTTCGCGCAGTTAGTGTATTTTGGAAAATGAATCGTGGAGAACTTTTTAATACGCTGTACAATGCGTATGTTAAAACTTACCCGGATAAAGAAGAAAAGGGAGTGCCAATTGGATGCTACTAATTTCTGGAATGAACGGAAGGGCAATGACAACACCGCACTTGAAGAGCAAGTCAATAACAAAATAAAAGAGCTTCATGCCTTGCAGCTAAAGAAAAAGGTAAACTTCTTCAACTATGGGGAAAGTCTATGAGTGCTCTCAGGAATCAGCGCCGACAGTGAAACCCGCGCAACCCATCAAGGAAATTGAGTATATGGCTCAGCCGTCATCATCAAATAAACGCCCTGCACCAGTACAGGAACAACTTAAAGCTGAGCTAAATAATCTGAACTCTGAGGTAGTGCTTCTGATTGACAAGAAGTCTGCTGGACTATTGACGGATGATGATCAGTCGAGACTCGAAGGGCTAAAAATTAAAAGATCAAACTTGAAAAGAATCTCAAAATCAAGGAAGACGAGCAAGAGCGGCAGCAGAAGCATCGTGAGAAAATGAAGCAGGCTAAACAACTGTTAATTCAGGACATCCCAGAGGCTGGTAAATATGATATATTAACTAGTTTGTTTGCACAGTAGATATAAAATATCAAATTTCAGGAAATTATCTTTCATTCCGAAATTCTCTGGCCGACCTCGTGTTGAAGAGCAGCAACCGGAGCTGCTCAAGGCAATATGCGATATCGCACTTCATGGATCTGCGGCCCACGAAAAGCGCAGTGATGAGAGCGTCAGAAGCGTTAAAACTTTAGATGAGTTGACTTCTGCAATACAAGGCAAGGGATTCAATATCAAAAGAACAGCAACATATCTGCGGTTAATCCCAAAACGAGCCAATTCCCATCAAGGTAAATGTCACGTAAATACTGTACCAGTGAAGTTGATGCGCGCAAGTAATGCAAAACACAACGATCATCCCGATGGCCGATTCTGTACAGCGACCATAAGATCATTGGAAGAACTGGCATCTGTGCTGGGGCCCAATGAAGTGAGGATTTATCAGTCAGGATGATAAGGCGAGAGTGGCGATAGGCCTAACGGCTGCCAATAAGCAGTCTCCCATGCTTATGCATGTGGAGTACAAAATCACGCTTCCTGACCACGATTGGATAGTTGCAAATAAGCACTAAACTAATTCCGTCCGTGTACGCTGGAATCGAAATCAAACCGAATGGTCTTGGCAAACCGGAGGCTGTTGGTTTTTTCGGGCCCCACCTACATTGCAATTCGGTCAGGCAAACACGCTTCGTCAACGGCGTTTTCTCATGCGTTAGACATCAAGCGGCTTCTAACTCTTGAATCGTTTGATGGTATTTTTAAGTTTGATGGATTGGTCAAACCAGTCCTAATCTTTACCGTCGACGGTGGACCTGATGAAAATCCGAGATATCGCAAGGTAATACAGATAGCAATACACCATTTTAAAGAGTACAACCTTGACACGCTGTTCATTGCAACGAACGCTCCGGGAAGGAGTGCTTTCAATAGAGTGGAGCGACGTATGTCACCCTTGAGTAAGGAGCTTTCTGGATTGATAATACCACACGACCAGTTTGGTAGTCATCTGGATTCCCAATTGCGTACAACTGATTCAGCTTTGGAGAAGCAAAATTTCCAGTACGCTGGTGAAGTTTTGGCAGAAGTCTGGAATGATGTGGTCATCGACGGTCATCCGACGTTGGCTGAATATATCGATCCTGATGCTTCTGAAATAGATCCGAAGTCAATTCGTGACTATGACCAACACTGGTTTGGAACTCATGTGCGAACCAGCCAATATTTACTCCAGATACGGAAATGCACAGATAGGTAAAATTTTGAGATGCATTTGATGGTCAAATAATTGTTATATGTGCATAAATTTATATTTTACAGGAAATGCTGCTCACCACTGCGAAGTAGCATCGATCACGTTATCTGCAATGGATTTTTGCCTCCACCAATCTCTCTGACGCAAACATCGCGAGGATTGATTGGGTCATCGAAGGACGAACCACAGCATTTCCCATCAATGTTCGTATTGAACTCATTAAATCGATGTCCGGATATGGAACGATTCCGTATGATCTTTACTGTCCTTCAATTAAAAACTCATTGAACGAACGAGTGTGTTCCAGCTGTGGCCTCATACTTTGCATCTTTAGTCGTGCTTCGCGAGCACATAAAGATGCACAAGCATACATCCGTTCAATTTCAGAGAAAATTGCGTCCGTTTAAAGTTGTGGCAAAACGTAAACAGGAATGTATGGTTGTAACCAACAAAGACAACTTCGATTGCGAATGGATAGATGACGAAGAACTTGATCTGACTGATGTGGCAGAAACCATTACGAGTGCTTCAGCGGACGCAGATATCTTCCCGGTCATCAATGCTGACCAACATCTGCAAAACCCTTGGACTGAGGATTGAATCTATTTTTGAATGGTATTATTTGAGAATGCAATTTGATATAATATGAGGAAAGTTGAATTTGTTTCTGTATGAAATAAAAACGATTTTTGTGACTAATATTGGCTATTTGAATAAAAAGTTTTGAGTGGAGGGGGGGTGGTATAACAAAAACGTGACATAATTGCCTGGGGTTACAAAAATTGTGACAATTTGTGACATGGGGGAGGGGGTTAATTTTTCGGCCAGATTTGCGTGACATAATTAATGAATGCTGCCTTATATTCACATGCCAGTCTTTTATGATATAGTAGTTGAAGTTCAGGAACAGAATTTTAACAATGTTTGACTGTTAAGCTGAAATGCAGAGAAACTATTTGAGTATTAAATTGTCATGCTGCTCCATGCTCTAAAATGCAAAAGTAATTTGAAATGCAAGGATGATCCCAGAGCGTGCTGAAATTATTAATTATATGAGAATGGGATATAAACCCTGCTTGTACACGATCTTCAGTCGAAGTCACTAATCTCGCTATGTCAAATTGACATTGCCCAGGCTGCGTCAACCAGCGTCTCCATGCAGAAATGCTGAAAAACCAATTATGTCTCTTTTGTATGTCATGTTGGTTCATGTTAAAATGTGTAAATAAATACTGTGGACAAATGTATCTATGTGACATAACCACAATGGAACTGACTCTTAGCTTTGGGACTTGATAAAAAAAAATCCCTACTGAGCCCTTGCGGCACGCAAGCCGGCCAGTTCAGCGCGAGGGTTATCCGATTTATCATGTTCTGTGGAACATAAAATAACAGTTGTTTATCTTTGTTTTTTCTATACACTACTCCGTCTCTCTACTCGAAATTTTTACCTTCTCCAGGGCTGGCAAATGTCATTTTCAATGAAAAATAACCTATGATTTATTTCCGAAATACGGCTGAAAATCTCATCGGGTGAAAAAACGATGATGGAGATTTTCTTCTAAGTCTCATCGATTTTTTCGTCATGACAGCACGTGACAGTGTTTTGGTCATCGCTATTACAAGAACATTTATTGATAAAATTGTTAGTTTCATCACGAAACATCAGATAAATATTTCATTTTGTCGATTACATATTAATGCATGGGTAATTTCAAGTTGAATAGTTAGAAATTTGTGAAACAAATTCGTATGAGAAAAAACCTCATGACTGCATGATGGTATGAGAATGACAAAAAAGCTCATGATAGTTCGTTTCTTCTCGTGACAGTGAAATGGTCTGTTTTTTCATTGTCACAAGATGGCTGTGAGATTTACCAGCTCTGATTCTTCTCTTTCTTCTAGTCGATTTCTAATGACTTCAATTTCTGAATCTAACATTTGACTAGCAAGTAAAGCTCTTTCAAAATTATTATTTTCGTTTCCTGTGGTACAAATATAAGGCATTCGAGATAATGCATCAACGTTGAAGCACGTTAATGAACTTCGGTGAATAATCTCATAATTATATTCAGATAGAAATAATTTCTATGTAGCCATTGTTGCATTAATAGCTTTCTAATTTAACTTTTTTTTTCAAAGCAATACAATCCGTTGCTATAGTAAATTTAATTCCTTGTAAATAAATATGAAATCGTTTTATAATATGGATAACTGCAAGAGTTTCAAACTCAAATAAGTGCAATTTTGATTTGTGACTATCTGTTTTTTTTACTAAAATAGATTACCGGATGTAAAATTCCATCCGACTGTTTGTGCATAAGAACGCCTCCAAATCTTAATGTACTTGCATCCGTATGAAGTTCTATTCGTGCGAAAGGAGAATAGATTTTTAAAACAGATTCAGCAGTAAATTTTTCTCGAAGAATTTCAAATGCATTCATTTTATCTTCCTTCAAAATAAACTACTTTTATTTCTTTTAACTCTTATGTGTTCGACAAAAAAACACTGTTAGATTCAGAAGCTCATCTGCTTCAACGACATTATCAGCAACGACCATTTTAATACATCTGGTTCCCGTAGATCCAGGTTACCGGGACTGTGGTCCGGTACTGAGACACAATTTGGAAACATCTATTGAATTTCCGGGAATGGATGTCAAAATCTTTGGAAGAGTTCCTAGAAACTATTTCTATTCCATTGTGGTCCATATGCCGACTTGTTCCTGAAACGGCCATTCTGTAACAGGTTCCCGTGGGGCCTAGAGTGGCCATAAACACATTTAGAAGGAAACCCTGGCAATAAGGATATCAAAATTCATGAAATTTATCCAGTAGGATATTTTTTAATGTTTTTTGGTCATCTGATGATTTGTCCTCTTTGACGAAACCATATTGACACTCCTCAATCGCTCACCTGGTGACGCCCATGCATCCGTTGGAGATAAGGAGGATTTGGAATCCACTTTAGGAAAACACGGGGAACCCACGTAACCTTAAATAGATATCAAAGGGAAATGGAAGTGAATAGTCGGAGAGAATAGTAAAACAAAATGTCCTGTTTGGTATACAGAACAAAAACTTCTTTAAAAGTGGTTGTTGGGAGCATCTACCCTAAGAATGTTAAATGATGCTCCATTTCTCTTCAAATGGTTGGGACCTAAGCATAAACTATGGCCCTAGCCCCATATGGTTTATGGTTATAGCGCCATTACTCGCTCTTAGAAAAGAGAAGAATATTTAAGAAGTGAAGTTCGGGCGGCGAAAGATAATTTGTCAGAGGATTTGCGCTCCTAATTGCATCACTGCAGAGAGAGAGAGAGTATATTAGTGTGCTAGCTGTGCTTTGTTTCGCGCCTTCCATTTTACAATTTAAGTTGTGTTTTCGACACTTGTTCGATTTTATTTGTTGACGAAGTGATATAATTGATTGTTTAGTGTCGAACTGCTGATAGCATCGATCATTGTATGTTCATATACCATTTCGCAATTTGCAGTTTCATCGTTTCATCGTTTTCATTCGTTTGCCTTTTATCTTCTGGCAAATAATCGTCACCATTGTTATTGTTTGGAGTAAATTTCCGTCCCCGTTGTGCTGTTGCCTAATACTTTAAGGCGATTACGATAAACCACGTGTGTAGCGATGAGTGAAATCAAAAATTGCGCCAAGTGCGATGAAGCGATTACTGGCATAGAATTTGTCACATGCCGAGGATACTGCGGTGGCATGTTCCATATGACATGTTCAAATGTGTCACGGGCACTTTTAGGCTATTTCACGCCGCATCGCAAAAACTTGTTTTGGATGTGCGATAAATGTGCTGAGCTATTTGAAAATTCACATCTCCGTTCTATTACTAAGGCGGCTGATGAAAAATCTCCGTTGGTGTATCTCACTGAGGCAATCAGTAGTTTACATACGGAGATAAAGATGTTATCGCATAAGCCCGAACCGTGTATGCAATCACCAGCGATCAGGCAATGGCCCCAAATCGGACAAACTCGAGCTGCCAAACGACCTCGTGGACCTGATTTAGAGCAAAGGCGTTTCGAATGTCAATCTGGTTCCGCATGCTGACCAGAATACAGTATCCGTTTCAATCACCGCTCAACCAGTGAACAAATTTTGGCTCTATTTGTTCCGAATACGTCCTGATGTCACCAACGAGAAATTTTGGCATTGATTCGAGCAAACTCGATTTGACCCAAGACCCAGAGGTTATCAAACTGGTGGCCAAAGGGGAGGATACAAGCAACATGACCTTCATCTCCTTCAAAATTGGTTTGGACCCTCACTGAAGACAAACGCGCTTGACCCTTCGACTTGGCCGGAAGGCATAATGTTCCGTGAGTTTGAGGAATATTCAACTCAAAAATTTCGGAAGCCCTCCGCTATATTTCTGACGCCAACAACGGGTACTCCACCGGTCAGTTGCGATGCAGCGTTAATAATTTGCAGAAGAAAACGATTTGATGCTCCACGTTATGACATTCAACCACTTGTTTTTACACCGGGACGCACCGAATTTAGTGTCATGGAAGCTCTCGATCCCCCCACCGTAGTCGTGCCATTCTAGCCAGCGACCTGCAGCCGTCCCGGCCCTACGTGTGGGTGTGGGGAGAGGGTCTTCAAAAACGCTACTGCAGGCAAGTACGATTTTGCTGTTAGCCCGACAACACCTGATTCGCTCTCCGATTCCAGCATATTTCTACCGGTTTTGGATGCACCTTCACACGCATGGTTTTTAAGCCAAACACCGGGACGCACGGAACTCAGCACTATGGAAGCCCTTGAGCCCCCATCGTAGTCGAGCCATTCCCGCCAGCGACCTGCAGCCGTCCCGGCCCTACGTATGGGTGTGGGGAAAGGGTCTTCCAAAACGCAACTATAGGCAAGTACAACTTTCCTACAAGCTCGACAAGACCTGATTCGCTCTCCGATTCCAGCTTATTTCAAGGAAGTTTGAAAACAGCACCTCAAGAAACAACTAGTGCTAGCCGAATACCGGGACGCACCGAGAATAGTATTGTGGAAGCCCTCGATCACCCTCACCGTAGTCGAGCCATTCCCGCCAGCGATCTGCAATAAAATAGTGAACAGCGGTATCGACGATAAGTTGAGTCGTATTCTATCAGAACGTACGAGGTTTACGGACAAAAATTGATGACGTTTTTCTCGCTACCTCTGAATCACCGGTACGATGTCATCGTATTTACTGGAGACATGGTTAAATGAGCAAATATTTTCATCGCAATTATTTGGCAATGCCTATACCGTCTTCAGAAACGACCGCAGCCAAACAAACAGCCAAAAGTCTCGTGGCGGTGGTGTACTGATTGCTGTATCAGCGATCTGAATTGCTGCATTGATCCAACTCCTGTCAATGTTTCACTCGAGCAGCTTTGGGTAAAGTTGAAATTACCTAACTGTTCCGTTAGCATCGGAGTTATATATCTTCCACCTAACCGAAAAGCTGATTTAGGCTAGCACAGCAAACCATATTGATTCTATTGGAGCAGTTATCTCGAACCCACGTTGGGGCCAACGATCACTTTCTTCTTCTTGGTGATTACAATCAGTCTGGCCTAATTTGGGACTCTTCGAGGAACGGTCATCCTACTGTAGATGCCTTGCAGTCGCACATCTCTGTTGCTTGTGCTGCGTTACTTGATGGCTTCAGTTTTATAACTTAACTCAAATCAACACAATCAGCAACCGAAACCGGTCGCTATTTGGATTTAGCTTTGGCATGTGAGATGACACTCGAGCGATGCACGTTATCTGCTGCTGCGGAACCTTTATCACTTCTCGACGCCGATCATCCTCCATTTATAGTCGAAGTCAACGTATCTCGAGGTATCGATTTTGAAGATGTTTTGATGAACCGAGTTTTGATTTCTGCAGAGCAGATTTTGAAGGAATGCTCGAAGCACTTTTTGTACGGACTGGTCCAATTTGGAATCCATGGAAAATGTTGATGACGTCTGTGGGTTGTTTCACTCGCATAATGCATACCATTATCGCTGATTATGTCCCTATGCGGAGACCTAATCAAAAACCGGCTTGAGGAATACACACCTGCGACATTTAAAGCGTATGAGATCGAGAGCACTTCGAAATTACTGTAGAGTTCATTGCCCACTCGCTAAGCAGGCTTTCAATCGAGCAAGTAGCAGATATCGGACTTACAACGTATGCAAGAGAAACTTAGAAAAAATCCTAAAAGTTTCTGGAAATTCGTGAACTCCAAACGTAAGGATAATGGATTACCAGTTGAGATGTTTCTACGTAACGATCTCGCCAGTACTGCATCCGATAAGTGCAATCTGTTTGCCGACCTGAAATCTGCTTTTGATCGTGTTGATCATGAGATTTTGCTCAAACGACTGGATAGATTAGGTATCGCATCATCATTGACCAGCTGGTTCAGATCATATCTAGCAGATCGGAAACTGATTGTTAAGATTGGAAATAAATCCTCTGAACCGTTTACTAATTTATCAGGTGTGCCACAAGGAAGCAACCTGGGGCCTCTACTGTTTAACATTTTCATCAATGAGCTCTCTTCAGTGCTGCCACCAGCTTGCCGATTATTTTATGCTGACGACGTAAAAATTTATATGGTTGTGACAAACGTTCAAGACTGCCTTACACTACAACATTATGTGAACTGTTTTGCTGAATGGTGTTCTAGAAACATGCTTACACTAAGCATTCACAAGTGCAACGTCATCTCGTTCCACAGAAAACATGAGCCTATTGTTTTTGATTACATCATCGACGGTCAGCCTTTAGAACATGTTCGTCAAGTACGGGATTTGGGAGTTATCCTTGGCCCAGCTCTTACCTTTCGATCACACTATGACAATATTATCTCCAGATCAAACCGACAGCTGGGATTCATCTTCAAAATAGCAAGTGAATTTCGTGACTTCACGCTTTCGATCCCTTTATTGTGCTCTTGTGCAGGTCGATCCTGGAATCCAATGCTGTGGTTTGGTGTCCTATCAATCGATCTGGATTGCTAGGATTGAATCAATCAACGGAAATTCGTCAGGTATGCTCTGCGGGATCTCCCATGGCAAAATCCGCTCAATTTACCGCACTACGAGGACCGATGCAGATTGCTAGGCATAGAAACCTTGGAAAAAGGGAGAAGTACTGCGCAATCTGTTTTTGTAGCCAAGATTCTCTTTGGCGATATGGACCTCACCGAGGATCCTTGAGCAGCTGAATATATACGCCCCAGAACGAATACTTCGCCAACGTGATTTCTTGATGCTTGAATCTCGCAATGTCTTTGTATGGTCAGCACGATCCCATCCGCTTTATGTCAGCTACGTTCAACCAGGTGTACTTGCTGTTCGACTTCAATGCATCTGTTGAAACATTTAAGCGAAGACTTTCGGAATTTTTGGCGGATGTTCGACGAGGACTTGACGAGACCTGACTTATGTGCTGAGGATAATTACTTTTATTACTAGACCACGAATTAGAATTTTCATGTTATTAATTTATTTTGTGTTATGTATACTTTTAAGAAGTTTTTGTGTTCTCCATGTATATGTAATAAGAAGAAGGGGTTTTGCGCCTTGCTCACAGGCTTTTCCCTTCAATATTTAATATTCATTAAGACGGATAGTCAGATGAAGTATAATAATAATAAATAAATAAATAAATAAATAAATAAATAAACTATACAAAAACATGGCTCCACAGGGTACGCCAGATCCAGCATACACGGCAACGATGAAGTTGCCCATTTCGAACCGAATGTACAGCGTATCAGGAAACAGAGAAAGAGTAACGTCACAATGTTCACTCGCAGAACCTTACATTCCCGTGGACAGGTTCCCGTGGAAACATCAAGATCAGCAGTCAGTTTTCATATTGAGTCGGATCTGCCTCCTCACGGTCTTAATTTTTAGCTGCGTCCTTGCCAACATGGCCAACTGGATCTCATATGGTCCGCGATTGAAGAGGTCTTCTGGTATCGTATGCACACTAAGATTATTTTACAGAAATCTGTAAAGTTTTACCGAATTCTCAACAACTGAGCGTTCGGTAATCCAATTTTACGGATTTCGGTAAAATTTTACCGAAATCCGGTAAATTTTACAGATATCTGTAAAATTTCACCGAAATCCGTAAAAAAGGATTACCGAACGTTCAGCTGTTGAGAATTCGGTAAAACTTTACAGATTTCTGTAAAAAAATCTAAGTGTGTATACCAAGTATCGCTTAGCCCCAAGGCATTTTAGACGTCGAATATGTCGCCAGGTCGGTCACCGTTCAAAACATAGCTCCCGATGATTTCCATACATCGATCCAGCGCGCGTTATTGAAAAAACTGATTGACCATCAATACCACATTCAAAATCCGTTAGTGTATACATGAAGGTAAAGCTGACACTAATACTTGTACAGAATATATACATAGTGCCTATCTACACAATTACGAACAATTGTAGTCGAACTTAACCTCGTTGAGAATCCATCATAGGACGCCTCAAATCATATTAGAAATCAATAATAACTTCAATAGGGGGCTATTAATAAACCACGTAGACTTTTATGCGGGGAGAGGGGGGGTCTCATCACAGTCTACGGTCCATGCAAAATTTAAAAAAAAATGCATGGAGAAAAGTGTACGAGGGGGGATATGCGATTTTCAAAAATGAGTCTACGTTGTTTATGAGCAGGCCCTAGTGGGCATATTTACTGTCTAGGACTACATTGGCTACATCCAGAAATGCTCCGGATATCCCACGGGAAGTGGCCAATTTCTAATAGAACACAAAATACATCATTAGACACCTCACATCACGTGGGAATTCATAGAAAAGTACAATAGTGGTAATATAAAGTGTCCAGGATTACATTGATTACACCCCGGAAATGTCTCGGGACACCCCAGCGGAAGTGGCCAGATACAGATTACACAGCATGCGACATTTTTATTCAATGAAGAATCCGAAAATACGAACAATGGTGGTTATACCGAGTGCCTGCAACCGCATTGAGCATCCGGAAAAGTTTCGGGTACCCCAGGCAAAGTAGCCTGTTTTGGACTTGGACCGAAATTCATCAAGTAGGCTCTTAGAATATACGAGCTTTGTATTGAATTACATACCATCGTCACGCATCCGTACCTAAATCGGGTGCTCGTTTGCCAAAATAGGGTATGTGTCCCTTGACTCAGCCTATTATGCAACCATCGATTACATTTTTGATTATAACTCTTAAAGTTTTCAAGCTGAAGGCGAGATTCAACTAGTTCTACACTTGCCAAGATATGTTTGATAAGACATTTGGTAGTATGTATCACGAAAAGTTACACAACTCTTTTTATAAAGTCAGAAACTATCAAACGATATGGATTTGATGTTGGTCTACAGGCACCAAATTGGATCTATTCATGGATACAACTTCGTCCCATTCGATGGATTTATTACTAAATGCAGTCTTTGTACGGCTTTTTCTTCTTATTCTATGAATTAAGGCATTGCCAGCAGTATTCGCTTTACTTAACACAAAATTCACACAACAAACTAAAGTAAAACTGCTTTGAAACACATAAGTGATGTTCACATATGATTTACTAGCCATTCAATAATGAAAACATTATCATTCACTATACAACGACTTAGTTTCTTCGGTTTGTGTTAAGATGAGCCAATTGAATATAAGCAACCGCAAACACATGCATTTCCACTTGAAATTTTATCAATAACAACCTTTTTACTACGTTATTGATAAAACAGGCCATAGTTGGGAACATACAAAAAAATATGTCCCCAACATTGGGTCTATGATTTTCTTGTAAAATCATTGTTATTTTAGCTATGTGAACAGTTAGTTTGTAACGTGTAACTATTTTCTGTTCATCCAGACTGCATTACTTGCTGTATCGATTCAATTAAGCCAAATTTAGATCACTTGAAGATCGTGTAGATCATCTGTTAAGCTTAACCAGTGAAATCATGATGCCCCGAAAGTTCAAGAAATCAAAAAATACGCGGAAGAGAACAACTATAAGTTGATTAATAAAGGGTGTCCACGATGAAATTGCCACACTATGAAATTACTCTAACTTTTTAACCGTTGGGTAGAATTTAATGAAAATTTGGGTGGATTTAGTTCATAGTGAATTATTTACATCCTGCAAGTTTTAAAGTCCTGTGATCAAAACTCGGAAATGGAAATGGAGTCGAAAGAACAGCTCGTGCGTGATAAAATCTTGCGCATTCATCACGAGAACAAGGATCTCTCGTATCGTTCCATCGCTAAAACGTTGGGAATCGCGAATTCCACGGTGTCGCGAGTGATTAAGCGGTTCGAGGAACGGTTGACCACCGATCGGAAGCCCAGAAGTGAAGAAAAAAGTATTCCGTACAACACCAAAAATCACAACCGCGTAGTTGGGGCCTTCAACCGAAATCCGAACGCCTCCGTTCGGGATGTGGCTAAGTAGCTGCACCTAAGCCGAAGTTTTGTCCAGAAGGCCAAAACTAAGGCTGGGCTTCGAACGTTCAAGGTACAAAAGGCCCCTTTCTAGTGACGAGAACCAGAACAAGTCCGCCAAAACCCGTTTTTGTCTGAATTGCTTTGGATTACATCGGTCATCCTATTAGCAACATGATTTTGTTGATTATTGCTAAACTAATGACACATTTGGTACATAGGCCGAATGAAGGAGATAGGTTAACATCACATCCCCTTACCCTATAAACAAATAAAAAACAATCCCAACTGTTCAGTTTCAATTTGTTAAGAAACTCTTATTTATCTTATGTTGTTCACGTTTAATCACTGTGGAACATTATCATTCATTCAAGCTTTCCTAGTTGGAAATAATAAATTGTGTGTTTGATAACATAACAACTAGACCACTCAAATAACATAACAAAATTCAACACTCGTTCACAAATGGCCTGCCTCCGGCCGTAGCAAAATAGAACACACCCTGCACTCCCGTCCTGCCATTCGTTGGCTCCCCACCCATCCTCACTTCGAATCCTGTCTTCGAACACATACCACTTCGAATGTCTTGGAAACTGTCACACTGACTAGCGACGAATCCAACTCGCGAAGATATTGATTCCACGTAGTAATCCACCGCTCGCTGATGGGCGCAACCCCCATCAATATCCGCTCCACATCCAGGCTGTATTCGTCCCCAGTTGGGATAGAAGTCCGCATCTCCCACCGGTTCCAGAAAGCCAAGGACACCACCGTTCGTGTGAATCACTTCGACGTACACCGCATCCGTATCCTTCATTCGGTCCACGGAGTTCATGGCGAAAAACGGCAACGCCGGATCCAGTCCTATAATGACCGGCAACCGTCCCATCTGGCCCTTTCCGACATTTCCCGCCGCATGCGCACCTAAACTGTGTCCGATCACAGCCACATCTTCTCTTCTCAGGTACTTTGTTCTGGCAAGGAAATCGATCAAATTGGAAGTTGCTATTCCAACCGGATACACCAGTCGACGAGAGTTCGGATAGAATGCATCGTTACCAGCACTCCAATCGACGTAGATTATGTTGAACTCTCCCACGTTGAACAATTCCGTGCGAATTTGTCGATTGATTTGCGAATTCACACTACCTCCCCAACCGTGAATAACGATTCGAGTCGGATTGCTTGCGTTGAACTTCGAATAGATCACCGAATCATAATCGTTGTTAGCGATGAGCTGAGGAAATTCGGCCGTAGAACGAGTGTAAAGATAGAACCGGATGTCCCTCTCCGGATTAAACAGCGGAGCTGGGTGGTCGAATAGCGAGTCCGTGTACGAGTCCAGGCTAACCAGATGCATGTGACCGCGGTCGTCTGTGGTCACCTGCCACTGGTGAGAGTCTTCGCGATTCGCAAAAACCCGTGGGGCTAAAAATAACGATACTTTGTTATGATTTTGAAAAGTTGAGTAAAATAGCCATCACCTGTTACACCCAAAACAAGCAGAACAATCGACGGTACCAGCATCTTACTTAAATGGTCAACGATTGGGCAGTGATTGACGGTACGGATGAGTTATATATGAAGTAAGGTCTCGGCAATTGTTATCAACTTGTCACAGACTAGAACAGATAGTATCGACATGTGCTTCGGCGAAGAGTGAGTCTCACTCGGCTAAAGCAGCTATGTTTGGCCTGCAGCGGAACACATCAAATGAATCTATGATTCGCCCATAACTTTTTGCGTATTTATAAGAAAATCTACATATTCGGTTTAATAATTCTTCTCCAAGCATGTCATTCTACTCGTAAGAATGTCAAGATAAATCCAATAAAAACTTGTAGATCATGTTTTTTTATTTATTTATTTATTTATAGACAACTTTTGATCCTATTGATAGTTTCGAATTAATTAAAAAAAATATTGTTATTCGTAGTAATAGTTTTTGTTCGGACCGGGAACAGAAATACTGTGTTTTTTTCCAGCAGCTTGTCTAGCTGCTAAAACTTTTTTTTATATTAACTTGTATGTTTTAGATGAATTGTTTACTTACAAGAAGTAGTTTACTTCTGTAACCCTCGTACTGCGGACAATTTGTTGTAATTTTATACATACTTACAATAGTTTAAACTTCTATTAAATTTTTGAGTTCAGAAATTATACCAGATAAGTAAAGATGAATTCGATACATATAATCTAATTCGATTTAAGATAGATTTACGAGATGAAAATAGATTTAGTTTACTTCTTAATTTTTACCTGCATGTTTTAAACATAAGTTTTTTTTCGTCCAGACTCGAATAACATTTCAAAAAGTCGATAATCCTATAAAAAAACAAATAAGTTTTAAACATATTCTTAACGCTCACGTAATCTCATAACTCGATACTAAAAAAAAAATTTAAGAAAGTATTAACTTTTTTTTAAGAAGACAGCTTTTTTAATTACAATAAATTTGCATCGCAATACTGTGTATCGCCGTTGTGTTCTATTGTATCTATTGACATATGGTCACAATGTCATAATAATTTATCAATCAGGTGAGAATCGGTTCATTATTCCCTTCATGATTGTTGCCAGAATAGTATTCGTAGTATATTCGTAGTATTTTTGCAAGATTCTGTTGAACAAAAGCTGTAAACCAGCGACAGCACCACAAGCTCCATAATTTTGTAAACTAAATTGGATTTGTAAAAACACACTATTTCGGAGTGCGTTGGTTCGAGCATGAATACTTATTTATATAAGCAAGTAGCATGCCTAAACAGGACCTGCCAACTGTTATGGCCCAAACGCAATGATATCGGCAACGGCAAAGCCCGATCTGAGTATTGGCCCAAACACAATGATAACGGAAACGGAAAACGGCAAAGCTCGATCTGAGTATGCCTGCTTGTCGGAAAGAAAACAGGCTAGATCCAAGCCGATTCTAATTGGACATATCGAAGTCATTTGCAGCAACTGTCAAAATTGCCGTTTTCCGTTCCGTTTCCGTTATCATTGTGTTTGGGCTGTTAGTGCACAAACATCACCATTTATCAGTCAAAAGAGAAAAAGGTTACGGCAAAAGTGCAATTATTTTTTTTTAAACTTATTTTTTCAATTCATCTACTAACTGTAAGTGTTATTAATGATATTTTTTTGGGTATGCAGGTTTCAGATCAAAACTGCGACCAGGAGAGCCGGCACAAGCAAAATACAACGCACTCTAACGGCCGCCATTTTGTTGAAAAAAGTTTGAAAAAAATATTTTTGTATACTATATGGATACACTGATAATTGTAAAAAAGTTTCGATTTATTTGAGTAAAAACATCCCCTTGAAATAAATTTATCAAAAATGAGTTTTTTTCTTGTTCTAACTGTATATCCCCCCTTAAGAATGCGCCCCTAATAATAAACTCACACGAACACACTCTCAAATATTCTGTCAAAATAACACAGCAAATCAAAACAAAGGCGCAAATATGTATAGCAAGGTGCGGGCTTCATGGTGTACTTCGGATCAAGGGGTTCTACAACAGTGAACCAATTTCAAATCGCTATGGGATGTTTGCCTATTGATTGTTGGTATATGGCTCCTGTTCCGAATTCGTCATACTCATTTGACGACCAGGGACATCTGGTATGAATGGCAGATTTTCTTTCCCAGCGTCGCAAGCAATCCAATGAGCAAAATACAACAACATCAGATCGACAGATGAGAGTTGTCGACAACAGTGATGCAGTAGATATGGATTACGAAATGCTGCAGGAAGTTTCCGGTGCGGTTCTGGACCAAAATAAGCTGGATGCGGTCTTCTACGTTACGGGCTAAGTGTTGAAAAGTTTGCAAGCAATGTATCAAACTGAAGGAGAGTCCAAAGGGTGCTCAGTCTGACTATCAAAGCTTCACTTTCTATCGAGAGAACACCATTAAGAGAAACAACCACTTCCCATCCATCGATACCTTCAATTTTTTCAAAGCCATGGAAATCGCGTGGCGCAGTTCCAAAAACTATATCACTTCGAACAAGGAACAGAACCTAGTGAATGAGTTGGCACTCCTTCCGAACATTTTCCAATGCTCTATCTTCGAGATGACATTGGTGCGACATTACGTATCATTCCGGCTAAAGTCAGGACAGCAGCGTAAGCAACGGAAGAAAAAGTTTGATAGCAGAAGTATGCTATCGTAGAAGCTAGAATGGTGAAGTGTCGAATGTTTTATGATTTGTTGAATTTTTAATTTGTTCCAGAACATATTAAAAATAATAAATGAGAAATGCTAATCTGTTTAAAAAATATAAAGACCATTAATTTTACTGTGCAAACATATCTGGCAACACTGGAGCGACCCCCGTATCATAGCAAACATAAAATTATAAGAGGGCATCTCTTTCTGAGCTGGCAGGTCCTGTTCTATAGGTAGCACGATGCATTCGGTTTTCGCTGTCAGGATTAATCCCGTCGAACAAGCAGTGCATGGAGACCAATGAGCAATCCGCGATTTTCGTAGCTCGAAAGTTGGTGTGGATTTCTCCACTGTAAGTGCCGAAGGGTTTGAGCTGTTTAGTGGAATGCCTGTAACTAGAAATAAGAAGAAAAATTAGTATTCTCCATTTAATTCCAACTGCCTTTGCTTATCTTCGACAGATACGCGTATCTGTCGAAGATAAGCAAAAGTAGTTGGAATTAAATGGAGAATACTAATTTTTCTTCTAATTTCTAACTTCGTTGAACGCCTTCTATCCTTTCAAGTAGTTAGGATTCACAATTGACGAGTAATAATCGAGTGTAGAGCGTACAAAAAAGCAGCTGAGAGCTCTCTCAGCTCTTCAAGCAATAGATATTTTAACAAATATAAGTATTACGTCCAAGATTGCTAAGATTATTAGCGTGTAGTTGTTATTATTCGTGTCGAAGTGTAACAAGAAAGTGTATTCATGTTCGTGAACGATAAAATATCTCCACCACCAAGCAGGCAGGAGAAAAACTACCCGTGCAAGAGTTAAACACTTCACCACCAGATTTCACCGTCCCAGCGATGAACTGACCGCCATAGGGATGGAGAAATAAAAGCCATTGCGTTGAGAATTTGGAGTCATTGGTAGTCACAGTCACTGTCATTAGACTGGTAATCTTGATAGACAACTGTCGTACCAACAAACAGAGTTCAAAATTAAAGCAAACGTTAAGGTAGTCTGAAAAATGTGATTGAAAGACATCCATCTCTTGGATATCCAAGTAATAAACTCATTCAAAAGAAAACTCCGAGCCAGACCCGAGCTTTACCTAACAAATCTAACCGGCATCCCCAATTCTCCATTGCGCTCACAAGGTCTCGCTGTTTTTCCGTTAAACTTACCTAAGGAGCTTGATTCGACAAAATCGACCCCGTCTAACGCTAATCTGATTCCCCCGTTATTCTGCGTGCGTCATCAAATCAAGCAAACCGACTTACCCTTGTGGTATGTCATAGCTTGGAGTACGTCAACGCACTCAAAAGGCTCACGGGACAGTTTGAGGGTCCACTGAAGCTGCAGTTCAACCCTAGCGAAGCCAAGTAAAGTGTCGAAAACCCTATCCCGAGTGATAATAGCAGGCACAAAGGAAGGACAGGAGCAAACGGAGATAGGAGTTGAAATTAAGAAAGTGTAAGTTCGTGAAAAGAGAATGATGCACAAATCAGCAGTAAGGTTGTTTTGTCTGTAGCCAACGCGAAGTGTTTCCTTGGTTCGTGGGTTGCCACAAGCCCTCTGCCAGTACCGAGGCTTGAAGGCCGGGAGTTTCACCAGTACTGGGCGAAGTGATAATCATATCTGATCTTTTTGACATTGTTTTCTATACTTGGGTTTAATTAAAAAAAAAACCTATTGCGACCGTCACGAAAAGTGGTCAGGTCTTGAGCGTAATTGACTCAGTCGTTTCTTCAAACATTTTCAAAATGTTTGCCCCAATCGATAGGAAATATTCCTACGCGTCGATTCCAGTATTGAAAACTATTTATTTATATCATAAAGCTATTAAAAATAACGCAAATATAAGGTGATGGCATATAATGCCAATATTTTAGAGTAAATTTACTAAATGAACGGTATTGGAACGTTTCTAATGCATCAGTAAAAGATGTATAAGAGATACACATCAGCTTACAGCCAAAAACGGATTCGGTGGAACGATAGGCAACATCACTTATACGTTTCCACAGGTATATAAAGAATCTCCCTCGAACTACAAGATTGAACAATTGGTCAAAAGAGCAAGCTATGTAACATAAGGATGCCCCAATGGGCGGGGAGAAGAGCCCGCCCTCTATTCACAAATTGTTAGCAATGGGGAGTTGGCATTCCCACTCTCCCCATCCAGAGTGCTTCAATCGGGTGCCCTGATGGTCCCTCCCTTTCCCATGAAATATTTATATAATAGTGTATATATTTATGTAAATGAAAAATACTGCAATCACTCGTATCTATTATTTATGATCTCCATTCGGTGGATCCTGAAATGTAAGCAATGTTGTAAAGTGTTGAAGTGTAGACTTCTGTGGTTTTGCGCTTAAGCTCGTTTTCGTTCGTTTTCAGCGCTAGCAGCAATTTCCCAAAATCTTGATTTGAGGTATTCTAAAAAAGTTTGTTAAATGTTACAAAACTAACATTTATACATCTTATCTTATCTTATCTTATCTAACACAAACGCAGCCAGTACGAGAAAGCATCCTGGAAAGACATGATACAAGCGTCAAAGCGGCCAGGCCTACTGCGTTGCATTTACCGCAAAAGATGATTCTGTAAAATGAGTTGGATTCAAATGAGTAGATTTGAACCACAACGCGTTTTGTGAATCTACAGGGGAGGAAGGATGCGTGGACATACCGTACCATACGCTCCAAGGTAAGAATAATAGAATACTATTCAAATAAATAATGAAAAAAATATATGGAAAACCTATAGAACAGTATATAAAACATAGAGGAGGGATATTACAATGTAAAATGATAATAATAATTACACATGTCTGCAGACTGCTGTCCTGCTGCAATTGTAGAAGGATTTACGTATCTATAATGAACCTGAAAGCTTAGACAATGCATCATAGCCACAAGAAAAAAAATTCCACAAAGCTTGGAAGCTCCATGGATGACCTGAAATTAAATATAAAGAATAGTGTATCTAAAATGTCGATGTGGTGTTCCTTAATTTTGCACTGCTATACTGATTTGTAGTGGATTTCATAGGCTTAAATGATGACATTCACCGGTTGGTCACTGATCTAATCTAATCTTATCCAAATCAAACGTAGCAGAATTGAACAGCATTTATTTATATAAAAAATAACATCCGCTGATACAAATTATAAGGAAAATACCTTATGCTACAATGCTATAAAACACCTGTACAACTTGGAATCATTATTGTATGTGAAAACTTTTATGTATCCAAATAATAACATCTTTCATCACATATGATAAATATAAGAGTATTTCGATATGTTAAGCGAAAACACACTTAAATGTATATAAAAGTTAGACTCCGGAAAATTCAAAATACTTACAAATAATATACTACGACAATGATGAAAATAATACGATGTTATAATGAAGTGATAAAGAATATATGTACAAAATAAAACCGACATACACTGGTTTGTCACTGAAATGAAAAATCAGGTATACTTCAACATCTTTAAGGTCCTGGTATGGCCGAAGAACAGAATAGATCACTACAACCAACATAGACAAAACCTCAATCAAAAGATGCTTGATATTCCCTTCTGAAGCTGTGTTGCTCTTTTAAAGCCCTTCCCTACACTCCTCCAGTCACATTCCATGGACCGTAGAATAAGCGATCGAAGATCCCGGACCGATGACTCCTGAAACAAACGGCCTATCCAATCACGAAACTACTAAACAAATTTATTTAAATACAATCCCATAATGCCTGCGGTCGCATACCAGTCCTCCACAAAAACAGCAACTGGAACTCAGAAGTGCAATCCACATGTTCATGCTGAAACACCCAAAAACCAATTGAGCCCTCAATTGATCACATCAAAACGGTTTCTGAACGCAAAGATGAGTCCAAGGTGCACCGAAACCACCAATCAAATGAGAACGGAAAACACACAACTTGACAAAACATTCGCTACGGGAACTAAAACTATTCTGGTATCAAAAATATTAGAAGTACTTAGCTTAATTCCATCTTAACTCGAATCCGATCCAAAAAGTCCAAACGGCAACCAGCAACCAGCACCCATCACCACCAGCTAAAGAATGCACTACCAGGACCGCTGCTCTACCAGCGATGCTTTTTTTGGTTTTAATCTAAACAATACGAAATGGAACCGCCCGACTTCTATTTCTTGCAGGTTTCCACAAATAGAGACCGTTAAGAAATCAAATTCACTATACACTTTGTAAAATTGAAAATAAAACGAGACAAAATGACAAGACAAAATTTTTCACGTCTTGCTTCGAGCACCGCATACTACGATCTTGTTACAAAACTAACATTTATACATTTTAATTTACTGTTGCCATGGTCACTATTTGCTGCTTGATGTTGATTTTATAATAGCAACTCGCTTTTTTTTTTTTGCTGGCCTAATAATTATTGCTCCTGTGTAAGGACAACAGAGAAGATTTTATTGACAGGAAATTAAAGACAAATGGACATAAAAAAACAACAAGCAATTTTTAAATTATATATGAAGTAAAATCATTAACACAATATCATCAAATATAATGATATTGTGAGTTATGATACAGTACTGACAAAAATTGAACTATAACATCAGGCACTATCCGAATGGCAAACAGCGCTGTACGAATCAGAGCAGCTCAGATTTGGAAAAACGTCCATTTGCAAACCGGAATTGAAAAATACATTAGGTAATAAGTGCAAAAATCTACCATAGATTCCGCTGCAGCTTCTTTTCTTCAAGGTACTAGTAACTTCTAAATCATAATGATAATTGGACATATAAGACATAATAATTAAAAGTTTATATAACCTATTAGGTGAAATTAAAAAAAAATATATGTTAAAATATAAATCCCGAAAACACCAGTAATGATAAAAATGATAATGATGATGATAAAGTAGAATGATAATGGGTATGAATAAACAATGTCCTATAAGATAATAGATAGAGTCAAGGGATATAATAATAAGGAGTGTATCGAATATAAGCTATCCACATACATTTGCGTTGTACGCATGTATTTGTGATGGTTTTTTATGCTCTGAACACTGCATGCTGTGCGTTTGACTGTCAGCTTTCTTTTGTTAACTTGTTTGTGCGGTTTAAATTCTGCGTTTTCAAAATGTCGCGTATTGAAAAGGAAGTGAAAATTAAGGTTCTGGATACATGGCTAAGTGAGAAGGGTATTACTATGCGAAAATTGGCGAAGCGGTTTGGAATTCATCATGCGAGTGTTAAGACCATCATTAATAAGTTTGGGGAACACTATTCTTTGGATGAGCTACCAGGAAGAGGCAGAAAACCCGGTTCTTCCAACCCGAAACTGGAGCAGAAAGTGGTATCTCTAATCATGAAGAACAAATCAATGTCAATACGTGATTTGACCAAAAAAGCAGAAACAAGTGTCGGAATGATCCAGCGTATCAAGAAGCGAAACCACCTGAAGACCTACAAGAAGCAGAAAATCTCGAAACAAAGTGCAGAACAGAAGAAGCGAGCAGCAACAAGGGCCCGGAAATTGTATTCGCGTCTTTTGCAGCGTCCGGATGCATGCGTTTTGATGGACGATGAGACCTATGTAAAGGAGGACTCAAAAACCCTTCCAGATCCCGATACTTCACTGCCGTCGTTGGGGAGGATGTGAGCGATGCGGACAGGTCGATTCAAGTGGAGAAATTCGGTCGAAAGGTACTGGTATGACAAGCAATATGTTCCTGTGGTTTGAAGTCAACCATTTTTTACACTACCGGAACTATAAATGCGGAAATCTATCGATCTGAGTGTCTCCAGAAGAGATTGTTGCCTTTATATAAGAAGCATAGTTCACCTCCACTGTTTTGGCCGGATTTAGCGTCGGCTCACTATGCCAAAACCACTCTCAATTGGCTTGCGGAAAAGGGTATAGATCTATTATGAACCAGAAAATTTAGACAATGCATGACATGAGAAAAAAATGAATTTTAAATTATTTTATAATACCTGATGACTTGGAAGACCTGAAAGATATGAGAATGGAAAATTATGATATGATTTACCGGTCGCACCCCCTCACTTCGCTATTGACTCGTGGAGGCGTGAGGTAGGAACTTGTGAGAGGTCGGTCGCACCCTCCTTCGAAGATGTCACCTCACCATTTGAAGCCCAGGTCAAATCTAAAGAAGACATGAAGAAAAACTGGGATTCTATACAGAAGAAGCTGCAGCCAGATGTACAAAACCTAATGAGTAGCGTTAAGTGTAAAGTGCGAGCGTACGGCTATGGTATTGTCATAGAATGAATGAAATATGCCAACAGCTTATTAATGGGTTTTATTTGATTGTCTGAAATTTTGAAAAAGATCGGTCAACTAAGTAATTTTTTACAGAGTTTTTTTTCGTGATGCAATTGATGTAGAACACCGTTTAGCAGTCTAAAAGCTTCCCGTCTCAAAAAAATCTAGGCCAAAGGGAATCAAACACAGCCACCCCCAGCATTATCTTGGTCTGTAGCTGCACCTTTGCCGACTGAGGACTGTGGGAGGACTTGTGCTATACACATGCAGTAAGAAAACTTCTCCGCTGCGGCAGTTTTTCTTTCCTATCGCAACGTTGCCTTTTGCTTGATTCAATAGACAGCGGTTTTGTTGATTGCCGGTTTTCCGCAAAGTTGAACTAAATTTGCATTCACTAATGTTACCTAGCCACTCTGGACCGTGACAGTCGTTTAGATCAACTAGCAGAAGCAAAATGACAGAATGTTTCAATTTCTCACAATAGAGATGGACATTTTTCGCTCGTACGCGTCTAGAAATTATCACTGCAAAGCCGTGGATCAGCTGATGACGACGACGACGACGACGACGATGACGACGATCAGTTGGTCAGCCGGACGGCCGGTAGCAGAACCAGAGCACAGGAACAAGTCGTTTGCATTGACAATGAGACAATTTGCGAATTTAACTGTACTAAATAATGGACCAAGTGAGAGAAGCGTAGGTTTACTAGCCGTTTTCTGCATGCGATCTGAGTGATAGTTAAGTGATTTTAGCGACAAATTTAATCGGCATCGCGGCTTCTGGGGCTGCTGTCAATTAGAAAGCTGCAACATATTAATGAGCTCAAGCGCAAGAGTGATATAACTTGTTTATTGACTGAACAGAGATAGGGGCAGAGGTGAATGGACAATGGTTCCCATTGTCGATTTGGATATGGAGAACATATGTATTCAACGACCGTATATTTATGGAAATAGTTTGTTGGAAATAGCCGTAGTCGAGACGACTGATATCCGGTGATGCAAATTGCATTTGAGCATTGGTTGCGTTCATTCGATTCCTCTTCATATATAGTAGATCATATGAAATGATATGGAATCGTCATGTGGTTTTGATTATTGATGGTCTAGTAAACGAGAGAAGCTGATTAGTCTTCACAGGCGTTCTTAGAAGTGATCGATGCTAAGGCATTGCATGATTGCAGAGAATCACTATGAATTTCACATAACATTATTGTTCAGCGAGATGTTCATATGAACACTTATGAACAAATAACCACCTAAGTGGACCAACTTCGTTTAGTCGTCCATCTTCAACTGTGTTTTTTAGGAACTGAAATTAAATAATACAGATGTTCAAAGCAAGTGCATTTTCTAAAAAGTAGACGCACGGGACGTGCGGCAAAAAAATATAGATTGGTGCAAATTTTGAAGGTGTCTTTGGCTGTGTGTTGAGCTACACGGTGGAACTTTTTATTTTGGTTCCGTGCGTTGTATTTAGCTTTTTTGTTCTTATTTTGTCAATAATGATGCTTGCAGCATTTCAAACATAATACAAGCGTCAAAGTGGCCAATCCTACTGTGTTGCATTACCGCACAAGATGATTCCTTAAAATGAGTTGGATTCAAATGAATAGATTTGAGCCCCAACGCATTTTGAGAATTTACAGGGGAGGAAGGATGCGTGGACATACCGTACCATTCGCTAAGAGGTAAAAATAATAAAATAATATTAAAATAAATCATGAAAACCCGAGCACTAATAAAATTGTAAAATCAATTTGCAATGTCATCTATTCTATAAAAAATATAGTGACATTATATTATAAATAAAATGATAATAACAATAACACATGACTGCAGATTGTTGTCCTGATGCTATTGTTGAAGGATATTGTATTCATTATGGACCTAAAAGTTTAGACAATGTATCATAGCCAGAAAAATATTTTACAAAACTTGAGAATTCCATGGAAATAATATGTAAAGAAAAAAATGTCGACGTGCTGTTCCGATTCCTTGCACCACTATAGTCATTTGTAGTGGACCTCATGGGTTTAATTAATGAAATCCATTGGGTGGTCACAAATTTTGTCTAATCTAATCCAATATAAACGCAGCCAGTACGTGAAAGCATTTTGAAAACAACTGGACAAGATGACACTAGATTTTTTTCAAAGGCAAGTGCATAAATGTGGCCAAGCCCACTGCGTTGCATCAACACGACCTGGATATAAAACAAATAGACCTTAGCCACAACACTTTCCGCGAATCTACAGGCGAAGAAGGATGCATGGATACACCGCATAACACACTCCGAGGCATGTCAAGTCGAATGTAATGGAACCTTCTCATATTTGAATGACCCCAGTTACCTGAAATTCACATTAAAAGAATCCTGCAAATACCTAAATTTTGAACAATATATAGCATATAATGGTACAGGGTGCGGCAGAAAATAATGGGAAAATGTTCAAACTTGAGTATTGCGTTGATTGACTAATTTCTGTCGAAAGTGTATTTGTTTATGTTTACTTTTAAGTGCTGCATCCAAACATTATATTTGTTTTATTGCAAATTCGTCAAAATGTTCGCGAAAGAAGTGATCACCAGTTTGTTGCTCGCCCAGAAGAAGCCGAAAGAGATTGCCAAGGTGGTAGGGTGCCATTTGGCAACAGTTTACCGCATAAAAAAGTCCCTGCAGGATGGTCCTAAGCAGCGGAAGCCGGGAAGCGGACGTCCGCGCTTTGCACGCACGCCGAACGTGATCAAATCGGTCCGTACAAAAATTGCTCGCAACCCGGTGCGTTCCATAAGAAAACTTGCAAAGGAAGCCAATATTTCGGAGAAATCCATGCATCTTCCAGAGCCAGAGTGAAACGCCTCTTGATTACGGACCGGGTCAAGGAACTACGAGTGACTCGTTCCAAGAGATTGCTTTCCTTGTTGAAGAAGGAAAAAATGATAATCCTGTTCTCCGACGAAAAGCTTTTCAGCATCGATGCTGTGGTCAACAGCCGCACAGACCGATTCATTTCACCGCAGAAAATGGAGAACGTTCCGGAAAAAGTGAAATTCAAATTTCAAACCAAACATCCGGCTGGATGCTGGAGTTAAAATCAATCCCGAAGTGTGTATCGGTATTTTAAATGACCAAGTGCTTCCCTGGGTGAAGGCCAACTTCTCCGAGGACCAAAACGTTGTCCTGCAGCAGAATGGAGCGCCGTGTCACACGTTCAATCGAACCCAACAACAGTTGAACGATAACATGAAGTTTTGGCCGAAGGATTTGTGGCCCCCTAGCAGTCCAGATCTTATTCCGTTGGATTACTCGATTTGGGCATATGTTGAAACACGAGCCTGCAAAACATCACACACTAGTGTAAAAGTGAAGTCAACCATAACACGCACATGGCAGTCAATGTCGGAGGACAACGTCCGAAAGGCATGTTCTGGCTTCCGGCGTCGGCTCGAGGATGTTATTAATAAAAATGGAGGACACATTGAATAAATTTGTTTAAAAGGACTTTGTAAAGATAACTGCACTCGAAAATGTTGAAATTAATGCTTAAATTAGTTGAAAATGGGATTTGAAAGAAATAGAACAAATTTTCGCATTATTTTCTGCGGCACCTTGTAGGATATAGCATATAATTTGTTATACAGTTTGATGATATATGATGATGTACAAACTTAGAAAATTTTACAGTATTCGGTAATTTTTTTATCGAACTTTCAACAGCTGAACGTTCGGTAATCCAATTTGCCGGTTTTCGGTGAAATTTTATAGTATTCCGGTAAAAAAATTACCGGAACTTGACAAATTTTACTGAAATCCGTTAAATCGGTTTACCGTCCATTCAGCTGTTAAAAGTTCGGTAAAAGATTACCGAATACTGTAGAATTTTCTAATTGTGTATGATATGTACTACCACCCATTGCAGCACGGAAACTAAGTCCGACAGCAGTGAGCTCTCCTCGCTGTTAGACTTGATCAAGCTTTAATAACCACTGATTATCCTAATCATGTCATTGTATGAAGGGCCAAAAAGGGGTTGGGTGGATCGATAAGGAACATCACTTATACGTATCCACAGGGATATAAAGAATCTCCTTCCAACAACAAGATTGAACAATTGGTCAAAAGAGCAAGCTATCTAACATGAGCACGCCCCAATGGGCGGGGAGAAGAGCCCGCCCTCTATTCACGAATTGTTAACAATGAGGAGTTGGCATTCCCACACTCCCCATCCAGAATGCTTCAATCGGGTGCCCTGGTGGTCCCTCCCATTCCCATGAATTATTTACATAATAGTGTATTCATGTAAATAAAAAATACTACAATCATGCGTACCTATTATATATTATCTCCATTTGGTTGATCTTGAAATGCAAGAAATGTTGTAAAGTGTTGAAGTGTAGAGTTCTGTGTTTCACGCTTGAGCACGTTTTCGTTCGTTCTCAGCGATAGCAGTATTTCACCAAAATCTTGATTTGAGGTACCCTGAAAAAGTTTGTTAAATCTATTGGAATTTTACAAAACTAACATTTATAAATTTGAATTTACTGTTGCCATGGTCTCTCATAGGATCTCATTTGTTGTATACAGTAAAAATGTAATAACTCGGAATATATTGTTTCGTCAACTAAATGTATACTTAGTTATTCTACGCTGATATCGTACTATCCACTACGAGACCGCTATTTGAAATGATATGTTACTTCAAATACGAATAAATTATGTGAATATATTATGGTGTAATGTTATAAAAAAAATAAAAATTATTGCTGAAATGAGACTCTAGTTATTCTCTATTACTTCTAGCTACTCCGAAGCTAGGAAAGGGGTCGTTTACCTTCGTTGTCTCAACACTACACATTTCCAGAATTATTTACTTACAGCGGGAGCTACACATGCAACTGTGTTACGCGACACGTACTCCCTAATGTAGCAAAGTGGAAAGATTGACAGACTGTGCCGTACCAGGGGGCTAAAAAGCTCTCAAACCAATCGTTCCTCTTGTCAACCACACTGGGCGATGCCTGATGACTCCTTTACGAGTCCGAAAACGCAAAAGAAAGAGCAAAAGCAGTGGAAAAGCCTAATCAAGGATCAGTTTTAAAGAAGAAGTTGCCTATCAGATACTTTTATCTTAAATAACATGCTAATTTATTAACCAACAAAGGCTTAATTGACGGTTACTCTTTATACATGACGATCGGCAGACGGCAACTTGTAGATGATGGCAGGATTCGATGACTCGATGCTGGATTCGCAACTGGCTGGTGCTGCGCATTAGGGTGCTCGTCGTATCTACCAAGTTCCACGGGACATCCTGGGCTGTCACAACGTGAACTGAAACAGCGGAATCTCTCGCTGTCGGCTTCGGTTGCGAACACTGTACCGGAGCTTCTTCGGATTTTGGCAGGGATCCATTTTGGGGTCTTCGACGAGTTCGGGCTTGTGCCCGCGACGATGTGATGGGACGTACCGATGAGCGTCGTCCGTGACAACGTGGTGGGGTGTAGCAATGGTCTTCCGCAACAGCGTGGTGGCAAGCACGATGTCCGACGAACAATAGCATGCAATTATGGCGGAAGAACAATGGCATGCGTTGATGACCGGAGAACAGTAGCCTGCGATAATAGCCGGAAAACAATGGCCAAAATTGTGCCCACAGAAATGACACGTGGGATAGGACAATTTCCGTGATCTGTTCGTCCTTAATGCTTCGGAGAGTATTTCGTTTTCGATAGGCGGCGCGCCTGTGCTGGAAATTGGCCACCACTGTCCTGTCCACTACTCGATCACCACTCGCTCCACCACGCACTGCGGAAGAAAGAGAAAAAGGCCTGCTTCCAGGACCTACCCTGACCATAAGTACCCTCGTGACGCCACTTTTAATATGTACAATTATATCTTTCTTATTATACTTGTTTTACCTTTTCTTCGTAGCACTAACCAACATAACGAACTAACATAAGCACGTATGTCTCCTAACACAACTAACCTATTAACAATAACAACAGTTAACTTTCATTTTATTACTAACAAGAATTTACGTTTTGTGTCACTAACCGTACTTGTATTTTAACAACTTTCCTTATTTTTCCCAGATTTAGCACTAGAAACTGAACTTAGATTAAACGTTTCCACCACTCGATCTAATAAATTTAACCAAACCGGCGCGCACTCCTACTCCCGATATAGCGACGAACACTGTCCGATTTGAGCCAAAAGCTGAGCTTTTTGTGTCTTTCGAATTTACATGGTAAGAGCATCTCCAGGAGTGTTTTAGTTCTAGATTCATTTTATATGTCAGTTATAAATTTTTCTCTTGGAAAAATTTACAACAAACATACCCTTTCTTCAGCAACAGTTCCAAATGTAGTTCTAAACCTAAAGACTTGAATGTGGGTGTATTGATGATAAATATATTTTGATTTGTCACGAAATAGGAAAACACATTGAAAATGACTGACGAATGGTACGAATTTATCACCAGTGAAGTTGAAGATACGACGGATTTTAATTTAACTTTTCAGCTGTTTGAGGTTGGAAATTTACTCTTGAGGTGTAACTGAATTAGGTTAACTAATTCATCTAAACAGAGAGAACGAATCATCCATAGTTATTATCTAATTCGAGATTTTCTTTCCGTCGAATAGAAAACTGCGAAGTGGCCAAGAAGCAAGGGCTTATTACCAGGTCGGCATAATATTTCACGGAACTTTGAGTTGGGGCACCAGATGATAATCGACCACTATTTCTCACCGACATCTATTTTTCCCGATCGTTTGTTCGAACAGAGATTCCGGATGCCAAAGGCCATGTTTTTGCGCGTGCTAGAAGGAGTGACTGCACGTAATGATTACTTCCGTTTGCAATGTAACGCTGCTGGAAAACCGAGATTGAGCGGTATGCAGAAATGCGCTGCTGCAATGCGCCAACTAGCTTACGGAACTGCTTGAGACGCCACTGATGATTATATTCAAATCGGAGAATCGATTGCGAACGAGGCACTTAACCCTTATGTGATCGACAAAAAAACACCTTTAAGTGATCGACAGGGTACCCGGGTACCCACCAAATTCAAATGATTATAACTCTGGCTATTATTGACCGATTTTAATTCTTCTGGCACCGTTAGATTCCGAAACTCATTGGCTTCAAGAACATTATCAGCAATGACCATTTGACTTCATCAGGTTCCCGTAAATCCGGGTTACCGGAGCTGTGGTCCGGTACGGAGGCACTATTTGGAAACAACTATTAAATTTCCGGAAATGGATGTCAAAAACTATGTAATAATTCCAAAAAACCATTTCCATTCCATTGTGGGCAATATGCCGACTTGTTCCTGCAACGGCGATTCTGTAACAGGTTCCCGTGGGGCCTCGAGTGGCCATGAACATATTTAAAAAGAACATATTTAAAAAGAACAGGAACCTGTTACAGAATGGCCGTTCCAGGAACAAGTTGACATATGTCCCACAAAAGGATAGAATTAGTATCTAGGATTTATTACCAACATTCTGATATCCATTCTTGCAAATTCAATAGATGTTTCGATATGGTGTCTCCGTACAGGAACACAGCCCCGGTAACCCGGATTTATGGCAACCTGATGAATTCAAATGGTCATTGCCTATAATGTCCATAAAGCCAATGAGTTTTGGAATCTAACGGTGCCAAAAGAATAATAATCGGTCAATAAAAACCAGAGTTATGATCATATGAATTTGGTGGGTACCCGGGTACCCTGTCGATCACTTAAGGGGTAAAAAAAATCGAGGTCCCCCCCTTCGGCACCCCTTGCTACTAAACGAAATGTTTTTATGTAAAAAGTTGCCTTCCAACTATAATTAGGATGTCACTAAATTTCAGCTTCCTAGTTTAAAATAAACTATGAAATTTAGTAATGTAAAACATGAAAAGGTACTCGGGTACCCTGTCGATCACATAAGGGTTAAGGAATTCTGCCACACAATTGTAGAAATACATGGAGAATATTACATGCGATCACCAAACCAGCGTGACAAGCCATTATCTGAAATGAAAAAAAAACCAAACTTAAATCTAATCACCTATTCAAGTTACCATTTATAACTTGCGTTCAGACTTCTTGCTGCAAATTGAAATTATTAACGAAAAAGTAGAACGGATACAAGATTCAACCAGAGCTACAACCGGACGTTGATTCAGTGTTTGACGTTTGACTCGATTCCATAGACACTACCACAATGACAAAAAAAAACTATAACTTGGATGAAACGCGTTTCACATTTGAACAAAAATAGAACAGCGTAGTATTCCAGTTTTAAATTTTAACATGAAACTGTTCGAAATTATCCAACTAGAACGCCTTGCTGAGAGCATCTCCAGGAGTGTTGTAGTTCTAGATTCATTTCATATGTCAGTTATAAATTTTTCTCTTGGGGAAATATATAACAAACCTACCCTCTCTTCAGCAGCAGTTCCAAATATTGTTCTAAACCTAAAGACTTGAATGTGTGTGTATAATTGACAATAAATATATTTTGATTTGTCACGAAATACCCAAGTAACCACAAGCATTATATGATTGCACTTATTCAACCAAAAATCAACATCGGTAATGCGGGATCGCATCAATTCAACAGTTGTCAAGTAATAAAGCGTTAGATTAGCTTAAGAATGTAGTGATGCATTACCAGTGCAATAATGCTACTTTAGCAATGTCTTATGGCATTACAAAAGATATAGCATTAGTTCGATCTTAGTGGGGCCCTTTTCAGCTTTAATCCAACTTCAATGATGCACTAGACGTAATACATATGCCCTATATATGCATGCTATTACAGCCTCGTGGTTACTTGGGTAGGAAAAGCCATTCAAAATGACTGACGAATGGTACGAATTTATCACCAGTGAATTTGATTTGAATGTCACTAGGTTTTAAACATAGAATATGTTTGAAATAAAGCAAGTTTATGTTTGCGGCCAGAATAAACCATGTTTATGTTTAAGTTTACCTGGAATATGTTTGTTATCACGGAATTTTTTTTGCGTGTAAAATCTGTAAATCCACTTTACTGAAAAAATAAATAAAATCAAACGTTTTGTTTCGGTAAATTGGCGTCTTGCAGTTAAACTATTGCAGCAAATGCGAACTCTGTGTGTGGAAAAACAAACTTGTGTAACGATGATGATTCTCAAATTGGCTAGAATTCTCGTAGCAGTTTTAACAGTTTACAAACACTAACATGAATTTTCGGAGTTTAAAATCATTTCAAGAGAAAAAAAATAACATTCACAGATAGGAAATAAAATTTGCTTTTAGTACAACACATTGTTTTTTTGGGATTTTGTAAAAAATCCATATTGTTCCCTACAATAATTAACATTACGATGAAAAAACTGTTTTCAACTGTTATCCAGCTAATTTTTTCCTCTGATACGCTTATTTTCGTGGCAAATAGTAATTTTACACAGAATGTTTACAAAACTAATCGCCTTTTGACATTAATTAAGATTCCATCATCACATGTACATGAGCGCCGCCTAGGTGTCGTTAGGACGTGCAAGGCCCCAATTATACCGATACTTTAGGTTTTGCTACCAAAACCTAATTTTCGGTAAAATGAAAACCTTATTTTCGGTAATCTTATCTTAGCGTGTAGACACTATCACAATGACAAAAAATATATAAATTGGATGAAACGCGTTTCAAATTTGAACAAAACTAGAACAGCGTAGTATTCTAGTTTTAAATTTTAACATGAAACTGTTCGAAATTATCCAACTAGAACGCCTTGCTGAAGTTGCCTGTGTTATAAATCCAGTTCTATTTTGTAACGACCATACACTCCTGGAGATGCCCTGAAGTTGCCTTTGTTATAAATCCAGTTCTATTTTGTAACGACCATACACTCCTGGAGATGCCCTAAGACCAAGCCGAACGCACCCGAACATTTTGACAATGCTCTTCCAGTCGGTCATCCTTTCCCCAAAGCTCCATGAATAGGCCCATATTATACGGCTGGCGAACTTTGAATCATTTTTTTGCTAGCGCTCAAACCGCTGCAAATAATGTCCTTCCAGGTAGTGTGGTAGTATTGAAACACAATCGGTACTCACCCTTTATACCGACAAGAGGAGAACTCTCGCCGTTATTAGGTGAGATATTGTACACCGTGGGTTCGATGAAATGAAAAGGATCCTTGCAGTGGAGCCAGCAAGTAACTCTAGGAACCGCCGGTTACATCTCAGGTTGCTCTTTCCTCCTGTCACAAGGGTTTGGTAAGCAACCATAATTGTACAGAGCACACTTTGCTAATAAAATTAATTAAAATGGAGAGTAAAGGGTGATACGGTCAAAATTTGGTCAAGGGAAAACGGGTGTAAATCGGTGAAATCGTTTATTTAAAAAATCAAATTAAATTTCTTTTTCAAGTTCAATTAGTATAAAATGCAGGAAAAATATTCAGTTAGGCTTCCGTTTTTCCAAATCCGAATTGCCGGGCCTTACGCTTGACCCCTGCCATCAGATTTTGTACAGCCACCTTGTCCACCTTCTTCGCCGCAGAAAGCCAGTTTGCCTTGAACTGCTGCTCGTCCTTAGCAGTTTTTTTGGTCTTCTTGAGGTTCCGCTTGACAATAGCCCAGTATTTCGCAATTGGGCGGAGCTCTGGCGTGTTGGGAGGGTTCTTGTCCTTGGGAACCACCTGCACGTTGTTGGCGGCGTACTACTCCATGGCCTTTTTACCGTAATGGCAAGATGCCAAATCCGGCCAAAACAGTACGGAACAACCGTGTTTCTTCAGGAAAGGCAGCAGACGTTTATTCAAACACTCTTTCACGTAAATTTCTTGGTTGACAGTCCCGGAAGCTATGAAAATACTGCTTTTCAAGCCACAGGTACAGATAGCTTGCCAAACCAGATATTTCTTTGCGAACTTTGACAGTTTCGTGTGCTTGAAAATATCTGCTACCTTTCCCTTCCTTTGCCGTATAAAACTCCTGTCCCGGAAGCTGCTTGTAGTCGGCTTTGACGTAGGTTTCGTCGTCCATTACCACGCAGTCAAACTTCGTCAGCATCGTCGTGTACAGCCTCCGGGATCGCGCTTGGCCGTCGTATTTTGTTTATCATCGCGATTTGGAGTCACTACCTTCTTGTAAGTCGATAGTCCGGCTCGTTTTTTGGCTCGATGCACGGTTGTAAACGATACACCCAGCTTATTTGCGGCATCTCGGAGAGATAGGTTAGGGTTTCGCTTGAAACTACCGGCAACTCTCTTTGTCGTATCAGCGGCTTCCGGTTTTCGATTTCCCCCCGATCCAGACTTCCTGGCTGTCGACAAACGTTCTCCAAACACTTTAATTACATTTGTAACGGTTGATTTGGCAACTTTTAGCGATTTTGCCAACTTTGCGTGCGAGTAGCTCGGATTTTCGCGATGCGCGAGCAAAATTTTGATACGCTGCTCTTCTTGCTTGGACGGCATTTTGACAACTGAAGAGTGAATTCCAAAATCAAAATAGGAGCTACATTCTACACACACACACCTTCAAAATGAGGGGTGTTCAGGTTTTTTAAATGCAAAATTGAAAGAAATACGTCAAGTTGATATTGACCAAATTTTGACCGTATCGCCCTTTATATACTATTTACAATACTTATCCGCGTGATCCATAATTTAAAAGCGTTAATTTGATTGATACTTTTAAGTTATTTATCAGCAAAATTATTACCAATAACATAATAATATAATATGATATATTGACAGAACCAATGCACAGTAGGCAGAAACAGCTAATCTTCAGAGAAAAAATGCGGGAAATCGAATGGTGTTAGTCTCATTCAGGGTTGACCACAGATAAGAAGTGGCTAATTTAGTATTGGAACAAACATTTTTGTTTCTTACAGCGACCCTAGTGGTCGGATTTGTAACCTATGACATTTTATGTATTCCCTATAACAATAATGACATCAGAAGTTTGTTTTTCGCGGTGCAGTTCAAACGTGTTTCAGCCGGGACCAAAAATTTACTTGGCTACGGCTCGTGGAGATGTTCCTGCCAAATTCAAGTTGGTGTTTGCAGATAATTTTGCACCTGATTTGGCAAAGCATTTGTAGCTACGGTAGGAAGACCAAGGTTTTCATCACTGATTAGACATTTAATTCAGAGCTGTACAGAACGGAATGTCTCCAAAAGCGAATATTGCCATTCATCAGATCCCACAATGAACCTATCATTTTTTGGCCAGATCTGGGAAGTTGTCATTACAGTAAAACAGTGTTACAGTGGTATGAAACCAACGGGATTCAGTTTATACCGAAAGAACTGAATCCACCAAACTGTCCCCAGCTCAGACTGATAGAGAGATTTTGGGCTATTATGAAGACGATGCTGAAGATGAATGGCAGTGTTGTCAAAAACATCAATGAATTGCATATTGATGAAACGTATTCCGGGAAAAGTCAGCAAATTGTTTCGAAATCGAAATGATTATTTTTTTTGTATTGTCCCTCAAAAGTTCACATAAAAAGGAAACTTTTAGTTAAAACAGAACACTATTTTGTTAATGTATATCCGAAATATGCGCAATAGTCTATGTTCCAATTTTAACTGGGCCAGGACAGGATCATTTCGCCCGCCTTACATCGCTTTAAGGACCCCACAGTACAATGACTCTTTGGTCTTCACGATGAGGCCACGAAAGTCACCTTTAATCAGCGGCGTTGATTCGCCGAACCATTTGTTGCGGCGATTTAGGTTTGGTACGTATTCCTTTATCCAGAGATGCCACAAGTTGTTGACAAGCTCCACGGTAAACGTTGATATGCGTCACGAAGTGCTAGCGCAGGATTTGCGAGCGGTAGTTCTTCTTGTGCATCGTTGGTTCTAACCCTTGCGCTTTTTTTCGTTGCTCTTGTGCATGATATTCAGGTTCATACACAGAAAAAAATCTTGCTGTAAAAACTACCATTTTACCCGACTACGCCTATCCTTAAAACTATCACGAAATTTCAATCAAATTTACTACGTTTGTGGTAACAGCTTCAACGTTTGTGGTGTATTTGACAGACCTCATATTGAAATTAACCGCTCCATGGTTGGTCTAAACGCAGGCATGGTAAAATCAAACGCATTTATAATCAGGTGAAAACTGATGGTGTTTGCGCTCAATTTAACCCTCGAAATGGTAGTTGGTACTGCGTTTTTTTATTGCGTGTAGCCAAACAAAAGTATCTCCAATTTATATTATAGAAATTGTCATGCTCCATTGAAACAATGTGTGCTACTTGGGTCATAGCTAATATCTGACTTAAAAAGGTTATGAAGGGAGTTTAATAAATTGGAAACATTATTGTGGGTTGAGAAAATAATTAAGCAAATGAAAGTTTTTTTTATCTAAAAATAAAAAATATCTCAGATCTTAAATAAAGCTTTATAGACAATAAAACCAACATATCAAATGGAGGGCTTATCGTTTTCAGGTCTGTAAGTCTGTAAGTAAAATTATGAATTTGTTACAGATAAAAATTCCAGGAATTATTGGGTTAAATTTCCCAACTTAGCTCACGGAAAAATTAAAGGGCAGCCTCCAAAACTGACCTTCTTTATGACAATCGAGCTATGGTCCTTATGTATTGTCCATCACTGTATAGCTGTTGCTTATTCTCATTCCTCGTTCTTATTTAGCTTCCTGATTCCTGTTTATTTTTATGAATATACTATCAATCGGTTAGTGTTGTACCCAATTTCAGCTAGTATAAAACAAGATGTCCCCCACACACAAAAAGTCCAAGTCACTTCATAGTGACCGATCCAGTTGATGCATTTCGGACGAAATAGGAGTGTGATACGACGGGATTTAATTATACATAGACGCTACTTTTGCACCGTGTACAAACGCAAACTACCTAGAGGGGAAATGAGCCACAAGCATCGCAGACCGCAGTGCAGTGTTGATTCCGTAGAAAAGCTCCACAGTCTAGATCCGACATTCAGCGAGTTATAACGCGGCTTCCTCTCCACTAGCGGGTCTCGCCGGAACAGAAAACGGTCAGCAAATTCATGCATTAACGGCTGCCAAGGTGCTCAAAGTTTTAAGTGCCGGCACGTGTGGGGATTGAACACGAGAATTCAAAAGCATTTCGCAAATAGAGAAAAGAAGTTATAAAGACGACTGGTGAAAGGAGTAGATCAAAACAAAGGCGAAAATAGTCGAAGTGGATGTTGTGATTCAAAACACTAGGAAAGCACCTGTTGGCCAGTGGACCCGGCCTACCGACCTTTAATGAATTTACCAACGACTTGAATGTGTTACATGATTTGTGGTTTTGGGGTTATGTGAAGCTTATTTTATCAACTTGATAAATCGTAAACGTGCAGCATAACGTGTTGAAGAAGAGGAAAAGTTTACATCACACCAACATGAAATTTGGCATGCTGAGGTTAATTTCGGTGCATAAGTGATTCACGCGAAAGCTATTCATAACGCGATAGTTAATAGTATTTAAAACGTGACATTACCAAGCAGCACAGGGATTCACCATGGATACGGAACCGGAGTGGAAGTTGACGATAGCTGCTTTGAAACAGGTTTGTGAATGAATCTGTCAAAGTTTCAATTTCACATCAAACGATTCGGCGAGTTGGTATAGTTTACCGAAGTGAGGGCGATGATGATTCCGACTTTACATATTAAGCAAAAAGATAAAGTGATGAACCGTAGAAATTAATAACATAATAACGCTGCCTACGAACCACTAGTTTGCAAGTTTGGAACAAGTATGCAAATAAAAGATGGACATGACCTTTTCATTAGAATTGAACTTTCGCATTAACTTTAGCATTAACGCAAACACAAAAGTAACTATCTAAAGTTTTCTAACAGTTTCATAATTTTATAGTTTTTTTTATTTTCGCGTAAGATATACAAGTAAGCATTAGACTGATGCAAAATTTGAAATATTTGCTCCCCTAAGCTTAATCGACGCCAATTTGGGTCCTGATAGTCCCCAAAAAATTTTAACACATTTGGTTTTAATTTGGCTTTGCACACGCTATTCAAAGTTTGTATGGGAATTAGTATGAAGAATCTCAAACTTACATTTCCAGATCCAGATCTTGATATTATGTCCTTAAACCAAATCTTATATACATTCATATAGTGTAAGTTGTCAACTATCAAAATGCCGAAGATACCTGACATGTAAATTTTATACAAAAATAGTTATTCAATAAAACATAAAATACACACTTTAGGAATGATGTTTTATTCTTATTTTTGATTTCTTATTATTTATTTGTTTTTTATATTTTATATTCATATATTTTATGTATTTTATTTTATTTATATTATTATATATATTTTATATATTTTATATTTATATATTTTATATACATTACATATTTTTACTTCTTTTTATTGTATTTGATGAATAATTATTTTTGTATAAAAATTTACATGTCAGGTATCTTAGGCAACTTACACTATCTGAATGTATATAAGATTTGGTTTAAGGACATAATATCAAGATGTTAGGGATCTGGAAATGTAAGTTTGAGATTCTTCATACTAATTCCCATACAAACTTTGAATAGCGTGTGCAAAGCCAAATTAAAACCAAATGTGTTAAATTTTTTTGGGGACTATCAGGACCCAAATTGGCGTCGATTAAGCTTAAGGGAGCAAATATTTCGAATTTTGCATCAGCCTAGTAAGCATATTACTTAATTTTAAATGCCCAAAGTCATATATGCTTTCAAATATACGACACGCAGTTGAACGAACTTAGCGAATTGATGTGATGTGATGTGTGATAAGAACCCACCATCAGTGCAAGGATTACCTATGGCTGCAGGACTATTCTCAGCAGGTTGTTCTGAGAGAATAGCCTACGTGATGGCTTCTTGTAGCAGGGTCAGCCGATCTCAGTGAGGACCTTCGGAAGACTACGTCCAGAAGGCCGCGTGTCTTCGCATGACAAGGGACTGGCGACTCCACGAACCCTTGTCCAGTCAACAAATCCTTCGACTGCTTTAGGCTATCCCCCTAAGGAAAATATAGTTGTTAAAGGAACAGTGGAAATTTTTACCATAAATGATTTATAAAAACAAAGTTAAGACAAAAAGAAAATTTCACGGCAATACTGAACTTTAGATTCAATATACACATTTATTTTTGTTTTTATTTGCAATAATAAATGTACTGGGATATTGCAAATTTCTACTGTTCCTAATAAAATAGTAGTGGGCAATAAAGTGAGGAAGGATCTCACAAAAAAATAACAATTCAAATAACTTACCATAAAAGCATATCAGTCTGTTACATGATAAAATCAAGGAATACTTGTTTCCAACGCATCTTCCACTGCATGTTATTCGTATAGGACTCATTTGCTTTTATAGACTGATCCAATATGAATGGACCTAGAACTTAACTGTCTCGCTAGAAGGACATCATGAAAGACTCAATTGCTATGTATACAAATTTCAACTTGAATAATTTACATGGAGTTTTACACTATAAAAATTAAATTACTTGACCATGTAAAAAGCAGCTACAGTAAGAATTTTATCGAAACTACTTTACAGTTATACTACAGAAATCTACAGAAAACTAATAAATCCAATATTGTTACATCGTATTTAAATGAATGAACATTCGATCGAAAATATATTTGAAAAGATCAGTTGTGATACATCGCATTAAGTTTGAAAGCTTTGTAGTTGCTGTATTTTAAACTGAAATGATTGCGTTTTTTGGTATCGATAAGTCATTTTGTACATGTTTGCAGTAAAAAAGCTTTCAAAAACTAGTTATATTTTCACACTCCACCTGTACGTTATAGAGACATTCAATCAATATTCAATTTTTTTTTCTTATTTCCAAAGGAGATATTCGCTAATGCATTTGCATATCTCATGTGAAATATGATATTGGGATAAAAATAAACAACAATAAATAGCGTCTTTTGCATTCAATAAATGTCTTTGTGTGACTAACTTGTTTAAATAAATTGAAGGTTTATCCACAAATTATTAGTAATACACGTAAAACTTTATGCAGATTTCATAACCTCCTCCCCACTTTGTAAGATTTTTTACACAAACCTGGAAAATATTATTTGGCGCGTAAGACAATCTCGGACACCCCTTCCGCTATAAGCCTACTCGCGATTACAGAATGTTTCGAAAAATATAAATACACCTTCTTTCTCAAACAAAAAAAAAGACCATACTATAAATTTTGATTATTTTATTCTCAAACATTGTAAATAACAATGTTTTCTTTCTATCTTCATTTCAATTTGCTTGATTTTTCATAGGGTTGGCGAGTTTTTTAACTTTACCCTTAACACTACTCATAAGCTTCTCCGCACATTGATTTATCCTACCATTTTCACCACTTTTGGCCAATCTTTCTTAAATTTTTCAACACTATCCGCTGGTTTCATGTGTTTTCTCAGCTTCACCTTCGTCAAAGCCCAGAAAGTTTCGATAGGGCGAATCTCTGGGCAATTTGGTGGATGCATCTCCTTTTGTGCAAATCCGACATTGTTACTTTTGTACCACTCTAGTGCACATTCAGGGTAATAGTAGGAAGCAAGATCAGACCAAAAGATTGTGGACTTGTTATGCTGTTTGATCACCCTTTTTTCAGACACTAGATGCACGTAGATTCAACCATTCATTATGTCTGTAGTAATGAATGGACGAGATATTTTTCCAAAATTTCAGTGTCTTTTTCCAAAACTAAACCAGTGAAGGTCATTATCATCTCAGAATCCCGTAGGACTTAATTTTAATATTTCCAGTCAACAAAATTTTCAAAACCCCATGAGAAGCTGTCGCAATCCTCCTCAGGCAGATGCCCAGAGCAAGCCGGCCATCTTGGAGCGGCAGGCCACCATCAAAAAGCAGCAGCTGAAGACAATGGTCAAGGTGAATTTCCAGGCGAAGGAAAATGTTCGTGAACGAAGCATACGGAGGATTTGGGCAATTTTCACGACTTCGCGATTCTCGAACCTGACCTCGACGGATTTTTGAAGCGAGTGTTCCAAATTGAATTTCGGTTCAAGGCTTCCAGAAAGAGGAATGGTTTCAAAACAATTCTAGATCCTAACACTAGGAGCGTTGGACTGTAATAAACAATGCGACAAGATATTAAATGAGTCGAGCCTTAGAGACTCTAATTTTACCAAATATTTCAATCGTATTTTTATCTTTACTGTTGGGTTAAATGGGTCCTAATTGGCTCTCAATCATTCTAATAGATATCAGCTGAATTTGCACGGAGAACCAACAGAATGCTATTTGGGAGTAGCAAATCACGGAATCGCAAACCACGTAGGGAGTGGGCGTTTGCCCAAAGTCTACGCTCCATACAAAAATTCACAAAATTGTATGGAGAAAAGTCTACGAGGGAGGAGGGGGGGGGGGGGTTTAGTCTGAAATTTTCAAAACGGAGTCTATGTGGTTTATGAACAGGCCCTTATATTACCGTACTCATGCAAGATGATGTTGCAGCTGGGATGGACGGGAATAATTTATTCATCCCAAAATAGAAATTAAAGCGCTGTCAAGAGTTATAACTTTATACTAATTTATCATGCATCTTCTTATGAGTCACCGTGGCCTAGTGAGATCAACCATGGATTCAGTATCAACACTTTCCAAGAATGCAGGATCGAATCCCATTACAGAAATAATTTAAAAAAAAACGCTGGACAACTCCACGTGGTTGCGCTTTTTTTTCAATCACATTTCGAGTCGATAAAGTAGATCTGTCAATCATTCATGCAACATCAGAGAGATGTTTCTTTTTAATTTCTTACAAAATATTCGTAGCTCTTTGTATTGCTTGCGTACAATGCACGAATGTTCTTTCTGTGTCAACAAGTGCTACGTGCTTATGACAGATGCTTGTGAGGCATTCGTTGCAGAAAAAAACGAATAAATTTGTTAGTTCTACCTTTGATTTCATATTATAAACTAAAATTAATTTTCAGTGTATGCTCAATAGAATTATCACTGCTGTTTCAAATCACACTTAATGAGTGACCCCAAACAGCTATACTGCCCCTTTTCATCAATCGAAGTAACACAGGAGTTGTGTCGCCAATATTTGCCCCATTTCATATCATCACAAGAATGACCTGTTGTTTTCTTTACATGGGGATACATACACAGAAAAATTTAAAGCACAAAAGGTCAGTTTCTTGTAGCGTTGAACAAAAATATTCTTGAAAGCACAAAAGGTCAGTTCTTGAAGCGTTGAACACGATAAATATTTGGGACAATATACAAGAAACGGTGCGTACCAGTTGCGAAGTGTTTAAGAAACATTTTTAGCTGGCCATAAAAGAAAAAGGTTCAGGCTCAACCTGTAACTTCTTAATAATAAAATATATGTTTGTCGGAAATAAAGCGTTCATTGAATTTAAGCCATTCGTTGTGTTTTAGTTTACTGACAAGAAACCCTTGCCACCCTGTGCACCGAGTTTCAAAAAGTTGCCATGACACAGAAGTTTGCTAACACCCAAAGCTATCACGGCATCGGTGCCGAGCCTGAATTCCAGAGGCAAAAAGCGTTGAGTTCTTCAAGACGTTAACGAGACGTCGCATGATGTTTTTATTGAAGGTATTAGTTATGCGAATGCGGTTAACTTAACTGGGACTAATAATAATAGTAAAACATAAAAGAAAAAGAACAATGATACTGTTCTCAAAAAACGTTACTCGTAAGGCTCATCCGGTTATTGTGATCAAACCAAAAGATTCCAATCAGAACAGCGATGATACTCGCAAGTTTTTAAATAGCAAAGAAAGATGGCATTGTAAGCGATTTGGATAAAAATTATAACACTGTTGTTCCCTCATCGGTGCAAAGACTTAAAGTTATGCCAATACTTAAATGTACTTTATTGTGATTTAAATATCAATTATTGTGACAATAATAATTCGAAGCATTTGAAATAATAAGCAAATTTCTTTAACTTAAGACATTTCGTTAATGAATATACGCGTATTTCCAGAAACAGTAAAACTTGGACGACCATTTGATTATGTTAGTGTTGTTGTAAACTCTGACTTGAAAGTACCCAGACAACCACAAGTCGTATAACAGTGTTTAAATAGTATCGTATATTCCTATATTTTTAGTCAACGTCGCAATTAGTTGTGCCCTTTATCGTATTATGTTTAAGTTAAATCGTAAAGAATGCAAATTTTCGACTTCTATACGATGTGTCATTTATTCATCGTAGTACGTCACAAACTTAATCGGATATACATCGCTAACCTTTTTCAATCGAATTTGTTATTACATATTCAATCGCATAAGATATCAAATCAACTCGTTTAAGAAAACAATGGAGTTTGCACGTATACGGCCTCCACGTTTTCACGTATAAGCCATATTTTTGCATTCTATACGATTTGATTACTTACCTATATGTTTGTATATCATAAAAACAACTTTCAATATACGTGCATTTTGGTTGTCTGGGTAACCAGTCATGAACCATTGTTGTTAACATTGAAGATAAAAGTAGTGTTGACAACGATTGTGTGAAATTGATACGTTGGAAAAAGTATTCAAAACAAGCTATTTTAAGACTTGTCGAAAGGAGTGTAGATTTTCAAACAAATACCGGTTCTCTAGACCGAAAATCAGCTGTTTTGACTGACGTTTTAGAAAATGACCAATAAACTAGTCAAACATAAATTTGTTTTAGTAATAAACTCGAACAGCTGGTACAATTTGGATCTTTTGCGTCTAAAACGACACATTGGAACAGTCAGAGCACAATTTCGTCGAGGGTATTTTATCAATTAATCAATCCATTGATCTAGTATATGAGCCAGACTGGACCCGGGTAGAGGTGAATTGCAAACCAATAACATAATAATAACATATCTTGCCACCTCAACTAGATTTGACATTTTTGACTTATTCAGGAATAACAGTTAATTGCAATGTAACTACAAAATATGTTATCATTACTAGTTTTATTGTTATTTAGGTATTTTATACATAAGTTGAAAAATCATTTAATAACAACTGAATGGTAAATTTTGCCATCATAACTAATTTGGTTTTCATTAAGTTATTTTGTTTCTTTTGCGCAATTTATGAATTTAAATGAAAGAAGTGATATGCAAGGAAAGATATTTTAAACTATTGAATTAAATATTCTGCCACAAAATGTAAATTCAAATTTAAATATATTGTATTACTTTCTCATTTTATTTTAAGTTATTGACTTACAAACAGACATCAATCAACTTAAGTGCGAATCTTTCACTTTTATGTATAATAAAGTATATTTTTAGACAGTTTTATGTGCATATTTATACATTACTGAACGGAGTCGTTAATTTTCATCATTTTATTAAAGAGCTCTTCACAGTGTAGCAGTTGATCAACAATGTTGTTAGTGCTGTTCTTATCACATAGAATTTCTTGAATATTGTAGAAATTTCCATTCATATAGATCCATGGTTATCATATTGGAAGCCTTGGCATGATTTGTTTGTAAATGAGGAAGAGAACTTACCATTCACCAGTTTTTCCTATTTAAAAACTAGAATTACTATTATCTTGATTTTTTAGCGTTAACGATTAAATTTACCGTTATTTACATCTTCTAGAGAACAACTCATTGTGTTATTATTATGTTATCCATACCTCGATAATAGCTCATTATGCAATTCTTCTTTTGTAAATATTTTGTTCTAAGTTTGTTCTTATAATGGCAAAATTTGTTATTTCTTAGAAATTCCCTCGAACTATTTCAGTTATTATTTTTGTTGTTTTAACTCTTATCTCAAACAAACTAATGTAAAATTTTGCCATTCAGTTATTTTGCATAAATGGTAAAATTTGTCAATCATGTGCGATTCTCTTCTACCTGGGGACCTAATTAATGAATCGCTGCATACTGGAACCGGGCCACAAGTTTGGAAAGAATCTTTATAGATTCCTAAAAATCGCTGGGACGATTAAAGCCGAAGAGTTTCGTCCTGTTAACATGTTGCACGCTTTATCTAATCTAATCTAATCTCACACTAATGCAGCCAGTTCTTGAAAGCATCCTGGAAAATGATGGTTTCTTGAATAAATATTTTTTCTTGTCATCGTCCAGGCCAACTGCGTAGTATGTGCCGCCGAGAGGATTCCAAGAAATAGAGCGATTCCACGAAGATCTAAAATCGCTCGACTACTTTGAATCAAGGGAAGGAAGAAAGCGTGGACCTCCCGTACCAAACGCTTCAATGTAGAGTTAAACAGTGTGATAATTTGTACTTTGTCGTTGGGAGCATAGATGCTAGAAGGATTAGTTTATGCTCCTGTTGCCTGTGGGTGAACTTTTGGCATTTGATCCAAAAGTCTGGCAATAATTTCCAAGATTATAGCGCCTTATCTCGCTCAATGGGGGGTAGGTGGACTAAAACTTACGACGATGGATAAATGTGAAGCTGAAAAAGCATAAAAAATATTGTGAAGGGATTTAATAATATAAAATGAGAATAACATGTGTACTGGCTGCATGAAGGAAAAAAAACAAAAATTTCATACAATTCCATGGATGATCCAGCGAAGGGCATTCTTGTTAAACAGCGTTTAATTTAATGTAGCAAAATGGAAAGAAAACGTATATCTTAAAAATACGATTGTCGCTGTTTTTTTTGGATCTGAAACGCAGTTTTGAAACGATTTCTCGGCCCTTGTTGTTAGAAACAATCAGGCGCTTTGGACTTTCGGGTTCTACATATACATGGTTGTACATGGTTTGAAAGCTTTTTGTCAGACAGAACTCAACGGACTTTTTTTGTATGATTCTGTTTCGAGCACTGTGGCGTACCACAAGTGAGTGTATTGTGGCCCATTTCATTGATTCTATATATTAATGACATACGACGAATCTTGCGATTTTGTGATATTAATCTTTTTGTTGATGATACCGTGTTGTTCATTGCAGCTAAAAGCCTTGAGGAGGCTGTTTCACATTTGAATGCAAATTTACGGTCTCTAAGTAGATGGTTAAAGTACAAACAACTGAAATTGAACATAAGTAAAACTAAATTCATGATAATTTCGAGTAATCGAAGACGTCTCTGTTAAAATTGATGATGTATCAATTGATCGCTTTCGTGAGATTAAATATCTTGGCGTGATTATTGATGATCGATTATAATTTGACTCTCACATTGACGATGTCATCAAGAAAATAGCTCTGCCGATTGAAAAATAATATTACTATTGCTAGTAAAACATAGTTGTACAAATTAATCATCTCTCCTCACATTGAATCTTACCATTCCATTTTGTTTTTGCTGATCAACCACAAATATCGATATTACAGCGTTTACAAAATAAAACATTGCGTTGATTAAACAAATATTTTTAGATGTAGTAAGTTCACTTCATCTTCTTTTTTGAAAGGTGCCCTACAGTGGCTATCGGTGAAGCAGAGAATTGTGCATTTGACAATGGAGTTCATTTTCAAAGTAATTAAAGATTTGCTGCCTCGATATTTGTGTAATCGAATAACACTAAAACCCCGGATGATGTTAGAACACTACCAGATTTTAAGAGATAATGTAGTTCACACATCAAATCTGCCTTTTGAACAGCTATTTTTTTTTACTATTGACTTTTTTGTATCTTGAGGATGTTATTACAACGGATGTTTTTTTATGGTTTATTGTAAAACGTTTAATATTTGTCATGGGGTACAAACAAACTATACTTTTGTTGATGGATTAATAGTTAGTTTTTTTTTTGTGATGTAATTAAATTAATCTTCTTTGTGTAGTCTACAAAAGTTTGTGCCTCGCGCGTGTAAACAGGTATGGATTACTGTTTTGTATTTTTTTTTTTTACAAATTGAAAGCTTATGCTGTTTGAGGAATACTTTGAACGAGTAGTGAGTCGTCTGGTTGAATGTCAGAAATGTTTTGAAAATGTGGTTATTGCGCATAGTTTTTTTAACATAGCGGGATTTTTAATTACTGGCAATGTCCTAGATTTTGTCGGCTTTTTTGAACACTTGGCTATGCTCACAAACGTTTGAAATAGATATTAACGGCATTTTTGCATTTATAACTTTGTTATTTAGTGATGAAAAGTGATCCATCTGTAATTATAATCAGATCGGCATTGTTTTTTTTAGTAAATCTGATTGATGTGTTGTTCAATATTAAATTATCTTAAAGATAAATCGTCCAGCTCAAACCTTTGTGGGGGTATGTGGCGGGACCATCATCGGGACCATGGCGGGACCATCATCATTAGAGGGTACACACTCATTTTTTTTTTTGCTGGGAATCAGCCAAATTTTGCTGAATTTTTTCCGAGCTGTAAAACCAGCAGTCTATCCAGCAAAATAAATGTTACTGTAATTTCAACAAAAATAAATTTCATGAAACTTCACTGTAACATCAGCAAACTTACTTGAGATATGCTGAACGATCAGCAAACCAACAATCCCCGTAATCACAATCTGCGATAACTGCCTGAGGAGAGTTCAGGTACCTATCGACCCATCGAACTATTATTTAGTATTGCTCATATGATGGTGCATAAAACAAAATGCAAATCCAAAAAACAGTAAGAGTTAAACCGTAAAACAACCATTACCAGTTTTCATCAACTGAATCCTCCATTTATACGCCTTGAATACATGAACCTACAAAAATGAAACAGTTCTTCAAAATCATAGCTTTCTAAGTTCAATGTATCGATGATGTTATTCGGATCCATTTTTTCAATGCCTTTCTAATTAAACAAAGAACTCACAACTTGAAAAGAAATACTGAATGCCAAATCAATACAACTGTCCGTCGTTGATGCGTGACTTATATTTGGCAGTTTAACAGGGTTACTGGGATTTCAGTAACATTTTTGACATTTGATGTTTTTCAGTTACAGGTGAAACCGTTTGCAGGATTCCAGCAAAAAAGATTAGCTGGTTAACATCCAGCAAATCATTTTGCTGGAATGAAAAAAAAAATCAAAATTTGGTGTATGGTTTTCAGACATAATTCAATTTTGGGTCACCCTATTTTTTTCTGTTCTGGACATAAGCCACCGCACCCAGTAATTTGATCTACTGTATCCCGTATCCTTTGTTTAGTCCATGTCGAGTTACTTCATCACTATTGAGAAATGATGGAGTATTCGGTGTTGTTACAGTTGTCAATGTTTGTTTTGCTGATAATGAACCGACCTTTATTGAAAGTTGAAAGTAAACCCTTTGAGGGTACTCTTCAAAGGCGCGTCACATTCATAGCTAAGAAAACAAATTATGATTCCGATTTTGACCATGAACCCTAGTCTTGACCAATTCAAACTATAGAACATCAAATAGAAAATGATAATGCACATAAATGAAGAATAACCATGTTTTCCATATTCCAAGCTCATCTTCGGTGGCACAATCCGAGTATTGTCACTTCTAACAAGACATAACATGTAATAAGAACTAAGGTATATTCCTTTGACTATAAAACACAAATATGTCCCTAGTTTGTATTAATTCGGACTAGGGTTCGTCGGTAGATCTGACACCCCGAAACGTACCACGAAAAGTTGATCTACCAGCGTTACGGGTCAACCTGGTATAGATTCCTTCAAATTGTAATCAACAATTCCAGGAAAAGAGGTTTGTTCAGAATTTTCAGCACAATGAAGACTTAAATAAAAAAATGTTGTTGTAAAAAACAAAGCTGGCCTTTGTTATGGTTATACATTTTGTTAAAGCTTTTCCTAGGGCGTTCAGGATTCCAAGCAAAACTATTATCTCAACTGGCAATGCAAATGCGCCTTGACAATTCATCAATTTTATGTAGAGCACGGTCATGCATCAAAAGCACAACGGTCACAATGCTGCATTCTTTTGTGTGACATTTATCTCCGGCTCGACTTACAATGGTACTAAGTATGCATTATTCAGCTTACGACATCGTAAAACGTCATTCAATACAAGGTTATCTCACTTAAAAAGAGCAGTTGATCCCAGTCTCCTAATGCACTAATAGCAATTGAAATGTCACCCATATCCAGTGATCATAAACTGCCGCCAATAAATCAACCAGCTTGCTCCACATGCTTCAAATTTATAACCTATGCTTTCCCACTCTCTTACAGACACTGCTGTCGTTGTCCGTTTCGCTGTCCTATTTCTGCATTGGCCTTGTTCGAGGCTATTCCGCTCCCGCCGTTCCATCGATGATGGAAGTCGATCCGGGGCTGCTGCCCAGCAAAAACATCGGCTCCTGGGTCAGCTCCATCCCCCCGTTTGGAGCGCTCTTCGGAAGTCTAGTGGCATTCCCGTTGATGCATAAAATCGGTCGAAAGTACACAGTCATGTTGACGTCACCCGTTTGGGTAACGGCGTGGGTGTTGATAGCAACGGCAGAAGACTGGAAGGTACTTCTGATAGCGAGAATGCTGGCCGGATTCGGCGCAGGATTGACTCTACCGTCGGCTCAGATCTACGTGAGCGAATGCAGCGATCCGAAGATACGCGGAGTTATCGGATCATTGCCGTCGTTGTCCATGTCAGTTGGGATATTGGTGACGTACGTGCTGGGGAAGTACGTCGAATGGCGAACGCTGGCATGGGTTTGCTGTGGTGTGGCAGGTGAGTAGCTGAGCGGTTTCAGAAAATGCTGTAACTTATGAAGCTCTTTTTCAGTATTCCTGTTCATTGCTGTGATAAGCTTTCCACAATCTCCCGTCTGGTTGAAGACGAAGAAACGGTATGAGAAAGCTCATAACTCGGCCAAATGGCTGCACTTGCAGGGATTTACATTTGACCCCAGAGCTCAAGAAATTCAGAAGGCAGTGAGCAATGGAACTACGGTGGAAAAGTATTTCAGTTTAGTTGATCGTGATTTCAACCGTAACGGTCTTAATCTATTTCAGGAAAGAGAAACCATTCTCCAAAGAAGCATTGTACCGACGGGAAGTGCTGCTGCCCCTAGCCATAGGTCTGGCTTTGCTGTCGATTCAACAGTTGAGTGGAATAGATGCTGTGATTTTCTTCACGGTGGAGATCTTCCGATCAGCGGGAAGTTCTCTGGATGGACACCTTGCTACGATCATAGTGGGAGCCGTCCAGGTGCTAAGTAACTTCTCTGCCCTTTTCGTGGTCGATCGAGCTGGGCGGAAACCTCTGCTCATCACTTCCGGTGTGATTATGTCCGTTGCTATGGCTTCGATGGGAGCAGCTTTCCATTTGAATTCAATTGGAAACACGAACTTCGGGTAATTTGCAGGGCAGGGCACGACACCGACTGATTTGAAAGTTCATACTAAGTTCATTCCAGATACCTTCCGGTTGCGAGTCTCATAGTCTTCATGATTGGGTTCTCCGTCGGATTCGGGTGCATTCCATTTCTCCTGATGGGTGAGCTATTTCCAACGGCGCAGCGAAGTTTGCTAAGTTCCCTGGCTGGATCGTTCAATCTGCTGGTGATGTTCATTGTGATCAAGACGTATCATCCGCTTGAAGATGTATGAAAGATTCGTCAGTTGAGGTTTGCGGAACTCTTACTGAAGTCTTTTTCATTCAATTTCAGATTATCACTACTTCAGGAACGTTCTGGATGTACAGCATTCTGTGCGCCGTTGGAGTGGTATTTGTGATAACCGTTGTTCCCGAAACGAAAGGACGAGACTTGGAAAGTATACACAAATTGTTCGAAAAACGAGGCTCGAAGGGCAACAGAGTGGAGACGGGTTCGAAACAAGGCCACGACAACGCAGCAATGAGCAATGAGGACGAAATAGTGCCATACGGTGAGTTCAAAAAGGTGGATACCAAATTTTAATGTGATTATTTATTTTAAAATAAAACCATGAAAACAACACGAAAAGGAGCTCAGTCTAGTTCCAGCGGGTCTTTTATTTTCGGGAGTCAATCATCAGCATAAACAACGATTGTTGAGACGCAACGGTTGTTGATGTTCAAGCCAATTATTCTAGTGAAACTAGATTCACCCGGCGGTGTTGATGAACACCAATCACAAGAGCAAACAAATGCGACTGGCTTTGTTTTCTGTTTGCGGGTGACAAATAACAGCTGACAGATGATAAGCGAGTCGTGCGCCATTATTGATTCGCTTCTATGAGTGAGGATGGTAATTAACACCTACTGGTAAATTCACATTTTAGGCTATTGCAAAATTAGTACGCTAAGATTTATGCTGTGTTTGTTGATCGCTCGGGCTTGTTGCGCCATAATTGATTCACTTCGATAAATAAAGATGTTAATTTACACATTCTTGTAAATTCATATTTTCAGGAATTTGAAAATTAGTAGGCTGCGATTTACCGATTCCAAAGAGCAGGGCCACAGTATTGATCTGGCATTCAGTGCGTTACAACGTGTTTTTGAGGAATATAGTTTAACTCTTAGTATGACAAGTGACTAGCAATGGATTGTTCGTTTTAAACACGTGTTTAAATCCAGCACAATACCGCTGAAAAAATTCATAAATAGAAGTGGACGATCGATGATAGAAGTTGATTAAAACAGAATAGGAAAAATCTCGCGTGCCGGCGGTACTTCACCTGTACAACGCATAGATCTTAGTGCGAAAGTGACATGATTGTGAACTCGTTAGATTTATCCATTACGACTTGATATGTCATACGTTAAGTGTATGCATTAAAAAGTTTGGAACTAGTCGACATGTGATTTGATTTGCTGGAAATTAATAGTGGTTCGCGTACAGTAATTTGCGGTGATATTTCATCCAAGAAAAGAAGTCCGGTCATCGAAATGGAGCCAGAGTGCAATATGAAGATGGCAGCTTTGAAACAGGTTAATGAAAGAAACAGCACGGAGTTCAATATTAGATTTGTTATTACGGAGTTTTACGGACTAGACTAAATTTTTCTAAAGGGTGTTCCGATCAAAATTTGGTCAAAACAGTAATGTGTGTGAATCGATCAAAGTTTTTATTAATAAGTCAAATTGTTTTTCATTCTCAAGTTCAGTTAAAACAGAATACGGGAGAAATATTCACTAAGCTTTCTTTTAACAGAATGCGAATGGCTGGGTGTTTCGTTTAACACCTGCCATAAGAGTTTGTACAGTCTCCTTGTCCATTTTATTCGCCGCAGAACGCCAGTTTGCCATGGACTGTTTCTCGCTCACAATAGCTTTTTGAGTCTACTTCAGGTTCCGATTGACGATGGCCCAATATTGTTCGATTGGGCAGAGCTCTGATGTGTTGGGAGGTTCTTGTCCTTGGGCAGTTGTTAACAGCACACCACTCCCATGGCATTTTCGGTAATGACAAGATGCCAAATCCGGCCAAAATAGAAACGGAACAATTGTGTCGCTTCAGGAAAGGCAGTAGACGTTTTTGTAGGCAATCGCTCAGATAAATTTCCTGATTGGCGGTTCTGGTCACAATGTAAACGATGCTCTTCAAGACACAGGTACAGATGGCCTGCCACATCAGATATTTCAGACATTTGTAAACAAAATTTCGGAGCCTGTTTTCTCTTAAGCCATAGGCCGCAAACCAATACCATAATCATGTAGGGAAAAGTTTCTCTACACGATGATGCTACAGATTTGCGTGTGTAGCCTATGGCTTGCGAGAAAAAAAGCATCAGAAGTGTATGTTTACAAATGTTGATAGGTCCTATTATATTGTTGGTCAAGAATTGGAGTGAAAGTATTAGTTAATGTCTAATGTATTGAACTGATAAATGCGTTTTTGGTTACATTAAAGGGTGTATTCGATAAAAATGGCACACAGAAAATCTTCTGTAACTTTTGAATCGTATGAGTAAAAAACCTACAAATTTGAGTAGATCTTATCCATAGTGTATTATTTACATCTGCCAAGTTTCATAGTTATACATTCAGTAGTTCCAGTCATGTCGTCGAAACAAGAAATTGTCCGTGAGAAAATTTTGTGCACTCACAATCAAAATCCCGGGGCGTCCCACCGGTGGATTGCTAAAAGGCTTGGAATTGCAAATACAACTGTGTCTCGTGTAATAAGAACCTTCAAGGAGCGTCTGAGTGTCCAAAGGAAGGAAGGGAGTGGTCGTAAAAGTGGTCCAATGGACAGTAAAATGGCCAAGAAAGTCGTACAACAATTCAAGAACCGTCCAAACATGTCAATTCGAGATGTCGCTAAAAAGTCTAAGGTGTCAGTCGGTTTTGTGCAGAAAACCATGAAGCGTGCTGGGTTACATGTTTACAAAGTGCAAAAAGCCCCAAACCGGAATGAAAAACAAAACACGAAGCTGCTCACCAAATCCGGTTGCATCGTGATGGATGACGAAACATACGTCAAGGCCGACTTCCGTCAACTTCCTGGGCAAGAATATTTCGTTGCCAAGTCGAAGTTCGATGTTCCGGAGGATGTTCGAAAGAAGAAACTATCGAAATTTGCAAAGAAGTTTCTAATCTGGCAGGCGATTTGCGGATGTTGTGAAATAAGTGCTCCCTTCATCACTTCCGGAACAATAACCGGTGCGATTTACACGGAAGAGTGCCTTAAGAAGCGTCTCTTGCCATTCATTAAGAAGCACAAAGGATCAACTCTGTTTTGGCCTGATCTAGCATCCTGCCACTACGCTCGAAACGTATTGGGATTGAACCCACCAAATTCATCGGAATTTCGTCCAATTGAAAAATGCTGGGCAATTATGAAAACGGAACTTCGCAAACATCCCAAAACTATAAAAACAGAGCTAGAATTGAAGAAAATTTGGGTAAAAACAACAAAAACACTGGGAAAATCGGTTGTACAAAATTTGATGGGTGGAGTGAAAAGGAAGGTGCGGGCATTCGGGATGGAAGACGAAATTGAATAAAACAAATGTTGTAAATCAAAACTCATTAGTAGTTCTTCATTCCCTGAAAATTTCAAGAAAATCCGATAATCAGTTTAATTTTGATGAGTATATATGTGTGTGCCATTTTTATCGAATACACCCTTTAGTATTGTTCGCTGTGAGATCAGATAGGTGAAAACGAGGATATTACGAAAAATTAAAAAGACACTAATTAAGTTGCGATTTCAGTTCATTTCAATTAGTTCTATTGTTGTACAATGCCTCCAACTAGACAGAATAATATCGGTCGGCTGCTGGCTCAGCAAACTCTCGAATGACGATCAGCGTGCAACTTAAAATAAATTGGATCGGCAACAGATTTCACGGGCTCTAATGATGTTGAGTGAAGAAGAAAGAGCAGCTCAAAATACAAGCGATAAGGTTAGAAAGAAGTGTAATCGGCAAGTATCTGGTAACAATCGTGCCCAACATAACCTTAAAAATCGATTACGAAGGCAAGCCTACATTCCACAAAATCTTCAACGTGCTGCCTTTGGTCGATGACTATGCGAAAACATCAGTCGCCATTGGATTAATGAGTGTAGTTTGTTATCATTTCAATGCAGAGCCTTTGCGCTCATTGGTGTCTGGATCAGGAAGTGGTTCTAAACATTTTCTGCAGAACATCCAGAGTTATAATGATTGTTTTCAAATGACTTCGTTTGGCGCAACGCACATAATAATATTTAAAAGTTTTCGTGGGCATTGAACCTTACAGAGTTTTAAAATTGGTATATTATGAAATTGTGAAGCCGTCTACGTCACAGGTGAAATTTACCAAAAAGCGAGTTCAATGTTGCCACCGACGGACGCAAACCATAAATTTCTACAGATTTATTTCAAAGGAGATCCACTCAGCAACATTATTCCACCATGAAGCGGGACATTGTACAACAATTGCAAGCGATGCTTCACGAGCCCAATGGATTGCTTCAAATGTTCAAGGCTACTCTAGATCGAATGCCATCTAACAACTATAAGCTTGCAATTCAAGCTAATACCGTCTTCAATTTTCCAATAAGTATAGTTTTAAATATATTTGATGCATCATCAATCTAATCATCGATTCATCCGTTAGTTTATGATTCAAATAAAAACTGAACATAAACGATTAAAATTCACCAATATTTGTATTTAACAAGATGTATGGCTTAATATTTAGCTTGCTAGTTATGCCCCTGACCACCCTGACCATAAAAAAGGATTCTTATTTTGAGGTTACATGCTGTTTTAAGAATTTGAAAGTTATGGAGAATAATGATATGGATGTACTATACTCCATAAAGAAAAATTAAAATTACTGGCAACCACGTCCGTTTTCTCCATGATGCTTCAATACTACCACTGAAGAGCAAAAAAGTGTTTGCACTACTACATGGTTGTTGAATACTGAGGATTCAAGGGAGTTTCACCTGAAGTGCTAATCTTAAAATCAAAATAGTGGCATGATGCTATACGCACACATCTTCAAAATAAGGGATATGGCAATTTTTTTAATGCACGATGAAAGGAAATGCGTCAAGTTTAGGTCGACCAAATTTTGATCGAAACACCCTCTAAAATTAAGTTGATATTGGACTAGTAATGTTTGAATTATTCCGGGTAATGTGGACCAGTAATGTTTGAAAATAAACAGTAAATTCAAATTTTAATGACGGGATGCATGAATCTTCACTAATAAAATATTGAAGTGAAAAGAAACTTCGAAAAAAGCCCTGAAAATGGCCAACATTCGATTATTCCAACACTGTTAATTTACTTAACAATCTCATGCAGTTATCGGATAAAAAAAAAATTTTCAGGGTAGTTCCATACATGTATTAAGCTCAATTTAAAAACATTGGATCAATTATTGGAGGTTGTTTGGTAAAATTCTCGACACTTTCTTTTCACGCCATGCATAAGAGCTTGTACTGTCGCATCCGGTAACTTTTTCACATTCTCCTTGATCTTTCTGAGTTCCCCCTTCATTATGGCCCAATGAGTTTCGATTGTAAGTAGTTCAGGGCAGTCCGGTGAATGCATGTCCTAGGGGACAAAATGCACCAAATTCGTCTCATACCAGTCCAGCACGCTATATGAATAGTGGCATGCAGTTTAATATGGCCAAAATATTGGTTTTTCATTGTGCTGCTTCAAAAATGGCAAAAGATTTTTGGAGGCATTCAGTCGTGTAAATTTCCCCACTGATGGTGCCTGTTGTGACGGAAATCTCACTTCGTTTTCCACAGATGCAGATAGCCTTCCAAATGATGTATTTCGATGCGAATTTCAACACTTTCTTCTTTTTGAGACGGTCATCCACCTTGAATTTATATTTTCGCGAGTGTTGCCACATTTTCGTCTGAACCCTGAATAATGATAAACTTTTCCATCTGACACGGTTTTCCAATTATTCTGTGCCGAAATCCGTAACATTTAAAACTCCTACTCCTTCGCTATAACTCCATCTTGTCATGACTTCCTTAAAATTCTGAACATTCGCGAAGGTGTCCAACTTACTGTCGTTACTTGAAACAACCTTCGAAACAGATTCCATATAGCGCTCCGTCAAAAGAGGGGGATTTTCCTCCCCACCAGACGCTGAGCTTGTCGAGGCCAACCCCCGAGCATCTTCACAGATGTGCTTAGATTTAGATTCACGTACCCATCTACACATTGTAGATGTCTCTACTGTGCTTAAACAAAAGGGATATCAATTCTCGATACTACCGCTTTTAAGCTTTAGAATACATGTTTTCGTTTCCTTATGTGTGGATGTAAAAACAGTGTAAGAACAAATTTTTATTGAGCTATGGTGTGGCTTTCTTTTCATTAACTTGATTTGAAATTGTATCGAATATGATTCATCATTACTTGAGAGCCGGTGTCAGTGGTGTAGTGTTAAGCGTGACTGCTACTTGGCACCCCAATGGGTCTGGGTTCAATCCCAGTCGACGTCGGTGGTTTTTCTGAGGCGAAAAAATCCCTTCGGAAGGGAAGTAAAGCCCGTTGGTCCCGGCTCTTATTCATGAGTCGTTAGGTAGGGTCCAGGTGGTGGAGTCGTCTCCCTGGCGTCGGTGATTGTCACCAATCCATCATGAGTGCGAGAAAGAGAAACGTGATCAAGCTCTAATGCTACCATTGCTACACTTAGCAAAGCGATTTTTTTGTTTTGCTTTGCTTTGGTGGTTTTTCGTTGTGCTTTACGCCCAGGTTCCATTGTGTTTTACATGTAAGGGGCGAAAATAGGAGAAAATACTGGAGCCGGGGTTTATGGCCCTGGATAGTCCAACGGTATTTCAAGCAGAAATTCATGTCATTATTGAGTATGTGAATATTTGTTTAACGAGGAAATACAGATATGCATCTATTATTCATACAGAGCACTGTACTTCGCGAAGTTTCCAAAATATAGAGAAGAAACCTAAATTGACAGTATATTAAGGTAATGCAATGTTGTTTCAGCAGTCCGAGAAATCTGATAAGTTCTCTTTCAACATCCGTACTTAGATATATTTCTCATTTCAGAGAACGAGAAATGGCGCTATAACCATAAGCCGTATTGAAGAACTCAAGTGAGGTTAAACATCGTAGTATCTAAAACTGAAATTGATAATAACTTTCTGGCTATTTTTCATACTGTATGGAATTGGTCAATATTGTCATTATCGTCGATTTTCGTATCTTTTTATCATTATTATTGCTTAAACAACTCGAAAACCCATTTTTAACTAGCGCCATCTACGACGTTTAACCTCACTTTTGCGTTACCATAGAGCTAGGACTAAAGTTAATGCTTAAGTCTCAACCGTTTGGAGAAAAAATGGAGCATCACTTAAACTTCTTAGACTGGATGCTCCCAACGACCATATAAATAAATGTTTGTTCTGTACACCAAACAGGGTATTCTGTTTAACTGTTCTCACCGACTATTAATTTCCCTTTTCCTTTGATATCTACTAAAGGCTACGTGGGTTCCCCGTGTCTTCTTAAGGTAGACACAAAATCCTCCCTTTCTCCAACGTTTGCATGGACGTGGCCTGGTGAGCGATCGAGGAGTGTATTATTGCGTGAAGAAACGTATTAGTAACTGGTTCCGTTTCATGGTGACAAACAATATCTTCAATGAATTTTTCCTCTACGTAGCTCCATCCATGAGGTATGCAAACTTCAATGCTAATGCTAATGCTAATGCTAACGAGGAAATACAGATATGCAAAGATCTGCATTTCTTGTGATAGTCTCTCAATGCGCTTAAACTTTCACATGTAAGTCTAAGCTAGTGTGGGAATGCATTCTTTCTTTAAGACAATTGGCTAGTAGGAACGAAGTTACTTTATACTGGGTGCCCGGCCATTGTGGTATTGAAGGAACTAAAAAAGCTGACAGCCTAGCAAGAGAAGGTTCTGCATCAAATTTAATTGGTCCGGAACCATTTTGTTGAGTTCCGAGTGTGCTCTGAGGACTGAAATAAACAATCGGGAAATGTCCATGGTAGATACAAACTGGAACGCTACGGATACATGCAGACAAGCCAAGAGATTTATAAGACCAAGTGCTGTAAAAGCCCGGATCTTACTGAATCTTGGTAAAAAGAACCTTCTGGTTATTACTGGCCTGTTAACTGGTCACTGCCCGAGTAGGTATCACCTAAACAAAATTGGAAGAATTCATTCTAAAGAATGTTGTTTTTGCCAATTTGAAACTGAAACTGCAGAACATATACTCTGTAATTGTGGAGCATTATTCAATCAAAGGATGTCGATATTTGGAAAGGGGTTTTTAGAGCCCCCCGGAACTTGTAAAAACGATCCTGGTGGGGTATTAGACTTTATAAAACAAGTCGAGCCTAACTGGGATCAGGGGCTATGTCAACCAATGTTCATCACACCTTAATGGTGGCAGGGTATTTGACTTGCACGAACTCAAATATGGGTAATACAACAATTATTGAATGGATGCAGTTGTGTTTTGGCTCTATAGAAGGAAAACAAAAAAAAATGCCTGAAGTTTCTGAGCGTCACAGAATGAGAAGTATAGTGCACCATTTCAAAGCGAAGTAGACTGCCATTTTATTCACGCCTTGCTAGCTTGCGGATATTTTTGAAGTGCAGAAAATTTCGGAGTGTTTTTGTAATTACGGTTTTTAAATTATTTAATCCTTTGCTAGTGGTCTAAGTCTAGAGTCTGTTTATGCTTCTATACATTCTCTGTAAGTAGAGTAAAAGTATCCACCATTTAACATTTAGGAAAAATTACAACATATCGTCAGTATTGCATTCATCAATTACGAATATGAGCTCCACTGGTTTGAAAATAACAGTCGATGTGAATACGTTCAATTGATAATTTGTTCTATGATTCATTCGATTTGACAGAACCAATGAGACAAGATTATCGGGGTACATTGACTTTACTCTGGAGCTGTCAAGTTTTTACCGGGTTGATCGAGGCACACTTTGAACCAAGCATACGATTTGTACTGTCAAAACATCAATGCTGTGGTTCACAGATTCATTCATCTCGGACTTTATGTACGTTTTCTTTATAAGCTTTTCCTCTTTAAGTATGTGATTCACCAGTATCCGCAGATGTATAATGCGGTTGCTCTGCACAGATAGAAAGAAACATTTAATTCTGCGTTGTCTAATGCACATAAAAAGAATGCTAGATTTGGAATAAAACAGTAGGATCTTTTATGTCAATTTAAGCCAGATATCGATGGAATCAGGTATGTTGTGTGGAAGATTGCAAACAATGTTGTATGGGATATGGAAGATTGTAAACAATTACACTGTTGGGGAAATTTTACACGTCTGTTAAAATTCATTATTTTTTTCTGTATGGAACTGAAAGTGATTAAAATACAGGGTGTGCTAATATTATCGGTACAACAATATGGTGTTAAAACTATCTTTTTTTGGTGCAATAAAAAATCAATATGGTTTGTTTGTTATAGGAATATGTTTGCAAATTACAATTTTTTCGTTTGATCCAAAACGTTTCGGGGAGTTATCCATGATGGCCGCGAGCTCTTCGACAGATATTTGTTGTAGAAAGAGATGTTCGCTCATCACCATGAGGCACCAAGAGTGGACAGTAAAGTTTGCTAGAATGGAAAATATGAAGAGAAAGTGTTGAAAGTTCCGTCAGTGTACGGTAGGTTGAAAATTGAATAGAAGTATGAGAATTGAGCGAAGGGCTGGATATAGTAGTACTCGAACCAAGGACGTTACTTTTGCCTAACATCCCACTACGGGCTAGGCGAAGGCCCGGGAGAATCCGCCACCTCAACAGGCAAAAATAACGTGTTGGTTTGCGCTCATGTACCACTGATAGCTTGTGATAGTTGCTAGCGGTAATTTGTACACACTCCGTTTTGTTGCATACATGGGAAAGGAACCCTCTCCCTTTGGGTTTATTTTTGTACACAACTTCTGATTTTACTCCTCTTCGTACTCCTTTGCCTGTAATGTAGCTTGATGAACTCTAGTTTCGACAAGATCTCTATCGTGATAGGATTTCCAACCGACCAGCAGAGTCAGCCGACGTCTTATTTTTCGTCCCATCATACAGCATACACTACTTTGGAAGATATTTTGGTTATGGGCTGCTGCATTGTGGGTACTACTGCGACTTGAAGTTCTTCCATGCAAATGGTTGCACTAGACAGAGCCGTCACCATGGCCTTATTGACGAGTTTCATATAGACCTCAACAAGGCCATTCTGTTGAGGGAAAAACGGAGTACTGAAGATGGCAGTAATTTCACGTTACTGCTTTAAATATACCACTGTTTGTAATATTTAAAGCTTTCTTGTGGAGAGAACCAGAGATAACGGGAGAACTTACTAGAGAAGCTCGTCTTTTGCGGTAGGCTTCTGTCAAGAACGCAAAGTAGTTGTATTCCACGAACTAGAAGATTCGTCAAACGGTTCGTCGTTCGCAATGTAGAGCCAAGAGGAGGGGTCCGCAATGTTTCCGCGGCCACGGATATATTCTTCATCATAGCTATAAGAGCTCATGCGTAGGGCCCATCCACCCGCCCTGGTCAACGCTCATTTCTAGTTCTAGCGGGAAGGGTTGAGTATGAACACAATGCCCTGGGAGTCAACGCATATCACGAAGTGACGACCTATGTAGCAGGAAATACGAGAAACGCTCGACTCCCCACACGGCACCTAGTGCTTCCTGCTGAGTTTGGGCGTACCGTCTTTCATCGCCGACGATCAGAAGGCGTGGTGGCTAACAATGTCTTCTAGTGAGTCTCTTCATCCCTCCATGTATTTTATTTTCAACGCATATCACATGCATCCATGCGCTTTCTATTTTTAACGAAGCTACGATGTATCCCAAAACTGTTCGATTGCGACCTCAAAAACCTATAAACAAAAAAATTAGGTAGATTCCCAAAGAGACGAATGACTGATACACACATAATTGTCAATTGTTGAACGAGCGAAAACGTGCTTATAGTACAAGAATATGTCCATTTCATATGAGGTGTAAAAAAAAACTACAAAAGTTCGTATCAATCGAAGCATTAAGGTCTGTATCTGCAATAATCCGGACACCTCAAAACATGAATAAAACATAAATTTCGCTTTAAATTTCCGTCGTAGTTATTTATTTCAGATTCATGTGATGTGTCTTAACAATTCGTGAAGACAAAACATAGTTATTCGGTGTTTGCATAACATTTTCGAACTTTGCGCTTAACTCCGTCCATTAGGGTTTGTACAGACTCTTCAGAAATCGTAAAAGCCCTTCTTTGTCCTAATTTCCTGGAAGTGTTGGATGTCTTTGATTCCTTGCTTCTTTCCAGAAAGCTTCCGCTTCATCAGAGCCCAATATCTCTCGATTGATCGTAGCTCCGGGCAATTTGACGGGTTTGAGATTTTTGGTACAATGTTCACTTGATTTAATTGGTACCACTCCATCACAGTTTTAGCGTAGTGGCATGCATGAGATCAAATCGGGCCAGAACAAAGGTTTTTCTTTGTGACTTTTGATGAAGGGTAGCAATCGCTTCTGCAGACATTCTTTCTGATTTGTGAAATTTCGATGACTTGTTCGTTCTGAAATGCTCGGCTGTAGCATTTCTGGCCATGGCAGAATAAAAAGCCAGCCCTGGAAGTTGCTTGAAATCCTCCAGGACATAAGTTTCATCGTCCGTAACAACGCATGAAAACTTCGTCAAATATCCGCAGTACAAACGTCGAGCCCGTGATTTTGCAGCCAAGTTCTGTTTGTCGTTGCGATTTGGAACTGTTTTTACTTTATACGACTTAAGTTTCAAACGTTGTTTTGATTTTTGGCAAAACCAGGCGACATCCCTATTTTACGAGCCACCGTTCGAATGGAGAGATTTGGGTTTTTCGTTAATATCCTTTTCACCTTTCGGTCCATGAAAGGATCAGCGCGTCCAATGTCTTCTCTGCTTCGTCTCCAGTGAAGAAGTGAAGAGTGGATTTAGGCAAATCCAATGTTTTTGCAAGGTCCCGTATTGACAAGTCAAGATTTGCCGTACGCCCGTACAAAATTCGCTCGCGCACTTGTTTTTCTTTCATCGCCATCTTAAGTACTAAACATGAAACGTAAACATCAATCATAGTATTTTTCATCATAGACTCTCCGCTATACCACAGTGAAATTCTTAATTCCTACGTGCTATATTTCAAAAGTTACAATGATTTGAAGGTGTCCGGAATAATGTGGATACAGATTTCAACAAAAACAAAACTGTTCAACAATTGACAATTTACTCTTTCACAATTTTTTAATACATTAAAAACCTACCTCTCCCAACCATCTTGCAGACACTGTTGTCGTTGTCCGTTTCGCTCTCCTATTTCTGCATCGGCCTTGTTCGAGGCTATTCAGCTCCCGCCGTTCCATCGATGATGGAAATCGATCCAGAGCTGCTGCCCAGCAAAAACATTGCTTCCTGGGTCAGCTCCATCCCTCCGTTTGGGGCCCTATTTGGAAGTTTGCTGGCATTTCCGCTGATGAATAAAATCGGTCGAAAGTACACCGTGATGTTGACGTCCCCGGTTTGGGTGACTGCATGGTTTCTCATTGCAATGGCAAAGGATTGGAAGGTCCTTCTCATAGCGAGGATGCTGGCCGGACTCAGTACAGGATTGACTCTACCATCAGCGCAAATCTACGTGAGCGAGTGTAGCGATCCGAAGATTCGAGGAGTTATTGGATCGCTGCCTGCTTTATCCATGTCAGTAGGAATATTGGTGATCTACGTGCTAGGGAAGTACGTCGATTGGCGAAAGCTGGCGTGGATCTGCTGTGGTGTGGCAGGTGAGTGACCTGGAGTTTTCAGAAAACGTTCTCACTTATGACGATTTTTTCAGTACTTCCATTTATAGCGGTGATAAGCTTTCCACAATCTCCGGTCTGGTTGAAGACAAAGAAACGGCATGAGAAAGCCCAAAAATCAGCTAAATGGCTTCACCTGCAAGGGTTTGCGTTCGATCCGAGAATTCACGAAACTAAAAAATCTGTGATTAATGGAACATTACAGGAGAAGTAACGTAGTCGACAATTGGAATGAAAATCCCAATTTTAATCAGATTAATCGATTTCAGAAAAGAGAAACCATTCTCCAAAGAAGCTTTATATCGCAGGGAAATACTACTTCCTCTAGCTATCGGTGTAACGTTGCTTTCGATTCAACAGTTGAGTGGGATAGATGCTGTCATCTTTTTCACGGTGGAGATCTTCCGATCGGCAGGCAGTACTTTGGATGGACATATAGCTACCATCATCGTTGGAGCCGTGCAGGTCCTTAGTAATTTCGCTGCACTACTTGTGGTTGACCAGGCTGGGCGAAAACCTCTGCTCGTCACTTCCGGTGTGATTATGTCCATGGCTATGGCTTCTATGGGAGGAGCTTTCCATTTGAATTCAATAGGCAACACGAACTTTGGGTAATATGTTTTGGGCATTTATAACTTCTTGATTGGAAACTAATTATTTTCTTTTCAGATATCTTCCGGTTGCTAGTCTCATAGTCTTCATGATTGGCTTCTCCATAGGATTCGGGTGCATTCCGTTCCTGTTGATGGGTGAGCTATTTCCAGCGGCACAGCGAAGTTTACTGAGTTCGCTGGCCGGATCGTTCAGTTTGCTGGTAATGTTCACTGTGATCAAGACCTATCATCCTCTCGAAGATGTACGCATTTTAAATTTTAATGCGGTCTGTCAAGAAATAAAGCCATTTTTGTGTTCTTTCAGATTATTACCGCATCAGGGACATTCTGGATGTACAGCATTCTGTGCGCCTTCGGGGTGGTGTTTGTGATAACTGTTGTCCCGGAGACAAAAGGACGAGATTTGGAGAGTATCGAAAAGTTGTTCGAAAAATGCCCCCGGAATGATGACGGTGTGGAAGCTGGCTCTAAAGAAAAGCATTTAAAAAAAGCGATGACTAGCAAAGCTAAAATCACGGTCAACAGCGATGTTAAAAAAGAAAATACCAGATTGTAACGTTGTGGTTTATTTCAGAATAAAATATTCAAAACAAAACCAAGAAAACTTAGTAAGAAAGATTTCAACACGTATTCAGTACTATCTGCAGAGAAAAACTCGGTCAACAAATTTATATTTTGGGTTTTTGGTAACTTTGGCCCAATATTTTTCGATGGGACAAAAAATTGGCCAATATGGTGGATTGAGATATTTTTCAATATCGTCAATATCATTCTGCTTATACCATTCCGTGACATCCCGGCAGTAGAGAGTATTTCGATCAAAATTTGGTCGACTTAAACTCGATGCATTTCCTTTCATCGTGCATTAAAACATTTTGCACACCCCACATTTTGAAGATGTGTGCGTGTAGCATCATGCCTCTATTTTGATTTTGAGATTAGCACTTCAGTTTTTAAAAATGTCGTCGAAGGAAGAGAAGCAACGCAACACAAATTTTGCACGTGCATGGCGAAAATCCAAACTACTCTCACACCAAGGCGAACGAAATTGTTGAATGTGGCTAAGTCAACTGTTACCAGCTTATTAAAAGTGTTCCGTGAACGTTTGTCGACAGCCAGGAAGGCTGGATCGGCGGGGGTTAATCGAAAGACGGAGGCCACAGCGACGACAAAAAGAGTTGCTCTCTCCGTCCAAGATGTGACAAAGAAGCTGGTAGTGCCGTTTTTAACCGTAAATAGTGCTAAAACACTATAGAAAGCTTAGCTCAATATTTCTCCTGCATTCTGTATTAACTGTACTTGAAAACCAAAAGAATTTGACTTATTAATAAAAACATCTTTAATCGACTCACACACATTACTGTTTGACCAAATTTTGATCGGAACACCCTTTAATGGCAGCTGACTAAGTCAGGCCAGATTCGACCGGACCGTCGTGCGATTGATTGAATGGCACTCATTTATGATTCCCTCGGTACAATTTATACCATTATCGGTAAACCCCAGTAGGATCACCAGATGATAATGTTCAGAGACGAGAGATGATAGCTTAATTTGAACAGTCTTTTAGTTCGAATGACAGAATTCTTCTGTTCTGTTAAGTATGTACCGTCTGGGAAAAATTAGACTACTCAATTAGATTTTTTTTTTTAATTTCCCTGCCACACGTATCGGATAAGTCGCGACAATTATGTCAGGACTATTGACACAATGGGTTATGCATACCTGATGAATTTTGTATCACATAACATGCAAGAATTTCAATTTAAACCGAGATTTCAATTGAAGAGGGTATAACATCCATATCGTCGTTTATCGTTCGTGGAACAAACATTCGCTTATTTTCTATTTTAACAAGAATGCATACATTTTTGCTGTGTGACATGTGAAAAATCATTTTCAACAGACAGGGAATTCACTGCATTGGAATGGTAATGCCGTACCATTACCAACTAAGTAACCTGTGCCATCATCAGTATCTACCAAAAACAGAAAATACTGGCCTAAAGGAACACATGTAACTTTATATTAACATTTGGCGTTTAGTTGCTACATATTTTCTGTTTTTTCCGCTGTATTAACTGGCTACACTGTGCTTCCGATTATTTTTGGTTTGAACGACGCACAATCACCAAGTGATCCGATCGGAAGCTTCGGGCACTAGCACAAAATCGAAGCAGGGCACGAAAATGAATCCAACAGAAAACCAACAGACGCCAACGAACGAATCAATCAATTGTACAAGCAAGCAATGATGAACACTCATACTATAGACAGGCGACGAAGTTCATGCTATGTTCATTCAAAGTTTACCTTGGCTCATCAGTTTTCGGTTTGAGAGGTGAAGCAGAACCTCTCATTGTGTGCGTCTATTGAATCAAAGAAGAGCGTGCAAAGAATGATTTATGATACGATTGGAATCATCCTTGCCTGCCATAAGATTTTGTACAGTCTCCTAGTCCACTTTAGTCACCGCAAAACACCAGTTTGCCTTGAACTGTTTCTCGCCCACATCAGTTTTTGAGTCTTCTCAAGGTTCCGCTTGTCGATGACCCAATATTGTTCGATTGGGCGGAGGTCTGACGTGTTGGGAGGGTTCCTGTCCTTGGACACGTTGTTGGCAGCATACCACTCCATGGCCATTTTTCCGTTATAGCAAGATGCCAAATCCGGACAAACAGAACGGAACAATTGTGATGCTTTAGGAAAGGCAGTCGACGTTTTTGTAGGCACTCGCTCAGATAAATTTCCTGGTTAACGGCTACGGTCGCAATGTAAACGTTGCGCTTCAAGTCACAGGTACAGATGGCCTGCCATAACAGATATTTGTTCGTGAACTTTGACAATTTAATGTGCTTGAAAATATCTACCACCTTTCCCCGTCCGGTTCTGCCTTGACGTAAGTTTCATCGTCCTGTACCACGCAATCAAACTTCGTCAGCATCGTCGTACACAACTTTCACGATCGTGCTTTGGCCGACGTGTTTTGTTTATCGTCGCGATTTGGAGTCACCACTTTCTTGTAAGTCGACAGTTTAGCTCATTTTTTAGCTCTATCCACGGTTGAAGGCGCCACTCGCAGCTTTTCTGCGACATCTCAACAATTTCGCCTAATTGGCGTGTGAGTAGTTTGGATTTTCACCATGCACGTGCAAAATTTTGATGCGTTGCTTCTCTTCCTTCGACGACATTTAGATAACTGAAGTGCTAATCTCCTTGTCCAATCGAACCCAACAATGGTTAAACGATAACATGAAGTTTTGGCCGAAGGATTTGTGGCCCCCTAGCAGTCCAGATCTTAATCCATTGGATTATTCGATTTGAGCATATGTTGAAGCATAAGCCTGCAAAACATCATATCCTAGAGTGAAAACCCTGAAGTCAACCATAACACGCACATGACAGTCAATGTCGGAGGACTACGTCCGAAAGGCATGCTTTGGCTTCCGGCGTCGGCTCGAGGATGTTATTAATAAAAAGTGGAGGACATATTGGATAAACTTGTTAAAAAGGACTTTATAAAGATAACTGCACTCGAAAATCTTGATATTATTGCTTGAGTTAGTTGAAAATGCGATTTGAAAGAAATAGAACAAATTTTCGCATTATTTTCTGCCGCACCCTGTATTTTCTCACGAATTGCTGCAAACTTGTAGTTCTTTGACGGATCTATAAATCTAATCTCCGTAAATTTTGTTACTGAATATCAAAATTAGGATTTAGTGTGTACACAGAATACAAGTAAATATGGGTATTCAAAGACATATTCAACTTAACCTAACCTTTTTTTCACAGTAAAATTACTTGTATATGTACAAGTTTTATGAACAATAGGCGGAATTACCAACAGATTAATAAGTAACAAACACTAAACGTAAGTAAATACGCACATTTTTGGAATATTCAACGAATCTTCAGTACTAATGAGATAATACTGTTATTAACATTTATTGAAACTGTATTCCTTTATAAACTTTTTATCACAACAGTCACGATTTTATTTATCTATTTAAAGAAATTTATGAACATCCTACATAACAAAATAAACGGTATAACGGAATTGAAAATGGTTGTCAAGTTGCAACACTGATTGATTATCTAACGGGCGGTTTAGCAAACTGAATTTTTGCACTTATTTTGTTGCGAGTGGGTGAAATTTTGGAGGCGATCTTTGGTCCGATCAATCTGATTATAAATATAGTGTAAAAATAACACTACTTACGTGCCTTTTGACAAATTTTACATTTCTGGAATTGTGTTGCAGCACTATGGTAATCTATACTAAATTAGTTGAATGATTTTCATGCGGGGATTCTATTCGCTTTATGATATAGAGAAAGCGTGAGCATCCCAACTAACATTTTTCATTAGGTAAACGCTTCATTGGCAATACGTATACAACGTTAAACTGAGTAATGGCTAAGAAGTGGTTGCATAAGCGTCCAGCCAAGGCACAAACAGGCAAACCTGGCGAATGTACCCAGCTTCATGAAATTGCAAAAAGATTGCAAGAAGCGTGTATACTCCTTTTAAAAAGTTAGTATCATCACCCATTTGCAGCTTCTATGTTTGATAATCATTCTCTCAACTTTTTCTTAGCTTGTATACAGCTGATACTCTGCTAATCATACGGAAAAGTTTTTTACAGCTTCACTCCAACTAACTAAACACTATTTTCTTACAGTGCGCAAATGGTAGCTTTTGTACAGCCTTTCGAAAACCTGTCATGCAGAATATGTAATCGGTTTATACACGGTGTTCAATAAGTTCGGATACACTTTCAAAATTTGTTAAAAAAATGAAAACATGTTTTTTTATTTTTTGGATTTATGTTATTGAAAGCTATGTTTACAAGGAACGTTTACAACATTTCTCTTGGAATGACCCCCCCTTTGTACTCCTTAACGAGCTTCAAACGTTTCTCGAACGCGTCACAGGCGGCACGCACGGACTGCATGGGCATTTCGTCCCAGATTTTGAGAATTACCGTCTTGAAATGATCCAAAGTGCTGACCTTGTATTCGTTCAGCTTCGCCATCATATAGGACCAAACAAAAAAGTCGAGAGGATTCAAATCCGGGGAACTGGGAGGCCACAAAGTTTTGTCCAGAAAGTCGGTTAAATTGTCCCGACACCAGGCTTGAACCACATTTGCCGTATGGGCTGGTGCACCGTCCTGCTGGAACACGTAGTGCTCATCGCCGTAGAGGCTTCGGAGACTGGGGGCAACAACCATTTCCAAAACCTCAGTTTTGTAGTACGCCGCGTTGATTTTGACGTTTTTTCAATAAACACCAAGGGTAGCTTACCACGTTTGCATACTGCCCCCAAACCATCACCGACGCGGCACTTTGGAACCGAGGGATGTTTATATTGGATTCAGGAATGCTGTCCCTCGATGGCGCCCACACCCGGTCATTTTGCACATCAGTGCGGCTGCTGCAGCACGAACAGTTTCTCGTCCGAAAAACAAACTCCTGACCAGCGTGCCGAGAGAGGATCCTCTTAGCTCGATCCAACCGCTTTTTGCTGGTAGCCTCCGAAACGCCATGGACCTTACGTTTTTTGTAAGGCCTGAAACCAAGGTCCTTGGTGAGTATGGTGTGAGCGGTTCCAATGGAAACGTTGAGATCTGCAGCCGTTTTCCGGATTGAGCGGTTCTTTTTGCGCCGAATTCGCTCCCTCACGATCTTGATGACCCGTGGCGTCCTCGCTGAACGCGGCCGACCGAATCTCGCACGGTCATTGGTCGAGGACGTCTCCCGGTATCGCCTGATGGTCGTGTAAACAAAGTTCCGCTTGACCCCATGCGATTTCAGCAGCCGGAATATATCGCCGGGTCGCTCACCGTTCAAAAAACGCTTAATTACGAAGTCCCGATACTCTTTCATCGCGCGTAACAAACGAACAACAACTAACAGAATGTCAACACCGCGCACATTCGGTAGCGTATGAATGAAGCTAAAGCTGACACCAATACCAATGCAGAATATGTACATGGCGCATACCTACGCAATGATGAAAACTTGTATTCGAACTTATTGAACACCGTGTAGACTAGGAAGCTTTTATCCAAAAATTATACAACTCATTACGTAACTGTTCTCAAATACAGTGCTTTGTTCACAGCCATTTCTAGTTTTAGAACTGTGGAAAACAGCTTTTTATTCTTTTGATTGTTAATTTTTGTATTCTCCCAAGCGCGGAAGTAACGATCTTAGATGAAGTTAGCAGAAGCAGATAATTTCTCATCTCCATGCGAAGCGCTAGGACTGGACAGTAATTTTATTGCTAGAACGAATAGACATGAAGAGAAAGTGTATTGATAGATCCGTAAGGGAACGGCAGGCTTTGAAATTGAAAAGATGTAAGTTTGAAAACGAGCGGAGGGCATTTGAACGGTAGTATACGATCAGGCACATAACCCTTTGTCATACTACTCCATGAAGGATAGGCAAGGGGGGAAATCCCCTTGACTGACCTATCTCTATCAATACACTTTCTCTTCATGTCTATTTGTTCTAGCAATAAAATTACTGTCCGCTCCTAGCTTTTTATTGCTAGTCTTAACACGTTGATATAAATGCTTAGTTACTACTGCATAGTTACTACACAGCAATCGAAAAAATATGTATGTCAAACACTGTTTACAATACTCGTGGACGATATTACGGCAATGATGCTGTTTTACCGTTATAAAGCGCAATTAACATATAACTATTTGTATTATAATGTTTATATACATAAATTTATATATCACTTACCCGTGTACTTACCAGATTCGAACTCTGCACCTTCACTATAAGATCGGTGACTGTATCCTCAGATCTATATCAGCTGTGAGGAATTCCGGTACCCGTATTCAAAGTGTTCAAACCATGTATTAGTTCTAATAATGCTGTACAACAATGATTGCTGAAGCTCTTTACGAACAGGTTCATACTGTTTTGAAAATCAGTGTTACCGAGGTTATTATAGTCTAAACATGATCACCGTCCAATTTTTGTTGTCATCTGTGCAGCGCTCGGACTCATTTGTTATAATTTTTTTTAAACGACATTAATATCAATTTCATTTGAAACTGTTGTTATAGATTGCTATATTATGAATATCCTGTGATTAAAAAAAACCACTAAGACCTGGGATTGAACACCTGATCCTTTGCTCAGTGGCCCGATAGAATAACCACTAAGCCACCGAGACATATTTATCAATCTGTTCACTTATTGTGTATAAGAAGTAAATCTTATTTTGAATTTATGTGACATAATATTATCAAAACAATTAAATACATTAAACTTCAACAGAAATTGTTCGTTTAAATGCAACAAGTTTCTATTTAATCCCATACACAAAAAATTGTATCCGTATTTAATTAGTCGTTTTACAGTATACAAACCCCTCACCATCTGAAACCCTGACATTGTATCGAGCATGTGTGCAATATTGTTTGTAGCAAAGCAAGCAAGCTTTATAATTCGCTTGAGAGCAAATATTCAAAAAAAAGTCGTCTGTTTGTCTATGGTAGAATGACAGTACTTGCCTGTAAAAGATATTTGCATATTGTTCAAACAGTTTTCCCCGAAAAAATCCAGAACAAATTTTGCGACGAGAAGCGAGAAGTTTAAGACACCTGATCAGCAGCGTAATTATTTGGCCGTTAATAATTAATCAGTTTAAAAGTAGAGGAACCAGTTTATCGACGATTTTTTGCAAAAAATCGTTGACCGTAAGAGGCGTAGATTTGCTGTGAAATATTCCGATTATCGTTGGTTTGACATGTGACATACGGTGTATATTGCACAAAATAGGGCATAGCTGGTACTTGGAACTATTGTGGATAGGTAAGCCATCGATATTGGTGTTCAGTTGAATTGTGATATTCTCGCTTAGATCTGAGAGACAACTTCAAAGGAAACTTTCTAGGCCTTGGTGCCAATATTGTCCACCTGGAATATCGATAACCGGAGTTCCCAACAATGTTCTAGGATCTGATGGTAGATGAATGTCATTGTATTGACTTTTAAGTATTGCTAAGAGATCCTTCAATGCGAGGTGGGAAATGTTATGCTTGATTACTTATTCCTGAAGATCATCACAAGAGGTATGATCTAATAAGTAAATCAATCTTCACTTCTAAACCTTTTCGGAATACACTTGGAATTTATATCGTTTATTTGAAAGCAACTTTCGGCCGGCTCCGGAACCCGGTTACTTATTGGGTGGTCTGTTAATAATTGGTCAGGTGGTTCAACTGGTTCCTAGAAACCTGCACAAATACAGCTTTAGGAAAAATATAATTTAAAATTACATGCGTACTTATGTTTCCAGAATTATGACGATCATCAGCACTGTCAATTACACGAATATCCGAATATAAATTCCTCAACTAAGCTTCATACTTTTTCAGATTTCGTTTTAAATAGTAAATATCGCTTTTCCTAAACAAAAATCAAAATCATTTGAAACATTATGAAATCTAAATACTCTGCTTGATAGAATGGACGGTATTCCTTTCATTTCGTTTGACAGCTCAGTCAAATGGTTGTAAGGTGGTTGACATAATATTAAATGAGTACGCTCACTTAGCTATGAATTGCAACTCAATATAAATAACTGCATAGATGCTGCATACTCTGTGCCGCAACTACACTCAAGAAATTATTCATACGATCGGAACTATGAACCAGAAAGCAAGGGCCTAAGGCTCATTCCATAAGAGATCGTATGAAATGATTATTGTTGCATTGGTCGAAAGCATGCCTCTTATACACTTTCAATTGACATTACTGTATAGCGGCTAAGGTATTTTTAATAAAAAGGCTTTTGAAAAGCTATAACAAAGCTAACAAATAAAACTGTGTAAGAGAACACAGAATGATAATTCAAAAGCTTTACCGAATAATTTCTTAGCTACATAAACAAGCTGTGTAAATGTAGACAAACATTGTTCGCATAAGAGCTTTCTTTTTAAAGTATGCAACCTAGAGCTGACTGTTGTATTAAATCAGTGTTACATTTTGCATAAGTACTGCATCGATTTTTTAATTCTGCCTATAGCTTATTCAGCTTCACTTGCTTTTATACAATTATAAAACAGCTTATAAGTTCTTAACTTCGGCTCAGGCAATTAAAAATGTTAGTTGGCATATCAATCCAGATGCGTTTTTACACCAACTGCCCTTGACTTGAAGTGCCTGTCCGAACGCCAGGCTTACTATGTCTCGTGTATTGTTCACTAAAGACCCTTATCCAAAAAATAAAATGGGTTGCTGGATCTACAGTAGAGCTTTTACTTTCTAACTCCCGGATTAAAGCAGCTGTCAATAGTCACTTAAAGGTTTGTTGCAAACAGATTGTTTGCATCATACCATTGTCATGTGTGCTACCATGTGTGAACCAAGGAACAACATTAAAATTATTAAAAACATCACATAGCTTCACACATAAATAGTATTGTGAAAAACACATAAATAGTATTATGATACCCCAATAATATTCAACTGATAATACGATACACGAAGGTTGTATGTACTGTCAGATGAATCTTATGTGATTTTCACATATGAAAAAATCAGTTTCTCCCTGGTAGTGGCGAATCCGAGTAATCAACTGCTAGTGGATTTCGGGTTCTCGGAGGAATCAATGGAAGTTTTGCAGCATATTTATTCTTAAAACCATGAGAAAACTTGATCTCTTTAAAATTTTAAAGTGTGGAATTCAGTTATACGAACTGACGACGTATCCGGTCGACGATTTTGCATCCAGTTTGAAAGCAGCAGCCTTGAATTGAATTGTGCTACCATTTTCGAGTGCATCGATGCCTGGAGGAAACGGAATGTTTTCTGGTGCATAGTTGCATAATTTCGTTAACTTTCAGATAAATTTTACAAAATTTATCGATTCAGTGTAGATAAAAGACACACACACATGTTTTGAAAGTGTATCAGAACTTAGTTAACATCATGCAAACATAAGATCATTCAATCGATACGCTCTTTTCAGAAACCTAGCCACATCGCGCAGCTCGATTGTTATTAAAATTCAAAACGAAGAAGAAGAGAAAAAACAATTCGCATCACCAAACCAAAACAACATGACAAATAACCCCAACTTTTCAACGCGCACACCGAAAATAAAACACACCCCACTAGAGAAATGAGCATAAACGCTAAACACTCATCCCGCTTGGTATCGATTTAAGCAGAATTTTCACACACTAAGTTAACCAATTTTTCCCTCTTTTCCCAGTAAATTTCTCTCTGCGCTCTCTCTTCTGATCGCGAACAATTTTTCCCGTCGCCAAGATTTTCCGCAAAGCGACGGCCAGCGGCCACAGTTAAAATTCAACCGTCGAACCTGAAACGTGATCTAGAATCACTCGAGAAGAAAAGGCAAGCAATTTGAGCTTGAAGTTAACCAAAAAAAAAAAAGTAGGTAGAAGATAGAAAATACCAAATTTAACCTTTTGTAAAGAAAAAGAGACGATAGTGGCCATCGGGTTATTTTTGTGATGCTATCATTGTAGTTATCCGATAGAACCATTCAATTTTGTTTCTACTGGAATCGCTTGGTGATTATGTAACGAAAATTTTCCATTCCAAGTTGGGAACCACGCGGTCGGAATAAATCTTAGTCCAACGCATAATTTATCAATTCCAACCATCATCCATCGATCGTTTCGACTCGCGCAGCTTGATCGTGATTTGCCAATCGCAATAAATTTCGGCGCAGAGGATGATCGGAACAGTGATTTAGAGTAGGGTTATTTTTTATCGAGTTCCTAAGTCGTTTTTTTATTTAACTGCGCTCATAGCCCGGACCAAGTTTGGATCCCATCAAAAAAGGCGGAAAATCGGGAAAAGTGAAAAAGATAATAATAGCATTTTTGTTGGCGCACGCCGGCTAAAGCGCTGGTATTGGATTTTTTTTTGTTGGTAGGCCTGTTATTGTTGTTCTTTTGTCACCTCATAGTCGTTGTTGGGCGGTTGTAGCGAGAAGTTGGTGTGTTTATAATTAGTGACGAAATCGAGAAAAGCGCGGTGCGACTGGTGATATTCACCAGAAATGGTGGCAGGAGCAATGGCAAAAACAACAACAACAACAACAGCAACAACTGTGGTGAAGACGATGACAACAACAGCTAATAAGAAAACAACGTCAACCCGACTGCTGCGATACACGGTTATGTGTGCGTTTGTCTGGCTGTGTTTATTGGACATTTTCTAAAAATATTTCAGTTTCAATTCTGAGTGCTTTCGCTGAGAAGAAGTGGTTCAGTAAGACAGAACAAAATGGCCTTTCAGATGCGATGCGACTGATAGGGGTAATTTGAGGGTAGAGAATGATTGGACAATTGCACGTGTGTATAATTCGATGAACGTTTTTTCTTAGAAAAGTACTTTATCAGAATGTGAAAAAAGGAATGAATTTTTCGGATAAAAATTTGATAATGCAACCACTTTAATTAGTTAATTTGTCATTACTTTTTTGTACAGATGATTTCTGTCTATCACTCATTATAAAAATGGTTTTACCCGATGGCAAGGATGAGTAAAGGCGAAAGTTGGCCACTAGGACTGTGAATTTTGACAGTCTTTCATATTGCAGAAAAGTAAAGCAAAGGAGTGTTAAGGAAAATAGAGAAACTCAGAAACTTCACTCCGCGACTATTGCTAGTTTAACAATATGAGCTTAACTTCAACAGTGGAAGATAACCTTCTGTAAAGCTGTGTTTGAATTGGGAAATAATTTAAGAACAAGTGGCATGCTACATTGTAGCATGCGGCTTGATTCCTGCTGTTGCTCAATGTGCTTTTGGTCGCATGGGATTTTATTGTGTTACCTCCCGTTGTCTCTTCATTTACGTTTTAACGTTTTCAATTATTTTAACTTGATTTGGGAGTTATTGTAGCAGAGAAGCATTTAGATGCATACGTACACTGCAGAATAGGTATAACTAGAAAATGAGAACAAAGATTAGTAATTCCAATATATTTCCAACTAGCTTTGTTGCTTATCATGACAGATTCGCGAATTCCGTCTACAACGTGCATACTTCTTCAGTGTCGTGTACAGGGTGTCTCGCAATAGGTGTCACTAAAACAAAATGAGATTACAGCAAAACAAATCAACCAAACCATAGCATTTATTTTTCATTTGGAAGATACATGTTATAGAAATAAAGTTTAGTGGAATACCTGTATTTAGAAATGAGAAGAAAAATTAGTATTTTCCATTTAATTCCAACTACCTTCATTACTTATCTTGACAGATACGCGTATTTCGTCTACAATATGCTGACTTCTTTAGTGTCGGGTACAAATAACTCAACTCCAGTCGAGTTATTAGTACACGAATCTCTCGCTCTTTTCCTAAATAATTTTGCGTAAACGCTTTGTAAACCCATCGCAGATGACACGTATAATTTTCTGAGGAATTTGGTCCCAAATATCAACCAAATGTTTCTTGAATCGATCTAAAGTAAACCCTTTCGCAGGGCCTATAAACATATAATCCCAAACAAAGTAGTCAGGTGGGTTGAGATCCGGTGAAGATGCAGGCCAATCTTCGCTAGTGATGAAATCGGGCAAATTTTCCGCGCACCACGCTTGTGTCTTCTTTGCCTTGCGAGCTGAAGCTGAGTCCTGTTGGAAACAATATGGTGTATTCCCATGCGCACATGTAAACACATGGGACCAGTATCGCATCGCTTCACGGTGTTTCTCTCCGAGGTCTCTACGTTGGAGACGACGAGAAAAACTTTAGTGATCGTCAGTCGGTGCGAATCAAAACAAACCCAAAAAAAGGAGAGAGTTCCTCTCCCATGTGCGCATCAGTAAACAGAGTGCACACAATAGATCGCTAGAATAACTATACAAGCCACAGTGGTACATGAGCGTCTTCCAACCGGACATTTTTTGCCTGTTGAAGTGGCGGACTTAGTCCGTACTTTAACCTACCCCGCAGTGGGATGTTAGGCAAAAAATGTCGTTGGTTCGAGTACCACTGTATACATGCCCTTTTCGCTCAATTTTCCTAAAACATCTGCTATGTTTCCAAGCCTGCCGCACACTAGCGGAACTATCAAAACTTTCTCTTCATATCTTTCAATTCTAGCCAAAAACATTGTTGTTCACTCTTGGTGCCTCATGGTGATGAGCGAACATCTCCTTCTACATAGAAATATCCTTCTTATCAACATGCAACCCTAGAAGCAGGCGGCAATTTCTGCTAGAACCAAAGGTGTGAAAAGAAAGTATTGATAGGTCCGTAAGAGCACGGCAGGTTGTGAAATTGAATAGAGGTAGTTGAAACTGAGCGTAGGACATGTTGGAAAGGCGGCATCCGATCAATCATTTAATCTTTTTCCTAGCTACCACAATGGTTGGTAGGCAAGTGGGAAGGGAACCCCATGACAGGCAAAAGAGTGCCGGCTTTATCGTGCTCATATATAGCCAATGGCACAGAGCAGTTCTAGCGAAGCGGAATTTCTGTTTAACACTTCCCATATGAAATAGAATCCATGATGGGGACACCCTCAACACATGCTGTTATAAGAGGATCAGCATATACAACACGTTACCGGGTTTCTCTCTGAGGTTGTCAAAATTTATATTAAAAAAATGTAAAATCAGCTTGGTGAGACCGTTCCCTTTATGGAATATATTTTTAAGTTCATTTTGATCCACAAATTGTTCGTTTTGTTGGCGAATTTAAATTATTTTTTTCGTTAGACTACAATTAAGTTGACCATAAGAAGAAAAAAAAAACACACGTTGAAGGGTGAATCAATAATTATTGTGACAATTTAGATTGTTTGGTAAACCAGATATAGTTATCGAAACAAATCTAAATGTCTATATTTGTTTAGTATTTGTATTTAACTCAGCTTACATACGTCGTTTAAATTTTAAGGATGAGTTTGAGTGAAATGCTCGACATTTGCGATTGACGCCCTGCGTAGTCATTTCCGAAAAGTTTGTTTCAGTTTGTTTTTTACTTCCTCATAATTTCCTTTTCGTCCGTCGCCCCACCCATCCGCCCCATCTTCCGAAGTTCTCACCTAATCATGGCCCAATAGGTTTCGATCGGACAGAGTTTGGAACAGTGGCATGGGTTCATAACTTTCGGTACAAAATCCACAGAACGAGCCGCATACCACCCGTTTATAGTTTTGATGTAGTGGCATAAAGTCAAACCAGATCAAAACAACTGTTTTTGATCGTGCTGTTGCCTTGGGTCCCGATTAGTCACTCCGTTTAACACAAATGTATATGGACTGCCCGAGCAGAAATTTTTAAAGCTTTTTTCGTTTGTAATGATCATCCACAGCATGTCCTTGCCCTTTTCCTTTGAAAGCCCATTCGAGAAGACGGACACTTCGTGATTGCAGTGTGTTCAAGATAATGTTTCCTCTTTTTAAAGGTGCAAAATATGTCATTATTTTTAAAAGAACCCTGATCTTCACGATTCGAACTCAGACGAAGCTCAGGTTGTGTTCTTTATTGAGTTCCGGTTAGTTAGTAGAAAACTGATTTTGAAACATTGTCAAATAATAATGGGTTAAAAGATTTTTACTTAATATTGTCAATATTTGACCTAGGGTTAACAGTAACGTTTGCATTACAAAAAGAGACAAATTTTCATTAATTCATGCTTTGATCATACACAAATGACTCCACGCCCGGTTGAGCGGCTGTTGACCGGAACTTTGACCTTTGCTGTCGAAACGAAAGATATTGGCATATTATTCTACTATCTGGTTGCCTTATTGATCAGTTCCTTTACGGGTTTTGCCACGAAATAGTTCGAACAGATCCTCCGCTTCCGGATCGTCCAGGAAATTTTTCAATTGGGGGGGGTGACATCATCCATCAAGTGGTGTTTCTTAATGAAGGCCGCAACTTCATGCTTACCACGAGTCATTCATGTGGCAAATGTAGTTAACGTCGCTGCTCACCGCCTTACTGGTGGACGTAAAAATCTTGACGATGTCCATGTTGGCCAAATACTTTTTGACCGTCTGGAAAGAATTTCTCCACCTAGCCTACTGTCTTCCACTTCAGCACTTGGTGCACATTCCGGTTACGCAAAACCATCGGTAGGCCGGAACTTCTTCGCTCCGGAGTAGAGCCGTCGGTAATTACAAACCGTCGAACGTCGTTGCATTACCACTTTCGCCATAACTGCCGAACTGATAGAGACGTCATTGTTTTGCATATAGCCTACTTAGGTTTATTGACGATTCACCGCTGTCCCCTGTTCACCCCGTTCAGACTACAATTTATATTATGTGACTTACACCCCGTTCGCACTACATCCTATATTACGTATAGAGTATCTTGATATCGGCATCTATGCGTCTAATTTTCACAGGAAATAACGTGCATGGCATTTGATATCAAGATACTCTATATCACGTAATATAAGTTGTAGTGCGAACGGGGTGTTAAACTATGTTGATATCAGCATCTCTACATCTAGCTTTCACTGGAAATAATGTGAATGGCATTCGATATCAAGATCAAGTAATAGGTATAGGTTGTAATGCGAACGGCGTGTAAGTCAGTCTTAAAGCGATGACAGTGTATTCAAGTATCCATTTATTTTGTCTAACTCTCGGCTATTCGAGAGGAAAACATGGGACGCAGTGACACATGTTGTAAACTTTGCCACGAAGTTATTAGTACGAGACACTGAAGAAGTCTGCACATTGTAGACGAAATACGCGTATCTGTCGAAGATAAGCAAAGGTAGTTGGAATTAAATGGAGATTACTAATTTCTCTTCTAATTTATAGTTAACTTTGCCACGTCGTTCGCTGCGTTGATTCGTGGATTATTGAAGTTTACTACCCTAAATGGGGGTTCATTCCGTCATCAATGCTCAAGTGCAACACAATAAGTTGGTCGAACAGAAACATCATTCAAACCAATCCAATCGACTTGTGTTTACGTCTCTTCCTGACGTAGGGATTATACTTCGATAGAACAGTTTCAGCAGTAGTATAAGATCAAATCGAGCTGCCTTTTCTTTTACCTGTACTGATAGATACAACATCGCAAGTCTTCTCGAATACTCGGCAAAACATGTCTGCTCCATTGTACTGTCAACGCTTTCAAACTGAGTATGAGCATGAGCATGATTTACCGCCCATTCCGTTATTGCACATTTACACAAAGAACCAACAGATGATGTTTGGAGACTAACATACATCCTCAATGGTGACTGGTGACTCAATTGAAACTGGTGACCCATTATGGCGCCGGCCGTGCCCAAATGTTCGTCAAGTAGGGAATGGGAAGGAACGTGTTGACGTGATACTCGCTTTGAAGGAAGCCGAGAAATCCTCTGCACTTCCACGAGGAATCACTGGGATGTTGGATACTTGGGAAAAGGGCAGCAGCCGGGTTTGGTTAACGATACGCTGAAAGTATGCAACTAGCACTATCCGCCAAAAGCATGGGACCGCTCCAATAAGCAACAGAACAGCGAACGCCAGTTGCACCGCACCTCGAATATTCCGGCATGACCTAATCACCGTAAACTCGTAAATAATGTTGATCGCGTTTTTGAGCGGCGGCATACCTCCTTTACTGTGGATTTCCTGCAAACAGAGATAAGAAAAGTTGGCCCACCCCTCCGATGAGTGGCCCATCATAGCATTAGTAAATTAGGTTGGTTCTATTGATTCCTACGCTCATTAATTTGGTACCAACCTCCTATACCCAATGCTTTCCTTATCTCGAATCCGTTCAACTACTCGTCGTATTTTGTGATTTAGTGGGCAAAATATTACAATTTGAGATAATTCTAAGCAGTTGGCTTACCAAAGTTTGGCAGATCGACAGGTAATCGGTGGGTGAGTGACCACCAGGTACTTCATAGCAAGATGCTAGGATGCGGACCGGAAGAAATAATGAGCAAACTCCCCCAGATAAAAAACATGAAAAAAATGTGACTTTTTACAAGAAGAAGTAATTTTTGTTAAAATGCCTTGAAAATAGATACCGGTTCGAATCTAATGACCAAATCACTAAAAAATGACTTGCGACTAGCCCTGTTATCAACTTTTTCTAGCGTTTATATCTAATTTATAAAAAAATTCACGTTGGGTTTACCATTCAGGATGTAAAAATAGTACTCAATAAGGGGCTATTCATAAACCACGTAGACTTTTGTGGGGGTTGTTAACCTAAGTCTACGCTCCATACAAAATTTAAAAAAATTGTTTGAAAAAAAGTCTACGAGGGAGGATGGGGGGGTCTGAGATTTTCAAAAATGAGTCAACGTGGTTTTTGAACCGACCCTAAAATGTGGGGCAAAAATAACCATAAAGTAGGTTTCCATGCGCGAAAAAGTTAACGTAATAAAATTCATCAAAATCGATAGGACGTTTCGAAATGTTTGAAAAGAACTATTCACGGATCTACCATGAATAAAAACGTCGTCATTATAGGATCCCCTAACATTTTCTTTGTCTCTAGTTGGGTCGCAAAGACAAGCTCTCGTGTTATCAATCTCGGCGATATAAGTAAACATTTTTTCCTAGGTTGGTCCTCATCCGGAATGCAAATCAAAAACGGATTGCACTGCGTTCTAAATCAAGAAGGTTTTTGAAACTCTCGAGTTTGCATTTCGGTGTTTGTCACTTAGCTAATTCACAGAAAATTATTTTTTGAAGGCATCAATACACGAGGAACGAATTTTTTATTCAGTCAAAAATGAAACATCCGCACAGTTATAATTTCACATGATAAACCCAATTCAAGTGATTTCTTGCAAGCAGCAGATCTGAAAATCGATTACCAAAATGCTTTAGGCATGAAATCCTTAAAATTGTTTGTTTCCATAGCAACATGCTCAAACGAACATAATCGACTTGATACAGGTGGGTATTATTAAATTTTCGATCAATCTTGTCAATCAAAACAAGATTTACTCACATTTAAGTGATTTCACTTTTAACGGAATTGAGTCTAAAATGGCTCATAATTGAGTTTTTTTTCAGACTTCTTTTGTTGAGATGTTCAAGGCATCCCAAGCAACCAAAAGATCTGATCGAACGGTGTTTTTTGGCTTAACCAGCAAATCAAAGGATTATGATGAGAATTCTGTTCAGCTTACTTTTTAAGTGATTAACTGAACTTCCTAGTCTTCATTCAATGCTTAAGCTTTTAGCAGCATTCTTAACAACTGCTAAAGAAAACTTTGAAGTTCACGAAAGGTTCGTTCAAGAGGTTTTAGAGAATCCTATTCAGCTCAAAAAGTACCTCAAACGAAATCAACAAAACCAAAAAAAAAAAAGATGTTTATATTCGACATTGTTGTTCTTCTCTAATTCTGCCGCAAATTTATTTTTAATGTGCAGTGTTGTGGAATGATGATTGAGTTCAATTTGATGAGTTTTTATTAAGTGAATTAAATTTTTCATAAAGACTTACTACTTAGTCTCCAACTCGAGTCCTCCTCTTTCAATCCGGGATACCTACCACTGACCTAAAAGTTCAAAGCAAGTTCTCAACTATGAACTCAACATATGAACTTTTTTTTTAATACCCATTTATTTGTATAGGCTCAAAATAACTTTACAGAGCCAAATTTTCATACTTTTATACATCATTTATCTTAAAACTAAAGTTAGGAGGATAGAGCCGATTATTCGCGGCCGTCTCGAGGTTAATATGAATTACAAATTACGGATGGGAAAGAGGGTGAGAATTTAAAGTATGGATTACATAGCACATTAAATTTAATAAATTATCTAAGCACATAACTATACAATTTATGGTTTTCTTTTGACTTGAAAATTTTTTGAAAAAAGAAAAATAAACACACACACACATACACACAAAAAAAACCTAAAGTAAACATACAGGTTAAACTAACTACAATCTAAGGCTATGTTAGTCAAAAACACATAAATGAGTTTCATGTACTCCTACATATGAACTTGAAGATTGAGTTAAATAGTAAAAAGAAACTTTTCTTGAACTTTGAAGTTGCTTTAGATGTTAATGAAAGAGAGAAAAATAGGTCCTGCATGTACGTGAAGTGTCTTGATATTCAGCAAAAAAAAACAATGAAACTAAATTTCAACTAAACTTGAACTTCTGGGTTTTCATCTCAAGTAACATTCGAACTTCTGATTGCTTGGGATGTCTTTTCTCCGGCAACTGTTCCATTTAAACCGTTTTTTTAACCAGCTGTTTTATTTTAGGAATTCGAGAATTTCTCGTATATGGTATATTGTATCTATTTTATCTGAAACATGGTTTTAAAGAATTTTACAACAGTAGGAACGGAAGCATATTATCTATGAAATATTAAGTAATCTTATAAATAAATTTAGCAAGATAGGATAATATACTAAAAATAATCGATTAAAATTGCTGACTGAGAATGGACAGCCGTGGTGTAGGCTGTACTGTATTTCGTATGAAAAATGTAAAAAAAACACACAATTTATAAAGAGGAAAACTGTGAATTTTAACAGGAACGTTAACAACTTGGTATACATAAACAACTACGTGATTTATGAACAGCCCCTCAAATATTTGCAATCTTGTGTATATTAGCAAAACGTATTCCCAAAATGTAAATTTCCTGGTACAGAGTACAGAAAAATACCAAAATTGCAAGTAAAAATTGATCGCCTACAGAGAAATCCAAGCAAAGCTAAAGTGAGTTTAAACATCGTTGTATCTAAAACTGAAATTGATAACAACTTTCTAGCTATGTTGCAAACTGTATGGAATTGGTCAGAATCGTCATTATCGTTGATTTTCGTATCTTTTTACCACCAATAACTTTGCTTAGTCAGCTTGAGTACCATTTTGAAAGAGCGCCATCTACGGCGTTTAACCTCACTTTTGCGTTACCTGGATTCATCCATTGTTATTTCTCATGTAAGTAATCCGTCTGGTCAAAACCTCTTACCTAATCCTCGTATGCTTGTGAGAGCATTTCTGATTAATTTTGTTTAGGAAAACTCCGTGCTAGGAATAGTGTCCGTTCGCAACCAAAATTAGAATATCCTAATCAAATTCAAAGTGTGCACATTTCACTCCACCACTGTAGACGTTTCAGCATCAATTTTCACGACACAATGAACCAGCAATATGGCATAATGTTTAAAAAAAAAATGTTTCTCAAAATCACCACAGCCGCCCCGACGAAAGAATTTTCGTTTCGCGGTGAAGTTCAAGAATATCCATCGATACCGGCCTCCTTCGATGGAGACGCGCCATACTTGACGTTGGTCGGATCCTTCTCATCAGCTGCTATGTTTGTTTGCTCTTTTGGCATATGGAAACCCGCGATACAAGCCGCGATCGAGGCAATGCCCTCAGAGCATAGAAAACAGTCTATTTATAGTTTGCGTGTGTCGAAAAGAAAAATTCGGCTCGCTTTTCTTTCTGTTTATTTTTCCCTCCATCCTTCACGTAGCCGACGAGACGTTTACGTCGTCGTCTAAACGGCACAGCGTGATGCATGAAAAATGTTTTTCTCTCTCTTTTGAAGGTTAAAAAATGCCGATTTTTCAAGACTAAGAATTCCATAATCCAAAATTAAACTGCCATGCAAATGGCTACAAGCAATAAATGCAAATTGTACCACACTAGTACCCTTGGACTAAATTCAAATAACACGTACGGTATTTGACTTGGAGGCGATCTTGTCTGTCAAATAAAATTAATAGACCCAAACGATCGTGAATGACTACGGATTACAACCATCAATGCAAAAAGTATGGCGAGTTAAATGTCTATTTTTTTTTGCATATGACTTTGAATTCATTGACCTAGCTTCGTCCATGACGATCGTGTACCGTTTTGCCACCCCAGCTGAAGGGAAGCAGCAACGAAATTCTAAATCCGATGTGTGTCACGCTCGAGCTAGACAGCACAGGATTTTTGTTTTCAGAGAAAAGAAAAAATGAGCGGCATATTTGCGAATGCCAAAACATTTCGTCACCTCTAACCAGAAAAGTGAATCAATGCTAGTAAAGTGTACACCCACGTTAGACGATTTGAATGAATTTAGCAACGGTCGATGTTAGAAAATGAATGTTTGATAGAAGCTAAAGAATCAAGCAATACATTTGACAACTTGCAAATTTAAACTGGACATTACGTAATGACTTCTAGTGACGCACAGTAGACTACAAGTTCATTTATCCTGATGTTTCACTCACACTTCACGGTTACCGCATTCGTTGCAAAACAACTTTTTCATATATTTATATTTATAACTTGTTTACAGCGCCCAGATGGTTTATTTCGCATACACCGATAGCCATAAAATGAAAACCCAGATGCCACTTCGCTTCTTGTTCAAAGTCATTATATATGCGAACCACCCTGTAATGAAACCAAAATTCTTCTCTCCTACAGCACTCAACAAAAGACACAAGTGATGGCCAAAAAGGGGAAAGCTAAAAGTGGACCTGTAAAAGCAGAAGCTTCCACCGAGTCAACGCCAACTCTTGAACCCGTTCTGGATGAGGAGACTGTGAAGGCTGCGGAAAAGCCAGAAGAACCAGCCAAGACCCCTGCGAAAGAAGCTCCAAAGCTAGCAGAAACGGATAAGAAGCCCTCCTCTCCGAAGCAAAAACCGAAGCAGACTCCAGCCAAAGCGAAGGAAGCTCCTGCAGCACCACTTCAGAATGGAACAGCTGGCGAAACTACTACCGCCGCAGAAGGTACCGCCAGTGAAGCCGAAGGCACTGCAACTCTGAAACGAAGACGCAATCGTCGTCACCGCAAGAAGAAACCCGTTGAAGGAACCGAGAGTGAACAAACCGTTACACCTGCCGAACAGAAGCCCAAGAAGGAACACAAGAAGAAGCGTGAAAAGCGTTTGCGAGCATTGGCCTTAGCTCAGTCGTCAGCCAATGCGCAGATTGCTGCGGTAGAAGGAGCCATATCTGGCTCATCTGGTGATGCTCCAAAAACCACCAACAACGTAGAGGTTCTACAGAAGAAGATCGAAATCGCAGAAAAAGTACTTCAACAGGTGCAACAACAAACGGGCGAAGAACAGAAGAAGCTGGATAGCATGAAACCATCGTCCCCTAAGCAGCAAAATAAGAACAAGCAAGCACGAAACAGGAACGATTCGGAGTCCCAAAAGCTAGCACAAGCTGAAGTGAAGAAAGCAACCGAAGAAAGGGATCGAATCAAGAATGAAGCCAGAAAGCTAGTAGAGGAGAAGGTCAAGAAACAGCAGCAAGTTCAAAAACTTCAAGTCGAAAAGGACCAAAAGGAGCAGGAAGCAAAACGGCTGCTCGAGGAGAAGGACCGCAAGATTGAAGAAGCAGCAAAGCTACTTCAGCAGCAGGCTCGTGTTGATGCAGTCGAGCAGAAAATTAACGAATTAACACAGAAGAAGTCAGAACCGATGGCCCAACAACAACAGCAGCGTACCAGAAAGGATTCCGAAAAACAGAAGAAACCAGCTAAGAACGATGAAGGAACGAAGAAGGCGACCGATGAAAAGGCAGCCGCAGACAAGAAAACTGCCGAGGAACAAGCAAAGAAAGTAACAGCGGAAAAGGAAGCAGCTGAAAAGAAGGCAGCCGCTGAAAAGAAAGCTGCTGAAGAGCAAGCGAAGAAGTTAGCAGCAGAAAAAGAAGCTGCTGAAAAGAAGGCAGCCGCAGACAAAGCCGCGGCAGAGAAGAAAGCAGCAGAAGACAAGAAAACTGCGGCAGAGCAAGCAAAAAAAGTAGCCGCGGAAAAAGCAGCCACTGAGAAGAAGATTGCTGCCGAAAAAGCCGCTGCTGAAAAGAAGGCTGCTGCGGAAAAGGCTGCTGCGGAAAAGGCTGCTACTGAAAAGGCTGCTGCGGAAAAGGCTGCTGCTGAAAAGGCTGCTGCTGAGAAGGCTGCTGCCGAAAAGGCTGCTGCTGAAAAGGCTGCTGCTGAGAAGGCTGCTGCTGTAAAAGCTGCTGCTGAAAAGGCAGCCGCTGAAAAAGCTGCTGCTCAAAAGGCTGCAGCTGAAAAAGCAGCTGCTCAAAAGGCTGCTGCCGAGAAGGCTGCTGCTGAAAAGGCTGCTGCTGCTAAGGCTGCTGCTGAAAAGGCCGCTGCTGAAAAGGCCGCTGCCGAAAAGGCTGCAGCTGAGAAAGCTGCTGCCGAAAAGGCTGCTGCTGAGAAGGCTGCTGCCGCAAAGGCCGCCGCCGAAAAGGCTGCTGCTGAGAAGGCTGCTGCTGAGAAAGCTGCGGCTGAGAAGGCTGCTGCCGAAAAGGCTGCTGCCGAAAAGGCTGCTGCCGAAAAAGCTGCTGCTGAGAAGGCTGCTGCCGAAAAGGCTGCTGCTGTCAAGGCTGCTGCCGAAAAAGCTGCTGCCGAAAAGGCTGCTGCTGAGAAGGCTGCTGCCGCAAAGGCTGCTGCTGAGAAGGCTGCTGCTGAGAGAAGGCTGCTGCCGAAAAGGCTGCTGCCGCAAAGGCTGCTGCCGAAAAGGCTGCTGCCGAAAAGGCTGCTGCCGAAAAGGCTGCTGCCGAAAAGGCTGCTGCCGAAAAGGCTGCTGCCGAAAAGGCTGCTGCCGAAAAGGCTGCTGCTGAGAAAGCTGCTACCGAAAAGGCTGCTGCCGAAAAGGCTGCTGCTGAAAAGGCTGCTGCTGAGAAAGCCGCTGCTGAGAAAGCTGCTGCTGAAAAGGCTGCTGCTGAGAAAGCCGCTGCTGAAAAATCTGCTGCCGATAAAGCAGCTGAAGCAAAGAAACAAGGAGACAACAAAGGGAACCAAAATCAAAAATCCAACAAGAAAAATAAGCGAACTCCCAAAAACAGCGTATCAGAAGACGACAAGGCAACCGGTCCAAAAAACGTAGAAAGCAGCGATTTTGTCACACCTGCTAAACCCGAGCAGGCTGTAGCAAAATCGCTAGAGACTGCCGCCGTCGCCGCTGTAGCAGCAGCCTGCCCGGTTGCTGCCGTCAAGCCAGACGAGAAGAAATCTGCCACTCCTGAAAAGACTGTTCCAGCTAAGCCTGCACCGACTGACCAGAAGAAGAGCGCATCGCCCCCAAAAACAACTGGAACGTCTGCCAAAACGAAACCACCGCCAGCCTCGGCAACTCCCACAAAACAACAAACACCTTCGAAGTCACCCGAAAAGACAGTGCCCAAAGCTTCCACTCCTACTCCTTCCAAAAAAGCACCTTCCCCACCAAAGTCCGTTCCATCCCGGGCATCGCCGAAACCCAGCACTCCACCTACCACACCAAAACCTACCAAAAAACCAGAGCTCCCTCCAAAACCTGAATTCCTTAAGAAGAAATCTCCGTCAGTGGAGGAAAAGCCACCTACTACCAAGCCAGCGACTCCACCTGCTGAATCTACGGCCCCGCCACAGGTACCAAGTGCAACCCCTGTTGTTCCAAGTCCTGCCCCTGTTAGTCCTGCTCTACCCACCCCTCCTGTCTCTCCCGTTGCTCAACCAGCAACCCCGGACGCTAATGCTGCCGCGACTGCTCGGCTAACAGAAGAGCTGAACGGATCCACTGTGAAGAAGCCTGCTGCCAGCAACACCAAAGCACCAAAGTCTGCCCCAAAGAAACCCGAAGTTCCCCCCAAGCCAGACGTGCACAGCAAGAGTGCGGCCAAGATGAAGACTCCAATCAAGCAGCCGGCAGCCACCGGATCTAAAGCTTCAACGGTAACAAACGACCCGATACAGAATATAAACGTGACATCAATTCAGTCTGATTCTAGGTCCCCAGTCACGGAGCTAAGTAGATCTGAAGCATTTAAGAAAAATATGGAAATTATATCCACCCTTGCCGACATCCTTCTATCCCAACCCAAGAAAAAGAAAACCTCCACTTCCACAGATAATCCTACTCCTTCTACTTCATCAATACCACCATCTACTACCACTACAGCAGACACCACTTCGAATTCACCATCAGTAGAGGCTACAAGCTCTCAAACGCAAGAACCAAAACCCAAAAAATCGTCCCTTAATCTGGATCGCATTTTATCAATTCTACAAACCACACAAAATGGCAACACTGACAGCGGTTCTGGTTCTTCAATCGGTGCAGACAACGAGCAGTCATTGACCTCAACATCTACTGCTTCTTCCTCTACATCGCCCCACCATGCCCTTCTAAACAAAGACACAATCCGTGTTTTGATGCCTACCTTGCAGGAGGTAAACGTCAAATTCAACGTCGAAAAACAGCTGGCAGCACTGAATGCAACCGTAGCTGCAGCCAGTCGAATGCCAAAGACGCTTCCAGCCGGTACCGAAACGACCGAGGAAGACGAACTCGAAGAGGATTTTGACGAGGAAGAAGAATCCATTGAGTACAAGTTTACACCTCGTCCGGTCTTTTTAGCCACCAACTGTCAGGTGAGATGTGTGACTTCTTAACCATCCGAGATAACTTAGGTATCTCTTCGTTTTTTTAGATATGTAAAAATCCACTTCGGAATATAATCCAATGCGAGAGCTGTGGCATGGTCGCGTACTGCAATGACGAACATCGACGATCGGATGCCGCAGGTCATAAAGATCTCTGCGGTGTGATCGTTGAACTCGCTCAACAACGAGGTAATACGACATCTGTTGTATTCTTAAGTGTATTGGTTAAGCTTTTTCATTACCAGGTGGCCACATCTACAACATGGCGCACACTTTGTCCGACGAGGAATACCGTAATCTTCGCGTCTACACCCTGAACCAAGCTGAGCAGATGCTGAAGCGTCCGCTGCAAGCTTTCGAACGGGAAGTCCTACTGTTTCCACGAACCTGCTGTTCTCCAAGCTGTCGCGAATGGCGCCAGGACCTGCTCACTGAATGCAAGAACTGTCGTCAGGTTTCCTTCTGTAGCGCACATCCAGACCACTTACTTCCAACGCACGATCAGTGGTGCAAAGCATTCTTCCTCTTCCAGAAGCTCATCCTCCGGCAGAAGATTCTCGGCCGCATCGAACCGGTTTTGCCGATTCGCATTGCGGGCAAATCGTTCCAACTTCCACCAAACATCGACGAAGTTATCAAACTTCTTTACAAAAACTCAAATGGTACGTCCGAGATCCTTTCCTTCGACGATCTGTATAGTTTATCTTCTTTTTGTTTTTGCAGCACTGCGTGACGAATGTGCCTACGCTACGCTGACACAGATCGCAACAGCACCACTGACCGCCCTGCACGGTTACCTGCAGACCGGTCTACGACCGACTGAGACCTTCATCATCCACTTGGTCGGTGCGGAGTTGCAATTCGAGGGCGACACTCTGGACAAGTGGGAAGCTTTCTTCCTTCACATTGTGCCGGAGATCACCGAGCTACGCGTCGTTTTCATCGGTCCCGAACTGAACGTCGAGAATCTTCCGATCGACATCATCAGCCGCATCAGGTGAGTTCCGAGTGCCGTACCGTTCGAACCCGGTCACACACTGCCAGTTCTGTTTTATTAGACCTTTTCTTATTGCCAGGAACGAACCCCTGAACGCAAATCCAGCAATCACCATCACATTCTTCCAACAACTAAACAAACTTAAACAGCGTTAACGCGTATCGTTCGACTTTTAACTCGAAATGATCGGAAACCCATTTCGTTCTCTCGTAATCATCTACATTCTATTGGCAAACCATCAATACGGTTACACATGGGGATGATGTTACACAGTTTCTCACATATACAAATTTTGGGAGGATCAGTATGAATAGATCCTTATTATTGGTATAAATCGCTCCAAATGGGCTTTTAAAGGGTGGAACGGTCAAAAATTGGTCGCCCATGCTTTACTGCACACTGATTAAACGTTATTTCTTTTTGAAGTTCATCGTCTAAAATTATTTGGCTAGTCTTCAGATTTTCGAAATGCGTACTTTCGGGCGTTACGTTTCACACTTTCCATCAAGTTTTGTACCGCATTTATGTCCACCTTATTTGATGCAGAACGCCAATTTGCCTTGAACTGTTTTTCACTACCAACTGTTTATTAGTTATCTTGAGGTTTCTCTTTACGATTGCCCAATATTTTTCAATTGGGTGCAGTTCCGGCGAGTTTGGAGGGTTTTTCTCCTTGGGTAAGATTTGCACACTATAGGCAGTTTACTATTTCTGAGTCTTTTTGCCGTAGTGGCAAGAAGCGAGGTTTGGCCAAAACAGCACCGAACAACTATGTTTCTTCAAGAAAGGCATTCCTTTACATAAATATCTTGGTTGACAGTGCCAGTTGTCACGAAACATTCGCTATTTATCGCCTGCCAAACCAAGTATTTTTTCGAGAACTTTGACATTTTTTCGTACTTAAGCTTATCTTGAACCTTTCCTTTTCCAGTCGCCAACAACCTCGTGGTCAACAACCTCGTGGACAACTAACGCGCTCTTCTTTTGGCTGTTGTATTTTGCATATCTTCTCGATTTGGTGTCACTGTAACCTTCTATGTTGACAATCCGACTCGTTTCTTGGCTCTTTGCACTGTTGTGTGGGACTTTCTGAATTTGTTTCCGATATCTCTGATGGAGAGATATCTGCTGATCCCGGCTTCCTGGCAGTCGTAAGACGTTCTCCGAACACTTTTATGACCTTCGTCATGGTTGATTTGACAAGTCAGCGTGGGAATATTTCTGGTTTTGCTGATGCGCGTGCAAAATTTTGATACGCTGCTCTACTTGCTTCGGTGGAGAAAAAAAGAGTGAACATCCCGTACACATGCGTCTACCAAATGAGGAGTGTTCAGGTTTTTTTAAATGCACGATTAAAGAAACTTCGTCATGTTTGAGTCGACCAAGTTTTGACTGTTCCACCCTTTAACCCTTCAGCACACGTGCCAACTTTAGTAACACGAGCACTCGCATGTTGTAGTTTGTACAACACATTCCTTCCCTGAATATCTCGTGATACGGATCACATACAATCAAGGCCATTTAATTGGCAAACAGTTAAAGATTCTCACACTACGCGGCGCTAGTGTACTAATCATTTTCAGGAATGTGCTATATTTGGGTATCCTGACCAGATAGAATGTTTCTATCTTCGACAATGTTGTTCAGTGGAACAGAACCGTTTGATTGATGACCAACAGTTCACAATCTTTCAAAGGATCACGATCTCTTGATCGGTAACTAAATAGTTCAGATTTTTTTCACTAAGCGGCACTAGTATGTGACGGAATTAACAGAATATAGCATATTCGGGAGATTCACTTACACACGCCACGTATTGAGATAATTTTGAACTTCTGTTCATCAATCAAAAGACCTTAGCCTGCTGAACAACTTAGTCGAAGACTGAAACCATCCATTTGGTCAGGATAGAAGGATAATGTATTGCACACTTGCACCGTGTAGTGCAAAAATTCTAAAATAATAGGCACCAATGAAAAATATTTGGGTGGATTTTTCAAAGACAGAAGCTATCTATGGTCAGGTTGGTAATCCAGTTATATCAAACTCGTGGAACTAAGTATTTTATCTGGGGGCGACTCCGGCGTAGTGGTCAAGATCCATACCTACCACGCCAAAGTCACGAGTTCATATCTCACCCCCGCACAAGTTACGAAAATATCCAAAAAGGTATTTGAGTGACTACATTGGTAGATGAACCAGCCCAGAGCTGAAAATCTCGACAATCAAGGAATTTAAAAAAATATATATATTATCTACGCGGAAACGTCTCGCAATATCGCATTATACCGAATTTCTGAATTCAAGGAATACGCTGCTTGAACCAGAACAAATTTCTTGAGGAATACACGTTGGTTTTACATCGATATGTGCTTCTGCATCAAAATGGTAAGGAAAAATCTGCATCTAGCGAATAGTGGTTGGACATAAGTCTTGATATCACACGAATGAAACCCTTGAAAGGTCCTTGAACCACGTTTACACAAAGCTCTCTCAAAAATTTGGCTGCTACTTTTTGCTATATTTTAAGTAATTGTTATTTAAAAACACCTCCATTTTACAACATAATTGTAAATATATTTGTATTCATGTATGATGTATATCAAAATGTGTCTGAAATGAACAAGTTGCAGCATTACGGCAATATTTTACCGTTTATATTTTATATTGCAGATCTTTATTCGCCAAAATATAGTAAAAACGACTTTTTGCGGTATTTTTTGAAAGATGTGTTTAAGATAGCTCTATGACGTCTTTGACGACATTTCTCAGCAGGATCAAATAAACAGTTTTGTTGAAAAAACCATCCTTCTAGGACGCTTCGTTAAACAGATAGAATCGAGCGCCACCTATGAGGAGGAAATAGGAACTAATCAAAACCGTCAAAAGATGGCGCTTTTTCTACCAAACAATTTTCTCAAAGACTGCAAACCTGTAGGAAGCATACACGCGGTGCTAGAGGTTTTGGCCACACCACTGGGTTCGCTGCCCCACTGTGCATCAGCACCTTTGAACCACGATCTCGTCGAAACATTTGGAATAATGGAATGTAATCACCGCCCAAGAGAGTTACTTGTCCAATAGTTTTGCATACTTTTGAAGAGAACTCAAAAATTTTTCATGTGAAATTCTTCTTTCAAAAATCTCGCCTTATTGTGCGCCCACCTCTGCTAGAGAATCCGCCTTTTCATTGCCTGGAATTGAGCAATGTGAGGGGAACCATGCGAAGGTAATCCTAAATGATCTTTCGACCAACGCACACATCTGCTCTCTTATTGTTGAAAGAAAGTACTGTTTTCATCAACTGGAGGGCCTCAATAGAACTGAGACTTCTTCTTCTTCTTCTTTAGCATTTCAAGCTTATTGCTTTCACAATTAGCTTATTGCTTGCTCACAACTTAGTGTTCTAAATGCACTTCCACAGTTATTAATTGAGAGCTTTCGATGCCAGTTACCATTTTTGCATTAGTATGATTGTGTGGCAAGTACAATCATACGCTATGCCCAGGGAGTCGAGAAGTTTTCCTTAACGAAAAATTCCTAGACCAGACCGGGAATCGAAACCAGCCACCTCCAGCATGGTGTTGCTTTGTAGCTGCGCCTTTACCGACTGAGCTAAGGGAGGACCATATAGAACTGAGACTATCCGAGAAGATTAAAAAAATTGGTCTATAGGCATGTTGGAAATTATCCCCAATGCGAAATTGATTGCTGCCAGCAATGAAGTTTCCAGAAGATTCTGGAAGGCAGATGAATATTCATTGCAGACACCGAAACCATTTGATCCAGCAATGCGCGACTCATCAGTTCTTCTATTCTATGTCCATTGCAACATGTAACATGGTACTTTCTAATCTAAAAAAAAATGGGAATTAAAATAGGTCGAAGTTGATCTGGAACTCCTGGAATAGCATGTTTCATGGAGAGATCATACTCATTGGAGGAACTGTAATAAGTGAAGCGTACACTAGGAGATTTATAGCATGGAAGACGGATTTCGGATGACATATACTTAATATAGATTCGTATGAATCTAGACTGGGTACTCATTTCGAACATTTCTTCGAAATTTCCAATTCCAAGGTTGTTACTGATTCCACACTTGATCAGTATTCTAGATGAGAAATGTTTTACTCCTGCCAGAACCTCCAGGCTCATATTGTGCGTTGAACGCATACAGCCAAGGCTTTTCGAAGTGGTTCTAACGAATTATCCGTTCACACTCCACAATACCTTACATGGGAGAGAATACCCTCCGCTCAATTTCAAACTACTTTTATTTAATTTTCACAGCCTGCTGTACTCTAACGGAACTATCAATACTTTCTCTTCACATCTTTGTCCTAGCAAGATATTGCTGTCCACCACTCCTGGAGCCTCATGGTGATGAGAAATTGTTTCCTTCTTGAACCACATCATAATTAAAAAGCTTGTGTTTGTTTTCCTAACGAAGTAAACCACCATTACACGGTGAGTGACTCCAATAGCATCCTTACCGTTGGTTTAAATGGGTACAAATTGCTTTTCCACACCGTCCAACATTTATCCAACATCTCAGTGGTAACTCGCGGAAGACTTCTCGGCTTCTAATAAAGCAACTTTCCAACTTGTTACCTATTAGACCTGCACTTGAGCGGGACCTGAGGTGGTATTGCCTTGAAATAGTTTCGGGCGAATCAGTTTCTACACATTGAGGATGTATATTAGTCCCAAGCATCATCTGTTGATTTTCTGTTTAGTTACAGCTGATCACGCAACAATGGTGTAGCTATATAAGGCGGTCAAGCATGCTCATGCTCAATCAATATTTTCAAGGCCAATACTATAAGCTTTGTTGCAATGTAATGAGCAGTATTCGGATAAAACATCAATGATACTTGAAAGGTCATCAGGAATGAAAACCAATTATTATATTGGGCATATATGGATAACGTTATAGCATATGGGTTGAGCGGTCTAGCAGATTAAAACTTATTGTAGAACTATGTGATACCATCTGTATCGAATTTATTTTGTTACAAGGTTACAGATTTTTGGGATGTGAAAGATACGAGATACTCCCAGCAGTTGATACAGTCCAGGGTTCATTCACCACCTCCATGTTCAGTCTTCCATCTGCACTCCTCCGTAGGTCGTACGTAACACCTTTCGTTCAAAGACACCAAGGGCGCTTATGTCCACCACGAGTAAAGTCCATGTTTCGTGGCCGTAGAGGACTGTTGGTCTAATTATGGTCTTATAGATCGTCAACTTTGTAACTAATAGAGGGACTACCTACCCAGCACGGCGTACGCGCTTGAAAACCGCGCTCAAGGGGCACCTAAACAACAACCACCCCCAAATCTAATGCAACTTTCCACCAGGACTATTTCTGTCAAAGTGTTTTCCTTATGCCGCACTTTCCCACTTTCTTACGTTCTATCTCCTATCTCTCGCTTCCTTTTGCTTGGTCGGCTGTTGTTGGAAGCCAGTTGCTTCTCCACCACGCCTTCACACACTTCGCACCGTCAAAACAGCCCGTACCGTAGGCGGTCCGACCACGCCGTAAAACTCTCGTAATCTTCAAGATCTCCTATTCTTCTTCTTCTTCGCCTACTTTTTGTCTTCCACCGAGGCATACACTTTTCTTTTACTTAATGTGCTTCAAGACGACCTTTACAACTCGATCCTTTTCTATTGGAGGTAACTATGACCAGCTCATTAACAACGATGGTGGTTTATATCCTCACTCTTTGAACCGATCGTTGAGCAGTTTTCTTCAACCCAATTTCGCCCCATTACACCACTTCCGCCATGATTTTTCCACCCAATCTTCGGTGAAATTTGGCGGTGAGTTGGGCAATTACTGTTGCGGCTGGGTTCTGATCAGTGGTTGGTGGGTATTTACATTCACTATTTACGGTTAACTTGAGTCCTTTTAATCACATTTGCTACGGAATGCTAGATTCGCGAAGATCTCAGGAATCTCGGACAGACAGACGCACCACTGGTTACAACTTTGTAGTTCGATGAACTTTGTTCGATCTTATCGTTCTTCGGAGTCCAAAGTAGGCACAATTGCCAGTCATAATGTACATTGGTATTTCTCTGCTGGTGTCGTTATCGGCGGTCACAAATGAGCTCAGATATACGAATTCGTCTACCGCCTCGATTTCACCACCGTCGATCTGAACTCGTATATTTGTCATCAACCGAAGTGGAATTCGAGGCCTTTTGGATTCGAAAGTTCGTGGGTGAACTTTGAGAGCTCTTACTGCGAGGACAATCAATCCACATTTGCCATTATGAAATCAGACTGGGCCTTCTCCATTGCCAAACTATATTGTCAAGTGGATGTGTAACATTGCTTCATTCCAATAAGCTGACATATAACGAAAGGTTTATCGATGATACCGTTCTTGAAGCACTGTTTGAGTATTGGAGCTTCGACACAATTCGTTTGAGAAGGGGTTAAAACTATGAAGCAATGAGGCTGCCAAATGTTTTATTTGCAATAAAAAAAAGTTACAACCCGCCCGCCAGTAATACGAGTAATCTTCTCTTTAATCTGCTTATCGCGTCAAAATTTACACGAAATGTCGTTTAAATATATGTCGAATCCAGTCTTGAAACGTACACGATTGTTGTAACCCATTTTGCGATTTTGTGATCAAAGGAATTTCTAAACATCTGAAAGCCTTATAGGTAACCGGAATATCATGACTTCTTTTGCCTTACACAGTGGTGTTAAATGAACTGTATTTTGATATTATTTCCATAACATTGTACATTTTGCACTATGATCAAGTTGGACACACGCAAAAGTGAACCGTTACTGTTGAAAATGTCATGACATTCTTGTACTGCTTTCTACAGGCGACGATACACGGCGGTGGTGAAGGCTCGAATACACACACGTGTCGAAATATGTCAGAACCTACTTGACACCTTTATGTGTGCGGTTTAGCACGCACTACCTTCCTGTCGTTGATGGGCTCCGCCGTCTGCGCACCTTCTTGTTGTCACGCCGTTGCAGAAACTTGATTGTGACTTAATTAAGGCACATTGCAGTTACTTTGACTTATTTGCAACAAACGTGCTACTAGGGATCGTAATCCAAGTCTTTGAAATAATTAAAATACAATTAAGACAAAAATTGCATGAAAATAAAATAAATAAAATATTGCACTACTTCTACTACATATTAAATGTAAATGCAAAATAAAATCCGATATGCAACACACTTCTCTGTCACGGCACACGCAATTCGACACAAGAAGGCATGAAGCGATTCAAGACAGCGTTGCCAGCACCTCCGACAATAGAAGGTAAGAAAAAATCAGGCCTTCTTAACGAAGTGATGCGTTTACACGGAAGGCGATCAAGCGAGCTATAGAAAGCGATAAGAAACAACTTTAAGATATCCTAAAGGAAGATGCGATGACACTTTCTATTTTGTACATCCAAAAGATGTATCGGAATAAGGTGACGTCCAAGCGTATTATTGCTTCATGACTGAAGAAACAGCCTTCCTCTTTCCATCTACGAAATCGTTAACACACCTCTTATGATCAAGGTTGTCAATATTGACAATTGCATTTTTCGACAACTAATTATCGTTCCTCTTAGGAAAAACGACAAATAAATCGCTAAAATGGAAAGCGCTCACCCGGAAAATCAGCAACAATCAGCAAACGTGTACCAATCGGTTCGTTTTCGAAATCTATTTACACCGGATTTTAGTTCTATTCAACACACAAATGATGTTTAGGTATGACTCTGGTCATAAATACAGCATCCACTATCACACGCGATAGTTATTATTGAGATTCTAATAAGGATAAATTTCATCACACAAAAATACTGAAAAAACGCGACAGCTCACCAAAGCCCAACCGTTCGTGGTCAGAGATTGCTGCGATCCATCTGCTTCCAGAAAGAGACAAATCTAGGTTTTTTTTTTTTCATTAGGGCGAATCTACAATTGAGAGATTCTCTCCGGGCTCGAACCATACAAACGTGTTGAATTCGACCATTTGTATGATTATTGCAACCACTATATGCAATAGTCATCTTGACCGTTATTTAATTGTCGATACAACGATAGAAGTTTTCTCAGTGTAGCAACCACTGAGTTTCGAAGACGTTATTTCAACAAGGATTTTTCATTAGGACCTAACTGACAAACGTAAACAATGGCTTCTTCATTGAGTGTGTCGACCTTGGAAACTTGTCACCTTCATGTACAACAGCCTTTTCGAAGAGCAAGAGTCCTTTTATTCGATAGAATTGGAAGCTGATACGGATAGATTTTCTATTACGAGAAATTTACGGAAGAAGCCATTGTTTACGTTCGTCAGTTAGGCGCCAATGAAAAATCATTGTCGAAATAACGTCTTCGAAACTCAGTGGTTGCTACTCTGAGAAAACTTCTATCGTTGTACAGACAATTAAATAACGGTCAAGATGACTATTGCATATAATGGTTGCAATAACCATACAAATTGTTAAATTCACCACGTTCATGGCATTCTTGACTATGATCATGGTAGCATGGACTATTCCGACATTATAGTAAATGTTGAATCAACTTTTTTTAATGATCGATTCGACTATGATAATAGTCGGTTCAAAACAACTATACTACCATAGACATTCTTACCCCTAATAATGGTAAAATTTACTATAAAATTCTTCTCTGTGTACAGCTAAGAGTTACCGTTATTTCAAAATTCATAATTGATCTGTCCGTTAAGGTTGTCTTCATTTTCAGCTAATTTGAGAGCAGATGAATGGATTTTAACCGGCACTATACCTTAGTAATAGACCCCGATAATCTCTTGAAATATACTGCCGTTCTACGCATAACTGTCCCATGTTGCAAAAGTTGTAGTTGAGAAAAAAGCGTTTTAAGTTTTGCATCACTATTGTGTACTGCTGGTAATATTCGTGGCAAAACCAACGAATTTATGATTGGCATTTGAAGATGTCGCTGAGTTTCGATGGAATCTGTGGTATTACAAACAATAAGATTATTTTTGTATGTAAAATATGAGGTAAAATATTCAGTGGGACTGACATGCGTAGAATCTTGCCTTGCAGCAGAAAATTCTAGGCATATCAGTCACACTGCATGATGTATTGATGGATCGTTGGCGATAGAATTTACGTTTTCAAATAGACATACCATGTGCATTATTGTTTATGCTCCTATCATGATTCTGATTATTTTTTTAACACCATATCATCGTTAGAAACACAGTTCTATTAAATGCAAATAGTGGCTTATATAGACAATTTAATGTCAATGTTTTCATGTCAAAGTCAAAGTTTGCATATAAGCCCCTTATCAATGCTGAGTGTCGAGTTGTTCCTACAAAGAATGTTGTAAGCTTAAATCAATTTTTTTTCTCAGATCTCTTTAGAAATGTCGTAGTGGGACTTTTATGCCTAGAATTTCAACATGGGACAATCTAACTTGATGTTTTTTTGATACAAACACAGAACAAAGTATATAATTTTTTGTTTGTATCCAATAGTATAGTTAAAAAATTAAACATATATTGAAAAAGCTGCAATTCGACCAAAAGCAACATGGGACAGCTATGCAGTATAGTTATCAAAAATAAATGCCACCTGATAATCTTAAATTATGAAGTTGACTGTCCACCAAATCAGAGGTATAGCTCTAGGGAATATGTTTTTCTGGGACTCCAAACTGTCTCACTATTTTGTTGTTGACATAAGAAGATCTAGTATTTAGACCAATCGTGATCTAACTATTCACCGTGTCACTAATGGTTGATCAACATTAGACTATCTCATGTCTAATCCACAAATCTCTACTAATGCAACCTTCCCTTGTCGACTATCCGCCTACAAACACACCTTTACACATTTGATCAAAATTACCTCATTTTCCTCGAAAGTCTATTTCAGCCCTGCTTACGCATTGAGCTCTGCCTAGAAACCCCTGTCCATACCAATTACAGTTTACAGTTAAGTTTAGAAGTTTGGTTTTTACGTTACGAATGTTGTCCTTGTTGTTTGACGATCCATGAATCTCGAAATCTTGTCCTGAATACTACAATCCCAATTTCAAATCTCCTAAGCATGAACGTTTCTGTTTACAGCCTGTATGTTTCTGTCCCCCTGGCTTTCCTTTGTTATGTACGATATAAAGCAAGTCAATATATAAAACTATCCACTGGAATGGCGTCACGAGCGGAAGCACTATTCAACGAACGCTGTACTGTGTCAGAAATCCAAATTGGTACCCAAATCTGTGAAAACTTTGACAATTGAAATGCACTTTGGAGAGTTCATCAAATGAACCAATGGTAAAGGAAAACAGTCAAAATTTTTGATTAAATGAAAACATTGAACACTTCTAGAATTTCTGAACAATACGGCAAACGTGCAACGTGGCTAGAAAGCAGGTAAAAATCGATGTTGATCACGATATCCTGCAGCTATCAGCAAGGTAATTATCGCCATACCCTACACCTTGAGCAGCAATGCCATCGATTCCACTGCCGTTGGCTAATCTATTGCTTCACGTTCCAGAATGTGCCGTGCATGTCGACTCCGGTTCCGGGTAGTCAAGTTCGACTTCCAGTGCCGTCGATTCTATCACGACTTTCGACAGGACTCGTGCTACTCCCAGCCCAATCTGATCTGCTTCTTCAACCCGGGGCTACACCGGTCTACCGGATTCGGTAGCTTTGACACGTGGCCCAAAACCATACTAGCAGCCACCGGAGCCAATTGCCCTATTCTGGTAACGGCCTACACGGAGTACGAAAGCCCTCTGGATTTGGCACGGCTGCAAAAGGAATCCAAACGTCCATTGGAGCTGATTCAGATGCCAACGCAGAACCCATTCGCTTCTCAACGACCCGACCGAAACTTCATATCCCAAGAGATCGCACCGATGATATTCAAAAACTTTTTCTACTTCCTGGTCAAGTAGAAACCCGTGGTGTCTGCAGTAGCCTCTGAAAATACATATCACATTTTCCTTTTAAAATATCTAACTTGTTACACGATACTTCCAACGAATAATTATTTCGAAACAAAATCACGTGATTGCTGGATTTCTCATCTCCCAACCAACCCTTTCAAAACCTAATCATTCCAATTCCCTTTCTACGCAACATCTAGAATGTGCCGAACGTGTCGCCAGAAGTGCCGAGCGGTCAAATTCGACTTCCAGTGCCGGCGGTACTACCATGACTACCAGAGAGACAGCTGCTACAGCAAACCGAATCTAATCTGCTTCTTCAACCCGGTCCTGCACTCAACTGCCGGATTTGCTGGATTCGACACCTGGCCCGATACCATTCAAGCCGCTGCCCAGGCCAACTGTCCGATAGTGTCAACGGCCTACACCGAACTGGACTGCCCACTGGATCTAATTCGGTTCCAGAAGGAATCCAAACGACTACTGCAAATTGTCACACCACCCCAGCTCAATCCGTTCAGATCGAAGAGACCGGACCGGAACTTCATTTCCGACGATGTGGTGCCGATGATATTCAAAAACTATCACTACTTCGTACTGAAATGATTGCCTATCCCGATTAAACACTCGGACATCGTTTTGGTGTCTTGGAAAGGCTCTACCTCTACCTGAATTTACGAGACACTAGTGGTAACATTACGTTAAACTAACTTTCCTCACTCGAACTAACAATAATTTCCATATTCATCGTGAACAATATCTGCTGCAATCATTGTCCGATAATAAATATGATATCATTTAAATAAAAATATAGGTACTGTTTCAATAGATGGATGACATTCCTGACGGATTCTTCATGTGTATAGTGTCGGATCACCAGAAAATCATTTTAAGTCAAATATTTTCGAAACTCTCTAGAAATAAATAAACACATATTGGCTACGTTTTTGCAAAGTTGGTTTATTTGGCACAAAAACAACATCGTTGGTTTCGGAACACTCCATCACCGGTTTCGCGTAATGGAAAGATGCCAGATCCGGCCAAAACAGAGTGTCACCTTCGTGGGACCGAAGGAAGGGCAGCAGGCGCTTTTGGAGGCATTCTTCTATAAATATTTGGCCGATGAGGGTGCCGGTCATTATGTACGACTTGCTGAACTTGCCGCACCCACAGATCGCCTGCCACACCAAGTACTTCTTGACAAACTTGTCGACCTTTTTCTTCAGGAACTTCTCCGGAACATCCAGGCGGAAATTGGCGACGAAAAACTTCAGGTCGGGGTCAATTAGGATGCATTTCGGCTGAACCAACCACTCGCGGTAAAGCTTCCTGGCGCGGGATTCCGTTTATCGGTTCGGATAGCCGCGTTCCTTACCTAGAAGACATTTATTTCGGTCCGCTTCATTGTCTGCGGACGAACCAGGCGGTAGAATTGACATTCTTGGCCACGTCGTGAATCGAATGTTTCAAATTGCGCTTGAAGTAATCCATCATTGCGTTCCCGGAGACGATCGTCTTTGCTTTTCTTCCGCTGCCAGCTCGCCGCTGGATTGTCTGGGTCTCCTTGAACGATTTTACAATACTTGAGACACGACCAATTTGTCGATTTCAACTGTTGATACGGTCGAATTGTAGATTTCCAACTGTTTTGCGATCCACCTGTGGACCTGGATTTTCCACGACCGGGTCCACAAAAGAAAGTGTTGCCTTTTTCTCGAGTACAATCTTTTCTGATTGGTTTTAAAAGTGTAGCGTTTTTTTTGAGTGTAGCGTTGGCTTCGATCTCCATCACTTCTTCTCAATCGCATCTTTTCCATCTCCACGCGTGCAAAACGTTTTGTTAGTCCATCGGCCACCGTTTTGTCACTGGGAAACTATCGAACGTCCATCATACCATCGTTGACTAACCACTCCACGAAATTGCAACGAGTGTCGATATGCTTCGAGGCGCTTCACATCAGCATAGCTATACAGCTCTGGTTGTCCTCATCGATGACCACCGGAGCAGGAATATTCTCGCCAATGTCTTTCAGAGAATGAAAGTTAGTGTGACCTTTGCTGTGTAGAGACCTTGTTTACCTCTGCAAGTGATGTGATCACACCGACAAACCGACATGAATGACAATAGAAATTTTCTTGATATTTCTGTTCAAATCATATTACTGACATCTTCGTGTTCGCTGGAGAACGTTAAATAAAGTCACGAACACGCTTGGGAACTTGATAAGAAGGTTCATGCCTGAGCAATTCCTCAATTCACCAGTATTGCATATTCCACCTATCTAACATGTAACAAAGCTGTGAATAAAAAAAACTACATGGAAAAGCCCATTCTACTGCAAAAAACTCCGATGGTGTCACTGGAAACTCAGTATTTTTCGGCATGAAATCCGGTCAAATTTTTCACTTAACATTACGTTAATACTCGCGAACACATTCACGCACAGTTTACCACCGGTTTTGGTCGGTTCTGATTTTAACACCGGAAAATAACGAAAACAATTTGTTCGCGATTTGGCTCAGTTGGATAGATTTTCCGATGAATTTTTGGCGCATCAAATAAAACTAACGTGCACTTGTTTCATCATTCTCCCCCCGTTGAGTCCTCTGGCTCAACCGAAGGAAGTAAACAGATCTTCGTTACAGCTCGTCGGAGCTCCGGATGTGAGCCACGTCTCTGATGGCCGTCTCAATTATTATTATTATTGTTTATTACAGTCAACAGGTAAAATATTTGCCCCAATGACCGGCATCTTAAAACTAAAATCACAAAACTACAAAATTAATCAAATTAACAAAAAATACGTCTAAAACCACACTTATTTGTATCCCTGTGTACATTAAAATCAAATACAAAGTAACAACTATTGAAAAGACGACTCATGCTGCGTATTGGCTCATGGAGCCCATAGTTGGTTCTTGCCGCGGGAAGGCTCAGGAATGCATGTGGCGTAGATTACGGCGGCGTATGTTGATGTCCAACATGCTGAGCAGTCTAGAACAATCAATGTTCCCTTGCAGGAGATCGCCAATAAAACAGGCTTTTGCCACGTTACACCTTCCATCAAGTGGTTGAAGGTTGATGAGCTGGCACCGACTGCTATAGCTGGGTAGATTTAACGGGTCTCTCCACCTGAGATGACGTAGGGCAAATCGAATGAATTTCCGCTGGATTGCCTCAACACGCTGGATTTCATTCTGGTAATATGGAGACCAGACAACCGAACAATATTCCAGAATAGGGCGAACGATTGCGCAGTAAAGCGATTTCAAGCAATAAATATCCTTAAATTTTTTGGCAAAACGGAACAGGAAGCCTAACTGCGATGATGCCTTAGACACGACGTATGCTACGTGGTCTTTGAAGGTCACTTTGGAATCGATGAGAATCCCCAAATCCTTAACCGTCGTTTCGCGCTGCAGCGCAAATCCTGCCAAAGCATAACCGAATTGGTAGAGTTCGCGTTTACGGCCAAATGAAATCACCGAGCACTTGGACACATTCAATGTCATCCGATTGATGCGACACCATTCAGCAAACGCCCCAGCTGTTTTTGCAGAAAAACGGCGTCTAGTGGATGCTTTATCGCGTAGAACAGCTTCAAATCATCGGCGTATGAGAGTTTTAGGCATTTGAGGATGAGATTGACATCGTTCATGTAAAGCAGGAACAAAAACGGCCCAAGGTGACTGCCTTGAGGCACGCCGGACAAAACTTTAAATGGTGACGAAACGTGAATACCGATTCTGACGGACATACTACGATCGGTTAGGTAGGATCGCAGCCAGATAAGCAAGTTGTTGCTCATGCCTAACTTATCAAACTTGGCTATTGCTATCTGGTGGTTCATTTTATCGAACGCAGCGGAGAGATCCATGTAAATAGCATCCACTTGATTACCGTTTTCAAGTTGCTTGACCAAGAAAGAGGTGAAGCACGTCAAATTAGTCGATGTCGAACGTTTAGGAATGAATCCATGCTGATCCGGCGAAATATAGTGCGCGTAGCTCTGCACTAGCTTCCGAAGAATAATCATCTCAAACAACTTGGATACTGCACTTAATGCAGCTATGCCCCGGTAATTTGAGACCATTCTCTTGCAACCTTTCTTAAACACTGGGAAAACATATGACTGTTTCCAACAGTTCGGAAATATACCAGTGGACAAAGAAAGATTGAATATCTTTGCTAACGGAGACGCAAGACAATCCACGCACTGTTTCAGTACAAGCGATGGAATGCCGTCCGGACCACATCCCGTTGAGGACTTCAATTCCTTGCCAGCTGCAATAACCATGTCATTGGTGATGGCATAATACATTCCGGAGGCAGGAAGACGGGGCACATTACTAGTGGCGAGCGCGATATCCTGCGGGTCGAGCGGCTCGTCGGAGAAAACGTTGCTGAATTGGGAACGGAAAATATCGGCAATATCGGCGATGCAATCGGCTTCGAGCAAACCATCCGTCATCGTGGAGGGCAAACCGACTTCCTTCCGCTGATCATTGACGTGACGCCAAAAGCTTTTGGGGTTGGACTTAAGGCTTTTTTGTAGACGGTCTTGATAAGCGTTATAGAGATGATCGTTCAATTGCTTGTACTCAGCATTCGCTTCCACGTAACACAATTTTGTGAAATCCGTTCGATATTTGCTGTGTCGTCTCAAAGCTGCCTGCTTCACTCTTTTGAGGCGCTTGAGAGCGGAATTCGACCAAGCTGGTTTAGGTGATTGATGTTTCATCCTCACTGGAACAAACTGATCTATGGCATATAGCAGTACACCAGACACTGTCGATGCAGCGAGGTTGACGTCAGAAACATCGAGAATCTCGTCCCAGTCAACAAGTCCCAAGAAATCGTTCATTCCGCTGAAATCGGCCTTACTGAAATCGTAGCAAACACTTTCAGAGGAATCACGGCAGCGACACAATGGCTTTACCGCAAGTTTCAAAATTAATGGTGGATGATGCCGACAGATTTTTACTAGCGGTGCTGGTGCTTCAATAACTGTGCAATCCTCACACAAATCGTCACTAACAAAGCACAGGTCAAGCATGCGATTATACTCGTTTTGAACGCCAGTCAGCTGCCTGAGTTGAGCGGTACTATACGCATCAAGCAGTTCTCGTGATGTCATGCCAAGATCGCGAAACGATAGGAAAGTAGTGCCCAAGAGAATTTTGCTGCCAAGAAATTGTGCTTCAGTTGAAATCGCCGAGAATCATCACCTTGTCCCTTGGATTCAACTGCGAAACGACCCAGTTCAGCGAATCAAGATGCTTCTCGATTAGAATTGCGTCATTTACTCGGTCGGGGGGAAAGTAAATCACGCAAACGTAGAGCGAAGCATCGTCGGTAGCCAATGCAACCCATATTTGCTCCACCGATGTGCTATTGGGAGGATTGACCAAACGGGATTTGAATCTGGAATGAACAGCTAGCAGAACACCGCCACCGATACTCTTGTTGCTGTTAGAAGGAGACCGATCTTGTCGATAAACGTTGTAGCAATCGTCAAAGAGTTGATTCGTCATAGTATTCCCGTTAAGCCAGGTCTCGGTGAGAGCGTAAATGTCATAGCAACCATCACTAAGGGCCAATTGATACTCGGCAAGGGAACTGTTGATCCCGCCAACATTTTGATAGTACACCAGGACACTCGAAATAGCAGCTGCAGCTTGTCTTGGTCCTCGGGGGGCAGATGGATGAGCGCCCGATTGATCAGCTGCAGGCCGAGGCTGATGGTTGTGGCTAGAATGAGTGGTTTCGATCAGACTCTGGACATTCGTAGAAGTAAAGGAATACTCGCCGGGTAGAGGTTGCTGGAAGACCCTCTCACCGCATTCGACAACAGGACCAGGACGACTATGTAGAACGACGGCAGCTTGTGGCAGGACTGGGTCGAAGGGCTCGAGGGCTTCCAAAGAGCTTCCTACGGCGCGTCCTGGTGTCCGGAGCGGCTGACACTGTGATCTTGCTGTCTCGTAGCGATTGGTCGAAGCTTTATCATTACTGTCCAGTTTTTCATCTGAGCAAGCAGGGTGAATGACCCCCTCACCAACATCGAACACAGGAACGGAACGACTAGGTTGGCCGGAACAATCAGCAATGCTAGTAAACCGACGGTGCTCGACTGTGACGGGTGGCTTAGGGGCATCCATCGTGCTTCTTGTCGTGCGTTCCGTTATTGAAAAATGTCTATAGGAGGCGCTCAGTGCTGCAAAGGAACTACTGTGGGGGCTTTGGAGAACATCGCTGCAGGCGGGGTGGAATTTAGCGTTTGGATTTTCGAGATTAACTAATGCGATGGAGTCACCAAGGCATCCATTGCTGACGTCCCGTCGTCTGTTCGGGGAACCTTTGCAGGTCCCCAAAAATCCCGTTCAGATTGATGGTTCTCGAATTCTCGGAAAAAGATTCTTTTCGGCCATATGGAAGGATACCTAAGATCTTTAACGACTCAACTTTGAAAGATGTACGCAAACTGTCAAATCGATCTTTACGCACCAGCTTTCGCACGTCAATGTCGGTTTTGGTTTGTAAGCAAGTTTTCGCCAACTCGCATATGTCATCCTCAGTCACGTGACGAGCAATCCTAGACAAATAAATCCAGAATTTCTCTGGTGGTTTTGCAACTGTCTCGACAGCCATGCCAACTTTTTCTACCGACTTCGTGCCTCCAATCAGTGCCTCATCTGGTCGTGATTTTGGTGTATCCCTTGTAGCAGCATCTCTAGGTCGCTTGCGACTTGGCCATGGTTGGATTCTTGTCAACACAGCCGAGTCCAAACGTTGATTTTTATCAGCAATAGATTTTGTTAAAACCTTAGTTTCTTTCAGTTCGTTCTTCAGCTCGGCCAGCGACGCATTGATATTCGCCGAAATCGCATTCACAACATCGGATGGTGACTTCAAAGGATTTTGCTTGATGACGTGTAGCTGGTTAATGCAAGTTTCACAGAACCACAACAAGTTACTGTGCTCGTTGATGAAATCCATAGTCGGTCTTTTCAAACCAACGCATTTGATATGTACTGACTGGTTACAAAATCCGCTACATTGCAAATACTCAATGGTTTTCACCGGCTTGGAGCACTGGTAGCAATTTGAATCCATGTTTACAAGAGTTGGTCAGTAGATGGATACGACGCGCAAGAGAGCTTTGCTGAATACACGCAGCTAGTCGCCAACAGATGGCGCTGATCTTTATGTAAACGGCGATGACGTCAGATAGCGAGAGATTAATACAGCTTTCACAGAAACACAGCGTCACATACGAAACAATTGCAGTACAATATTCACTTTGTGAGAACAGAAACCACTCGGTAATGAAAACAACAAAGAGAGAGAACAAAACTAATTCGAAAAACACACACTCTTGGATTTGTTGTTACTCGCGGCACAGCCGACCAGCGCTACCAGAAATGCTCTTTCATCAGTTGGATATGCTGCCGACGGTTTAGTCGACCAATCTTCACCTCGTCGTATGAAGGCTCCGGAATGCTCAAGGCTGGTCGCTGAATAAGGAAGTGTGACAGCGTCAACACTTCGACATCGTTAGGATCATTGGAAACCGGAATAAGGGGCCGGCTGTTCAGGATCGCTTCGCACTGCGCCAAGAACGTCGACATTTCTTCGAACGTCAGTTTGGTTTCGCCAACAACTCGCTTTAGGTGGTGTTTTGCTGACTTCACGCCAGCCTCCCAGATGCCTTTTGAGACGCAGAATTCAGTCAGCCTTCTCTGGATAGCCTGGTCCTCGAAAAGTAGGCGCAGTGCCGCTAGCTCATGATCGGCACCGCCGAACGTCGTACCATTATCGGAATACAGATTAGCAACCACACCTCGGTGAGTTATAAAGCGTTGTAGAGCAGCAATAAAATTTCCGGCCGTCAAGTTTGAAACTACCTCCATGCAAACAAACACGCAGGGCTGCAAAATGGTGAGTCGACAATCGTGATGGAGCGTGCGTCCCCGCAACATAGCTCTGGTCCTCACAAGTTCCTACCTTATGCATCCACGGGTCAACAGATGACAAAGACCGCCAGCTAAGGGTTGCGTACTTAGCTGGTAGTGCAGCCTGGGCACTGTTGTCCTTCTGATTTCAGCTAGATTGAGGAGGTGCGTGCCGAGCGTCTGTCCACCAAGGAGGTGCGGCTCAAACAGCGGCTGAGTAAGAAACACTGTATCTCGTCAGCTATACCTTAGGAGGCAGTCCCACCAACGCAATGTAGCCAGCGCGGTAAGATAGCATGCTGAAGTCTTACCCTACCACAAAAAATGTAAGTATTCTTTATTTTGTGAGATTTTTCCTCATTATATTGCCCACAACTATTTTATAAGGAACAGTAGAAATTTGCAATATCCCAGTACATCTACTAGTGCAAATAAAAACAAAAATAAATGTGTTAATTGAATCTAAAGTTCAGTATAGCCGAGAAATTTTCATTTTGTCTTAACTTTTTATAAATCATTTATGCTAAAAATGTCTACTGTTCCTTTAACAACTATATAACGGGGATTCCCTGGGGGGTAGCCTAAGGCAGTCGAAGGATTTGTTGACTGGACAAGGGTTCGTGGAGTCGCCAGTCCCTTGTCATGCGAAGACACGCGACCTTATGGCCGTAGTCTTCCGAAGGTCCTCACTGAGATCGGCTGACCCTGCTACAAGAAGCCATCACGTAGGCTATTCTCTCAGAACAACCTGCTGAGAATAGTCCTGCAGCCATAGGTAATCCTTGCACTGATGATGGGTTCTTATTACACATCATCACATCACATCACACCTCCATGCAAACAAACACGCAAATATACGCCTTGTATACAATGGTCTTCCTTCCTGCTTCCTTCAAGAAGATTGGGCCCGCATAATCGACTCCCATGTTCAAAAATACAGGGGCTGGATTGATTCTGTAATCCGGCAAATTTTCCATGTAATGAGTTACAGGGTGTTGGTTATGACGACAGCAGACGTGGCATTTGGAGATGATTTTCTTTATCAGCAGCTACGCGTCGATAGGCCAATATCGCTCACGGATAATCGACAACAGGCCGCGGTGAAAGTTGTCCTCATATAACTGCCAAATGAGTATGGTGGTCACATAGTGCTTTTCGGGTAACAGAATCTGGTGTCATATGGGATCGAGGAATATTTTAACCGGCCTCGGATTCTGATCATACCGCTCGTGTCTACGAATGGGGCCAGTCCGCTATACCTGTTCCGCTTCTTCTCGTCGCTGACCAGGGCACGAAACAAGTCACCAAACTCCTCTTTCTGCACCAGCTTCATAATAGTGTCACGTAGCTTGGTGTGGATGTTTTTGTAGAATATCAATACAAACGCCCACGCTCTGTGTAGTCGTTGAAAGTTACTTAATCTGGTCATAGCAATTTGCGCCTTCGTTTGTACAGTGGTAGCAATAACCACCGTTGGTTTGAGCTCAGGTAGCTCGCTGTCATTCAGCTTAATTTTACCACAGTCGTAATTTGGAGTCGATTGCCACAAAGAAGAAGAAGATTTCCACCACATTTCCATAGACAGAATTTCAGTTGGAAGCACACCTCTCGAAATAAAATCTGCTGGGTTTTGCTCTGATCAGACGTACTTCCATTGCTAGGTTTGCGTCAGTTCGAGTATCTCGGCAACATGATTTGAAACGAAGTGGTTCAAAGCAAGCGGTGATTTCTTCAGCCAGCATAACACCACTTGCGAGTCGAGATGAAGAGTCACACTCTTGAAAGGGATTCTCATTGCGGCTATCGTTTTGTTTACAAGTCGAGCAAGAAGCAAGGCTCCGCACAACTCCAGGCGTGGAATCATCATTGGCTGGAGGGGTGCAACACGAGATTTGCTGCACACCAGATTGACATCAATCGTTCCGTCAGGGGAGATGCACCTTGTGTACAAGACTGCCCCATATGCGCGTAGTGACACATCTGCGAATCCGTGAAACTCGACTTGTTTTGCGTCGCCCATGACAACGCATCGTTTTTCTGCAAACTGTTCACCAGTGGCAGCGGAAGTCGATCCACATTCTCATTTGTTCCTCCGGTAATTCATCATCCCGGGGCTTATTACGGTTTTCACCTTCAAAACCTTCACCTGAAAAAATCTACGGTTGGCGTCACTTTTTTCGGTGGCGTGGTGGTATCGTGGCAACCATAATAACACCGAGTTCATTCGAATCGTCACCTCGGATGAACTGTTCCATATGTTTTCTCTTGGGTGACATTCGTAATAAGGTTTTTTGTTTTCACTTCGTTTTCACCGTGAAGTGAGCCCTCCCCCCTCGTCCTTCGCCAACTGGATCAGAGAGCGCGTGGCCAGGTAGGGCGCGCTGGAACAACCGTACGTAACAGTTGTTAACTCAAACGTTGCGATTTCGTTCTTCGAATTGAACCAAAGGATCCGTTGATATTTCCGATCGTCCTTATGGATTTGTACCTGGCGGTACATCTTTGGGATGTCTGCAGTTAGCACGACCGGAAATCAGCAAAAACGCAAGAGTATCGTAATCAAGTCCATTTGCACCGTTGGCCCTACCTTCAAGGCATCGTTCAACGAGAGACCGGATGAGGTCTTCGCCGAAACGTCAAAAACGACACGGATTTTCGTCGTTGAGCTGGACTCTTTGTACACAGCATGATGGGGTGGAAAATAGCTATCGACGGGATTGTCGAAGACTTCCACCATGTGACCTAGGGCTTGGTATTCGGCCATGAACTCCAAATAGCGCACTTGTTTCGTTTTGTTGACAAAGGAACGGAGTAGCCGATCAAATCGACTTCGAGCTGTTTCCAGGGAATCACCAAGTTGACTCTTGTTTTCGTTGAATGGTAACCTGACAGTGAATCGGCCTGTCTCGTCACGAAGCTGCGTTTGCTGGAAGTGCTTCTCAGTGGCTTGCTCTTTTGATGTCAGGTGCGAAGCTTCCTGGACCGTTTCCAGTTCCCAAAACTTTACTAGAATACGGTTGATCTGTTCTTCACGCAGGTTCAACAGACAGATGCCTCCTTGTGGACCAAGTGAGTGCCCCTTCACGATACCGCTGACGATCCAGCCCAGGTCGGTCTCAACCAACAGTGGAGCTCCGTTTGCAAGCCAGGACAAAGAAAAGCTCTGCACCGATGATCATCTGGACTTCCTTTGGGACGTGGAATGATGTATCCGCCAAGTCTACGCTCGTTGGGATGGACCAAATCCGGATGTCGACTTTCATCATCGGTAGGTTGGTGGTAATCGCTGGCGGAAATCTAAAATAGCGTTAAACGGATTCAGCGTTGTTGAGTCCGCTGATCGGTAGGTTGATGTTTTCCATGGGCAAGTTCAATCGCTTGGCAAACGTTTCGGAGATCAGATTCGAGTCAGACCCCGAATCAAGCAGGACACGACACAGCAAGCTAACGTTACCGGATCCTGTCACAAGCACCTCTGCCGTTGAGAGAAGCACTTGTTGTTTCAGCATTAGTGACGTGGCGCAGTTTACGGCTTCTACAGCCACTTCTTGGCGTTCTTTGGAATCCACAGGTCGTTCGCTAGGTGCACTGTTGGACTGTTCAGCTGGCTTGTTGTCGTGGAACAAGCTGTGGTGCTTATTCTTACATGTCTTAGACAACTTGTCTGAATTGCAGTGAATCGTACGGTGGCCGCGTCGCAAGCAGTTGAAACAAAGGTTGACGTTGACGTTCTTCTGCTTCGGAATGTTTGATGATCGAGGTTCAGTGTATCCTGTCATTTTTGTGCAAAATTCGGACACGTTCACGTAGATACTCGATCATTTCGACGTATGCGGGAAGTTCTTCTTGGGATAGCTGGGATTCCCACAACTTCCGTGTCTCCTTGTCTAGACGTTTGGCGATCACGTTGACAAGGATCATCTCCGCTAATCCTTCAACCGGCAACTCGCGGTTCTTAAGGGCATCAACATGTTTGGTCCAGGCGTCAACTAGCTGGCGTAGTTCTTTGCCGTTCTCCGTCGTCATTTTCAGCAGACTCAGCAAGGCGTCAATGTGCGTGTCGATTATGAGTCGTTCGTCCTCATACGTGTCCTCCAGCATTTTCCAGGCAGCCGAATAGTCGTTGTTATTAATGACATCCTGATGGATTTTCCCGGCTGCACTTTCGACCAGGGCGTTTTTCAAATGATACAGCTTGATAGCTGTCGACTCGTTCGGGTACAGCCTTATGATAGTCTGGAACATGCACTTGAACGAGTATAAGCATTCTAGATTACCATCAAAGGTTGGCAACGGAACGTGCAGGTGATGGGGCAAATTTGACGCAGCCGCCGGTTGCTGTGGGGGGTTATACGTGGGTGCTAAAGCGTTTAATTTGCCTCTTTCCTCCTTCGCCTTCCACTCTGCAATTGCCGACTGGATCTTCACGTGCAGTTGATCGTACATTTCTTCAATCTGGATGTTTTGAATCTTGGAATCTTCACGCTGATCCCGGGGGACATCACAGATCTCCAAATAGCTTTTCTCCACTTCATCATCACACCGTCGGAGGTTCTCCAGCTGCAGATTCAGCCAGTGGATGCTTCTGTTTGGCTGCTCCATGCCGTTTCGGATCCGTAATAGCTTCTCTTTGCCATATCACGGCAATCGACCGCTTTTTCCAACCTCTGCGCCATAGCCTTTTTCTCTTGAGCTCTCGTTTTCAACAACTTTTGCACTTATATGGATTCGTAACTCGTCGACTCCCCGATCAAAGCGTCCAGCAGATTTTTTGGGGTTATGTTCCGCGACACTTTGAAGGTTCGTTCTTCGCTCATTGATATAGTTCACATCACTTTTTCCCCCGGATGACGTGTATCAAACACGTTCGTATACGTTTCGCGAGCACACACAGAACTGTACGCCGCGTCGATTGGCAAAATGCCGGACTTTTCCACACGGTGGAAATCGCAAAAAACCTCACTTTTCCGTTGGAATTGCACCACAATCCAACGTAAAAACCATCAAAAAGTCTGTATCTGGTTCGAGTGGACCAAATGTTCGCGATTTAGCTCAGTTGGATTGGTTTTCCGATGTATTTTTGGCGCATTAAACAAAACTAGCATGCACTTGTTTCAAAGCGTTTATTCTTACTGGTTTTTAAAGACAAAAAAATGTACTCTCCTCTTATTCTCTCTCTTCTCTCTCAGTGCTCGTGTCGAGGGCAGGGTTGCCACATGCACAGATTTATCTAGATTGACACAGATTTTATTCAATTTATGCATAGAGATATCCGTATGTAAAGATTACAGATTTTTGAGAAAAAACCAAGATTTTTAAGATTTTTGTCAACTCAAAAACCTCAAATTCAAAATATAAGTACAGTTCAGGATCCAACCTTTTATCAATACTACTTTCAGTGTGCTGTTTTGAACAATTGACACTGACACTACAGTGACAAATGACAGTCTGAAAAACAGTTTGTGTGTGTGTGTGTGTGCCCCCAAATGATTTCTCTATCATTTTTTTGGGATAATTTTTGAAGAATATTTTATAGAATTTCTCAGAGATTCTCAGACGTTTCTTTAGATATTCCTCCTGGCGTTTCTATAGGTATTCTTCAGACGATTGTAGGTATTCCTCCAGGGATTCTTTCAGAAGTTTCTTCTGGCATAGCATCAGCATTTTTTTAAACTTTCTTGTTATTCAATATTTGGAGGAATCCCTGATCCCAGATTTTGATGTAATTCTTGAATAAAATCCTGATTTTTTGGAGAAATCTAAGAAAAATTGTGTGCGTGAATTCCATAATCTCATAGATTTAATTCTTATCTTGAAAAATTCTGCAAGGGTTTTTTTGATTATTTTTCAAATTTTGTCAAGGATATCTGCAAGGATTCTTACGTATAGTTTTCTATATAATACTTCAGTATTTTTTTTTTCATGTTTTCCGTTGAAGAAGTGTTTTTTTCAAAGTTCCACAAGAGATTGCTCTACAAACTTTGCAGAATTGCTTTCTGTGATTCCTACAAAAATTCTGATCTTCTAATTTAGAAGTATTTTTATGCATTTTTGCAGAGGAGTTTAGAGAAGCTAGAATAATGTTCGTGATTGCTATTTTTGCTATTCGAGGCATAGTTAGTTCTAACGTGATTTTTTGTTAGCTTTAATATAATCTTGCAGTGCGTAAACCTATAAAAAAATTCGTAATTAATAACCAGTTTTAGATCGTTTACATAAAAAAGGTTTGTGAGCTTTGAACAAGATGGAGCTTAGGTAATGATGAGATCTGACCGGTCTGCCAAGAAGCTGCTGAATCGTGACTGTCCTCATTTGATAATTATCAAATGTACTTGCCAATTTTTGTCTTTTTGTGTAAGTTACGCATGCAAACATCTGCAAGTGTACCTAGAACAAATAATGCGATATACCTGCAGTTACTTGTCCTGCAGCCCTCAACGACCCAATTCCGGATGACACGCCAGATGGCTATAGTTGATGTCCGTTTTAAAATGGAACTTGGAACGATTTTCGGAGCTCGTGTTGTTTTTCGTGTTCTAATCCAACTGACACAATGGTTTGGTTGTTGTCATCATGATGAGCCGATGACGCAGATTAGTAGCAGTGGCTCTATAAGCCATGAAGAAAACGATTATATTTTTTGACTCTGGAAGTACTAGCACACCGGTCCCAAGCTTAATTTTTCGCCCTTTATAACGCAACTCGCACCAAACACACTCTCAAATATTGTGTCAAAATAACATAGTGAATCAAAACAAAGCTCAAGATACTAGTACCGAAAAGTACTGACAAGCACAAGTGTGTATAACATGGTGCAGACTGCAAGGCATACTTCGAACCTAGGGGCTCTACAACAGTGAACCAATTTCAAATCGCTAGTTGCATATTGATTGTTTTTAGTATTGCCTCTTATCAACAAAGCGTATCTTCCGGTCAAAAGCTACGGAATTCAAGAACATGCAATCCTGCAACGAGCTGAAGTTTCGCTGATGGTGCTTCTTGCAATTTTTGCAAGGATGCTTGCCCTCAACAACTGAGGGATTTAGAGCGCAGTGTTGACAAAAGTCATCGTCAAAGCACATAAAACCACAGTAGCGACGAGGTCTGTTGCCTTCAATGTCGCGCAAGGGAAACATGTTGACTTGCAACGCAAAGCCTGTCGTCGTGCAACAATAAAGTTGTAACGGCATACAAGTTCGATGATGCCAACTAGTTGTTCGTTACAAACCCTTCCTAGTCACGCAACAAAAAATATGCGAAGAACCATAGTCATCGCGTTGATGATGCATGAATATTTTGTAATCGTCACGCCTTAGAGGGTGCATGAAGAAAACCGGTATGTTTTGGTCGCTAAATCTAAGAATGGCGAAGACGTCCTCTACGGCTGTAAAGTAGGCAATCCCTTATTTTGAAAAAAATTGCCAAGTCAAGAATTCTACCTCTTGAAATGTTCGTCTTGGCTAGAAAACAAACATACTGAAATTTGAAGACCGTACGTTGACGTTAAGTGCTCCCCCAACGGACCTGAAGAAATGGTAGTACGGGTGACTACCCACGCGGTGGCAAGCACACTACTGTAGTGTATGGTCTTGCAGGTCGACCAAGATCAGTGTCGTCAGGTTGATAACATTTTATGTTTGTTTGTTTTTTATCATCAATGTTGTTTGGGACACTTTATCATCATTACACCAGTTTTTAGGTACAACACAATAAAGTCATCATATGACGTGGCTGGGTAGCTTAGTGGTTACCCGTTCTGCTTACTGAGCAGATGGTCGGGAGTTCAATCCCAGGCCCGTCCCTTTCCTTGCTATTTGTCACTTGCCTCATTCTAACACCACTAGATTTAAAATATAAAGCAGTCTACTGCGCTTTCATTGATCGCATCACTTACCATAGTGAATCCATGATCTATAAATAAACCTGCCTCACTAACACAAATCTATCCCTTCCCTTGACAATTGTGGACACGGTCTCTATCCAACGATTGTCAAAAACTAATCATCCTTCCCCCCATCCCCAAAGACCGCGAGGACGTGGCCGGCACCGGTATTGATCTATAAATAGAATGAACTAGGTGAACTGAGGTGAAACTGGGTGTGTACTGATGATGTGCCCCAAACAACATTGATGATAAAAAAAACAAACAAACATAAAATGTTACCATTTCTTCAGGTCCGTTGGGGGAGCACTTAACGTCAACGTGTACGGTCTTCAAATTTCAGTATGTTTGTTTTCTAGCCAAGACGAACATTTCAAGAGGTGGAATTCTTGACTTGGAATTTTTTTTCAAAATAAGGGATGGCCTACTGTAAAGGGTTATTCATAAGTCACGTCGACTAATTTTTGATATTTTCAGAACCATCTCCCCTTCTCGGCTTTGATTATTCATATGAAAATTTTCTATAACCTATTGATTAGATAAGAAAGCAGAAGACATTGTATGATTTTTATAACCGACGTACATTCAAGAATATCTTCGCTAAAATATAATTAAACTGAAATTTTTATTTATTGTTAAAATTTCAACCTTTCATACAGTTGAAATTTTGACAGGCACAGCAAAAATGGAAGAAATATATAAACATTTACTAGGCTCCTCCTTTTCGGTAATTTTAGCTACTGAAACAACATTAATTGTTATGTTATGTATTCTCCGTGCGAGGAGTAACAATTATGATGTAGAAGGAGATGTTCGCTCATCACCATGAGGCACCAAGAGTGAACAACAATGTTTTTGGCTAGAATGAAAGATGTGAAGAGAAAGTGTTGAAAGGTCCGTCAGAGTGCGGCAGGTAGGAAAATTAACAGATGTTTTTGAAAATTGAGCGAAAGGGCATGTATCCAATGGTACTCGAACCATGGACGTCAATCTTTGCCTAACATCCCACTGCGGGGTAGGTTGTAGCGACGGAACAAGTCCGCCACTTCAACAGGCAAAAATTGACGCATGGAAAGACGCTCATGTACCACTGTGGCTTGTGGGGACCAGTATCGCATCGCTTCACGATGTTTCTCTCCGAGGTCTCTACGTTGGAGACGACGAGAAAAACTTTAGTTGCTTCATTGGTTTTGAATGTTTGTCCGCTTTTCTTCAACTTCTTCTTCATTATCGCCCAAAACTTTTCGATCGGACGAAGTTCTGGTGTATTTGGCGGCTTCGCCTCCATTGGGACCACATTAACGTCCTTCACTTCGTACCAAACCATTGCAGGCTTGGCGTAATGGCACGAAGCAAAATCCGGCCAGAACAGTGTGGGACCACGGTGAGAGCGGGGGAAGGGCAGCAAGCGCTTCTGCAAGCATTCTTCTCGATAAATCTGCCCGTTTATGGTGCCGGTTGTAGCAAACGGCTTGCTGTACCGTCCGTACTCGCAGATCGCCTGCCACAACAGGTACTTCTTCGTGAATTTGTCCATCTTTCTCTTCCGGAACTTTTTCGGAACGTACCGACAAAAAACTCGAGGCCTGGGATTTGTTTGGTGTCCTTCTGATATATGTCTCGTCGTCCATGACGAGACAGCCTGGCTTGACCAGCCACTCACGGCACAGCTTTCGCGCACGCAATTTGGCCACCGTGTTTTGCTTGTCAGTCTGGTTTAGCGCCTTCCTGACCTTAAAAACATGTAGCCCGGTCCGCTTCATGGTCAGCTGAACGAACTACTTCGACGAATTGACCTTTTTGGCCTCGTCTCGGGTGGAAAGGTTCGGGTTATTCTTAAAGTACTGCCTTATCTTCCGCGCCTTCTCTGGGTATTCCGTTTTCGGTTTTCGGCCGCTTCAAGCGCGTCGCTCGATGGTCTTCGTCTCCTGGAACATCTTCACAACGCGGGACACGGTAGAATCGTGGATTCCTAGCCTTTTGCCGATCCATCTGTGTGACTGACCAGGATTATCGATCACCGCGCCCAGGATTTGCTCTTAGCTCTTTTTGTTTCGAATGCATCTTGAAAACTACTTGACAGATGCACACATAAACATAACACTCTAGACGAGTATTACCCAAAATTTCATTAATTTTAGCCACGCGATAAAAAGTTACACCCAAAACAAAGTGTCGCATTTTTTCCGAGTCCAATCTTTAAATTCAACCAAACACATCTTTTGTCGAATTGCGTATGCGTCAGTCTCAGAAACCATAATTTTACACGAAATATTTCTTTCAATTCCTAGACTTTTAACAAACATGAATTACGTCTCGTGTAAAATTCACAATTTCTAAGTGTTTACGGAATGAAGGAAATGTTGAAATTGCTGTTGATGTCTACTAAAATGTTTTTTTTTTTTGGGAATTATTCACAAAGAGTTTCCAATCAAAATAATACGACTCATGGAAATTCAAAATATTTTGTCTGGTATAACAGACAAATAAAAAATTCTTAAAATCGCAAGCAAAAGGTGTACAAAAATTACAAAAAAAATAGCAGCAATGAAGATTTAGAGAAATATTTAGACGTTTGTAATCAACTAAATTTAATTGAGCCATTAACAACAGAATAACGGTGTTGTTATGTATCTTAACTATAGAAAAAATCATTTTTTTTCTGAGCAAATTTGAGTCAATTGCTATTGATTGTGTAGTTTCACAATTGCTGAAAATTCTTGCATATGGGTTTAATAGTAAATCTGTTGTAATAACAATATACATTTTTCATTTATCTGATACATGAACAATAAGATTCAACGGCGGCAGTAGATTTTAAAGTTATTTTATATTATTGTATTTTAATTTTATGGTTATTTTTATCCGGGCAGCTTCGCATGCTGTTCGATCTCACACAGCACACGGCTTCTTGCTGTTAGTTGTGTGAATAGCAACGCGTCCCCCCAGCAGCGTGCATTGTTTCCACCCTTCGAGAGTGGCTACCAAGCAAGCAGCCAATTTCTATTGTTGTAGTTAAAGCGAGCAGCGTGGACCATCACTGTCAGCGCTCCGTATCCATGGATTGAATGATGCGGTGTGCACGACTCCACAATGTTCATCCTAACTTCGTCTCCCATATAAAAGGGACAAGTAATTCTATGTCACTTTAGTGGTGTTAACGTCTTATGGAAAGTACCCACCGAGCTGGCACAATGCCTTTCGGTGGTATTAAATTAACTCCCAGTAGTCAGTTCGTTTCACTCGTCTCATCGTCGTGTCTCAACCAAATAATCACAACACAACGTATGACCTGGTCAAACACTGGACGAAACACATGCGATGCGACAAATTTAGTGCACCGGAAAATTGTATCAAGGTAAGGCAAACTATGTGTTCGCGTCGTTTTGATTCCAGACCACGAAGAAGGAATATGAAAAATCGTCGTTGAGTATGAATGCATGACTATCTTCATGCTTTGGGTGCAACACGACGAAAATGGAAAGACTCGAATCGGTGAAGGTAACTTTTTTTTCTTTTTGTGTTTTGTATGACGTGAATAACTTTTGTCAGCTCAGGTTTCAGATTTCAAGAAACATCTTCGTAAGAACTTGAAAATATACATACGTAGCTGCAGGAGAATTACTTAGATCCGGAACTCTCGATACAGGTTTTTTACTCGATCTGCTGTGCTTTCTATACCGATTTGATTGAACAGATCATTAAACGCTTTGATCTAAACGATCCAGTTCTAACTACTGCAGTGAGCATTGACCCAAAGAAGCTGCACCCTCTGAAGGAATTCAACTCGATTATTGAACACTATCCAAAATTCGTTAAGAGCGGTGAGGAACAGGCCATCGAAAATGATTTTCGTGAGCTAAGGACAGTAACCATCTGCAAGAACAACGAGGTGCAAGAATCAGAAGACTTCGAAACTTGTTGAAGGAAACGTCTGTAATTCAAACGAGTAAATGGGAAGTTTGGTTTTCACTTGCTAGGAAAATTCATTGAAAACTTTCACTAATTCCGTATTCTTTTGAAGAAGTGGAGCGTATTTTCTCGCAATACAATTTAAATAAGTCTGAAATCCGGAACCGCCTGAGTACGGACATCATGTATGCCAAAGAAAAAGAGGAGTTGATCAGCTAATATAAAAATGATTGTTAATTCCATTCCGATATTGTTCACCTATCCTGGAACATTTAGTAACCAAAACAAACACCACATGATTCATTATCATATGATAACTGACCTGTCAGAAGGGCTTAAGTGCAATGATCGATTTCCCCCGAGAACATGAAACGTATACTGATCTGTTTTCCTTTCACGCTAAGATAAGATTACCGAAAATTACGTTTTAATTTTACCAAAAATTAGGTTTTGTTAGTAAAACTTAAAATTTCGGTAAAATTTAACGACCGATTTCGATAAATTTTACTTATTTATTAAGTAAAGTGGATTTTCAAATGTTTACGTATTTATTTTACCTAAATTTGGTTTAAAATTTTATCACTGCGCTGCATCTGAGAATCAACACTACCGCCATTGCGAAGTTTATGACTTATTGCAATTGTACCACCTCCTCACCTTCAGGCTAAATAATTTCGAATTTTGTTTTAAAATAAAGAAAGAAACCAGCTGTAGAGACTGAGATTTGTGGCAGCCAACCCGAAGGGTGAGTAGAAATATTTACCATAAGCGGGTCATGAAAATTCCGGAGAAATTTGTAAAGGCGAATGGTTCTGTGGTTCTTGTAAATAAACATTCCCATAGTCGATTGCTAGCCAATAGTTGCGGGCTATAGTTCAATTCAGGACACTAACAGCAAAATTCTATAGAGGAACTGAGCTGTAATTCGTGAAAAATTGACGATTGGAAAGTTTGTTTACAGACGAAGAAACGTCTTCTCAAATTTCTACAGACTTGAAATATATACCTCATTCCAATGAAATATATTTTTTTATCATTCAATTGTAGATCACTGGAAATATGGAGGAATTGACATGATTAATCGATGCGGATACAAGGAAAAAACTGGAAGGTAAGTTAATTATTCAATTTGTATGTAACTATTCAATTTGTATGTAAATCATACGACGAATCTCTACAATTGCAATTGATTCATAAACACATACTAATTTATTCTATATATTTCAGGCTGTCGAAGGCTCTACCACCAGGAGAATACCCTTACATTATTTGTCTGGCAACTGCACCAAAACAGGGAGAGTATTATGTGTATTTACATGGAAAAATCATATTTTGTGGCCAGCAAGCAGCCATGTCTACTTGGAATAAAAATACTTGGAAATAAAATACCTAATTAAAGCCTGTTCACATTTTTCTAATCCATTTAGTGGGGAATAAATCCGAAAAAAATAGATCTTACAACCTTGCTTTAAACATTTTTATTATAGCATTCCAAAAACCCAAAACAGAAAAAGAAAACTCAATTTTCGGTAAAAATAAACGATTGTAAATAGTTAATTATTAACGTTTTTCGCTTGTCACCAACAGTACCGAAATTTAAGTAATCCATGTTTACCGATAATTTCAGTATGTGCACTTTTGTGCGGTTATCGGTATTTTTTACCGAATTTTCGGTACTCTGGTCTTAGCGTGTTCAGAGCACAAAATGTAAAGTAATGATTTTTACCAAGATTTTTGCAGCTAAGGGCCTGTTCATAAACCACGTAGCCTTATTTTTGAAAATCTCAGACCCCCGCCTCCCCCCTCGTAGACTTTTCTCCATACCTGTTTTTTAAATTTTTGTATGGAGCGTAGACTTTGGTCAACCCCCCCCCCCTCCCCCTAGAAAAGTCTACGGGGTTTATGAATAGCCCCTAAACACAGATAAAAAAAGATTTTTTCGGCAAAAATTTAAGATGGGAACGAAAAATAATGTGGCAACCCTGGTCGAGGGGCTCTTCAAAGTGTCGCCAGCGCGACACATCACAATTTGACAAACTGATTCAGACTTCCTCCATTTTCAAACAAAAACTCTACTTTTCTTAACATTCAATTTGCTCAACTACATTGAACAAACCATTTACCTACAGAAACGAATAACTGCATCAAACGAGTTGAACCCTTCAAAGAGAGCAATCTATGCTCATACATTTATAGTTACGATTGAAGGATTTGGTGAAATTAGAGTCCTTCGAAGCCATTCGTGCCTTTTGGCAACATTATGGTTCTATTGATTTCCAAGCTCATCGTTTAAGCACACCCGGGAGATACTTGGTCCTATATCCAATAATATCATCATCTCCAGTACGCTCCAATCGCAATGTTTTGTGACACAGTGGGCGGAATATTATAATTTGAGATAACTGAATGCATTCTTTGCCATCTTTCAAATTTGGCAGATCGACAGGCAATCAGTGGAAAACTACTTGGTACCTCATAGCAATATGCTTAGAGGTGAGGGGTGATTCAAAAATGACGTCCATCAAATTTCAGGTTTTTAAACCCCCTCCCCCCTCTGTCATACTTTGTCACAAATATGATAACCCCCCCCCGTTGGATGTCACTCTTCTGAAAAAAGAATATATGCATATTGGTTTTATCGATTTCAATAATAACGTGTATTTTAGTTCAAATTGAATCATTTACATAATTACATGTGTAAAATTCTTCTGTCCACGGATAAGGGAAGTGTGTTTTGATGGAAATAACTGGCAGAGATAAATCAAGATATTCGTAAAAGATGGACAAAACTTATGACATTTTTTCTTCTGCAAAAAACGTAGTTTTTTAAATATTTTTTTTAAACTGCACTCACTTAAGAAACATTTCAGTTTTGAATTTAAAATAATCTAAGTTGAAAAGTAGAAGAAAAACTTGACTGATTATGATTCAGAAATGCCTATTTAATTAATAATTCCATTGTTTATTTTTATTACTCTTGATAAATATTAAAGTTGCGATAGTTTTTGAAGATTCAAAAACGAAGCTTTATTAAAATATGGTGATTCGTAGCTTTTTCTCTAGACCACATCGGTATTTTATAGCTACATTAACATTTTTACAACCATCTAACTAACTAGATTACAATGGATAATATTTAAGAAATGGGGAGTTTTAGTTGAGTTTATATCATTTTTAGTTTTTCCAATAATACTTACCCGCGTCTAATGTGGAAACCGGTGTTTTTTCCTCACTTTTGTGCATAAGTAACAGATTTTTGAGCAAAAGTTACCCCATATCGGGCAAAATCTGGCTTAAGCACCATTGACTGATCTCAGTTCAGCTCTGGTGAATAATTTAAGTTTGCAGTGCAAACTTTGTAAATCATAAATTGAGTTGTAAAAAGTGCTTTAAATTTTCTAATCAATATTCTGGAAAGATATTTTACACAACATTATTTCACGGTTCAGGAAAATTGTTCGGAACAAGCAGAAAAACACCGTTTGTATGGCGAAAAAAATCAAACCAACTTTTATGCGATTGCAAATTTTGATATATCGATATTGGACGTTGTTCTCGAGATATGGAAAATTATATGGAAACATACATAATTTTTCTTGTAGAGAAGATGCGCAAAACATCATGACTCGTAGAAAAAAGTACTGAAAAATCTTGAAATTACTCAAAAGTCCGGAAAAGAATATGATCAGAAAGTGAAAAAGAAATGAAATCATGAATATTCCAACAGAAATAATTGTTTTTGATTGCATTATTTGATTTTTAGAACAATACAATTTAAAAGCGGTGAGTTTTTTGTTTTTGAAATATATCGAGGATTTTCGTGATTTACATTGAATAGTCTAGCAAATTCCACTGATATTTTATACTAGGAGATCAAGAAATGATCGCACCTTGACATGGGTTTCAAAAAATCAATATTTCAATTTTGTGGGCAATTTTGGTATAAAGGGTGTCCACGATGAAATTGCCACACTATGAAATTGCTCTAACTTTTTAACCGTTGGGTAGAATTTCATGAAAATTTGGGTGGATTTAGTTCATAGTGCATTATTTACATCCTGCAAGTTTTAAAGTCCTGTGATCAAAACTCGCAGAAATGGAGTTGAAAGAACAGCTCGTGCGTGATAAAATCTTGCGCACTCATTACGAGAACAAGGATCTCTCGCATCGTTCCATCGCTAAAACGTTGGAAATCGCGAATTCCACGGTGTCGCGAGTGATTAAGCGGTTCGAGGAACGGTTGACCACCGATCGGAAGCCCAGAAGTGAAGGAAAAAGTATTCCGTACAACACCAAAAATCACAACCGCGTAGTTGGGGCCTTCAACCGAAATCCGAACGCCTCCGTTCGGGATGTGGCTAAGAAGCTGCACCTAAGCCGAAGTTTTGTCCAGAAGGCCAAAACTAAGGCTGGGCTTCGAACGTTCAAGGCACAAAAGGCCCCTAATCGCGACGAGCAACAGAACAAGTCCGCCAAAACCTGTGCCAGGAAGTTGTACCTCAACATGCTGACGAAAGTTGAATGCTGCATCATGGACGACGAAACATATGTGAAGGCCGACTTCAAACAGATACCCGGCAACTTGTTTTTCACGACCAAGGATAAGTTCAGCGTTCCGGAGCATGTCCGCACTCAGAAGATGTCCAAATTTGCGAAGAAATTTCTGGTTTGGCAAGCCATCTGCACGTGCGGGAAGCGGAGTGCACCTTTCGTGACCCAGGACACGATGAACGGACAGGTGTACATAAAAAAGTGCCTCTAGAAGCGGCTGCTTCCCTCCTGAAGGCCCACAACGTCCCAACAATCTTCTGGTCGGATTTGGCCTCATGCCACTACTCCAAGGACGTGCTGAAGTGGTATGCGGACAATAAGGTCAATTTTGTGCCGAAAATGTTCAACCGGATGAAAACTCGAATTTTGCGAACAATTTTGTGTGTGGCAATTTCATCGTGGACACCCTTTAGACGAAGTTATTTTTCGATTTTCCTGAGCCCTACAAACTTTTGTGTAAAAAATTTGCCATGGCATAATTTTTCAGCTTGCTGAGATAATTTAAAGCATTTTCCACCACAAGAATGTTTTCCTAAGACGATCAGTTATCGAATTTCATAATTTTACCCTATTTTTAAATTTCCATACAGGACTGAAATCATACTTTCTTGTTGATAATAAATTGATTGATTTTTTTTTCGCAAAGGATGTTGTTTTATTCAAAGTTCCCGACCGTTTCTCTCAACGTTGAAATTGTGTGCAACACTTAATCTAGATCATATTTTTTATTGCCAAGAAAATTTCAAGCACTTTTCGATTCCTTAATTATAATTTTTTTTAAAGTAGCAGGTTCTTCCTGACCGCAATCTCCCCTATCCTTAAGCACTGTCCCATATTCTATAAAATCAAGATTTCAAGATTTATGATATTTTTGTTACTTTCAAAATAGAATATGCTAACTGAAAAGATTGTTCGCGTACGTATTTATTTTTAACAATGCTGTTGTTGCTATAAAAAATATACATGTTAATCCAAATTCATAGCCTCACCTCTCTGCACAGCTTGCGCTCCATGCTGACCAACATCAACCAACGTCTTCAGCAACTAACGACTATTCCAGAAAGTATAAGCACACCTTATTTTAATGGTCATTTTGAATATAATGAAATATTTATACATGTTTTGGCTGCGTCCTTTTGTTCGCACATTTCTGAATGACAAAGCATAAAAAAAGTGCTCCGTTTTGTGTTACCTATCAAAATGCGCGGTCTTACTCCGGAACAACGAAAAAGTATCGTGCACAAATGGTGAGACTTGGGCAGGAATCAGAAAAAAAACCCAAAGAAACCCAAAACAGGCCGAAACTGAAACCACGGACACGCAAACTCTACGATTCGTTATTGTGTAGAAATTCTGAGTGTACAATAATTGACGATGAAACGTATGTGAAATTAGATTACAAAACGCTTCCCGGACCACAATTCTATACTGTAAGCGAAGACAAAGACATCCCCGAAACGGAAAAGGCAATTTTTGGAGAAGGAAAAATTCGGAAAGAAGGTTATGGTTTGGCAGGCAATATGCGAGTGTGGTAAAATATCTAGTCCGTACATCACAACGGAGACGATGAAAACTCAGAAATACGTTAAGGAATGTCTGCAGAAGCGATTATTGCCGATGATCAGGCAGCACGAATGTCAAGTAGTGTTTTGGCCTGATTTGGCGTCATCTCATTACGTAAAGCACACTTTAGAATGGTACAAAAGTCAAAATGTATGTTTCGTGCCGCAAGACATGAATCCGCCGAACTGCACGGAGTCACGGCCAATCGAGACTTTTTGGGCTTTAACCAAAGCAAAGCTTCGAAAATTCATAAAACCAGCGGACGACATTCAAAATTTTTAAAAAGTTTGGCCAAAAGTGGTCAAAATGGTGGGAAGTACCACTGTGCAGAAGCTAATGGGTCATTGTCAGGCCAGGTCGTTCAGTACCATCCCAAAGCCAACTGGGTCGATTTGAAATCAACCGCCTTGAGCACTAATGCTACCACATAACTTTGAAAGTTGTTTCGATTGTCTGTCTACACAATACCTCTAGCGAATAAAAGCAACCACAAAGTAACACTACCAACACGTTAAAATTTAGATCAGATAGCTTAAATTCTATTATTAATTAAAACACATTAAATTGTAAGTAAAAGTTGAATTTATTTAAAATAATGTTAACTTAAAGTTGATATCTACAGTTCCGCACAAATATTGAAGAATATACAGTTACATTAGACGAAAAACATACGCAACAGAAAGTCTGCTGGCTTAAAAACCTTTAGTATATCTTTCGGTTTCGAAGCTTCCGTTTTCAAGGTGCTGATTTTCGATTTGAAAAGTTCTTCACAATAGGATTCGTTTTTTATATCTCGCCAGTAGTCACACACCACGGTTGGCTTGTTAAGTGCACAGCGGGTATGCACGACAAAATACAACACAATAGGATTTTCAACAAAATCAAACTTCGACGAAGTTTCAGAATGAAGCACAGCTCGTGCGGTTCGTGCTCATTGACGATAAGAACATGTATGACGGCAGTAAATAAATTTTATGCACTCACACAACTAAGTAAAATGTGTATTTACGCCTTTGTTTTCGTATTAACGCTGACAAATTTAGATTACCAAATGCAAAAATGTTTCCCCTGAACCGGAAGTTTCGATAAGCTGCATCCCCCTATAACCACATCATGCAAAGCAACGTTTAACAGCAAACATGAAATACCCTTCACTTTTTCGTAGAGCGGTTCGCGATGACCAATCACATCAATTTACCTGGAAATGGATGTGACGAACAGAGGACCAAGGAAAATATTAAATGCTGTGAACCAAGCAAGCAAAGGTGTTTTAACAGTTTAAGGGAATTCTTTTCGTTCCATTAACATTCCAGCAATCCATTTCAGTTTTGATAAAATTCTGTTGGTTGTAGAAAAAAATTGCGACACGGATACATACTAAAGCATCTTATAGGTAAATTCTGCTTATAATCTAAAACCAATAAAAACTAAACGTCCCGCTTACCTCAAGCCGATCCCTCGAACATTCCGACGCCCAGCAGCAAATTCCTCCGGGTAAAATGCAATGTCAGGAATGGCGACTGCTTGGTGGGGAAAGATCTCAACAGATATGGTTCCCCGTCGCGGACGTCCGGATTGTGCGAAACGTTGACATTCTCTCCGCTGATGTCTTCGCACAGTTTGGAAAAATCCCACAACTTGAGGCAGCAGTCCAGTCCACCCGTAGCCAGCACCGTTCCGTCCCGACTGAAGCAAAGTGAATGGACTGACGCGGAATGTCCACAAAGGGCCGCAATGAGGTGACCATGTGCCAGATCCCACACAAGAACACGACAATCTGCCGAACCGGACGCCAGATAACGTCCGCAAATAGAAAACGCCAGTGAGTGGATCGGTGCCTGTGGATAATGAGTTAGATGTAGTGAAGGAGGGGTCGTTAAAATGTTTCAATTCTTACCTTGTGACCGGTCATCAGTCTCACGTGGTTTCCAACGCTTATGTCCCACAACCGAACGGTACGATCACTAGATCCTGTTGCAACGTAGTTCGAGTTGGGATGAAAGATACATACATCGACGTCGGAAAGGTGACCCGCGAAGATTCGAAGAGGTTGGTGAGAATCCGTAGACCATAATCGGGCGGTTTTGTCATGCGAGCAACTGATGAAATAGTGCCCGTATGGCGAGAATCGAACATCCCACACGGGAAATTGATGGCCCTTGTACACCACCACACAAGTCCAGGTATGTAGCGACCAAAGTCGAATGGTGCAATCCTCCGAGCAGGACAGCAGCATTGTTCTATCAGGCGAGAAAGCCGTGCGATAGACGGGGCCACTGTGACCGTACAACATTCGACTGGTTTCGGCCTTTCGATCGTCAAGCATTCGAATCAACACGTCGTCTGCATCCCGGTCGATTTCCTTCAACAAATCGGCTGCCTTCATTTCCCGCAGTTTAATCGGCGACAAGGACCATACTTTGATGGACGAATCAGAGAAGCCAATCGCAATCAAGCTTGAATCTTCGCAAATTTCCGCACTGTTGAAATAAAACAAAACCATTGTTCAGAACTAAGTATTTTCAATCTAACAAAACCGAAACTCACCAAGTAACTGTGTAATTCGCATTTAGTAGAGTGTACATACAAACGGATGGCAAACAATCCGGCCCGAGGTTGACCCGTTTGGAAGCTTCCCGCAATGCCTTAATTTTCTCCATCTTGTCCACATCTTTCAGCTTTGGCAAAGGGATTCTATCCAACGGCGGTGCGTTGGGATCGGATTTAGACTTTTTGGAAAACAGTGGATCCTTCTTGGGTTTCTTCTTTTTCGGCTTATCCGGTGCATCAGGATCCATATCATCGTCCTCTTCTGGGGGCGCTTGTACCAACGTTTGTACATCCGGTTCTTTCAACAAGCCGTAGTATACTTTAACTTTGTTATCGAGTCGCTTTGCCTCGCCGATCATCGCCCCGGATGTCGCATCGCACTGGGCCTTGTTCCGAGCAACTCCTTCGTACAAGTCGAAGAACAGGTGCTCATTGACTATGTTCAATATCACCGATGCTTTCTTCTCGTGAAGATGCCGCTTCAACAAAGACAGCGTATCTCTCGAAATCCTGATGGTAAAAGCATTCGACTTGAACGTATCCGTCAGATCATTCCCACTCATTTGATCCCGCTTGGACACCATTGCCAGCTTCGTAAGCTCATCCTGGTAGTAATATTCTTGATCCGGACCGAACTTCGAAATCACTTTCTTCGCCTGCTCCTCGTGATTGTTGTACACCAACTCTATGTACATATGAACAAGAACCGGGTACAAAATTAGTGCCAGCTCGTGCCGATAGATATCCAACGATTCCTCCACGAACCTCCGCAACTCCATGTACGAGTTTTCATAAATATCAGGATCACCTTCACTCTTATATGCCGCTAGCACACTATTGACATCCGCCTCGCCAGCGGCATTTTCTGGAACGTCCGATAAGCTGGCTTCCTTTTTCAACAAATCCTCCGTTCCCTGTTGAAGTGAAAACCGAAAACACAGATTAAAACTACCCAAGCCAATAATTTCAACGCATGAATTTACCTTTAAATTGTACTTTTTCAGTACGGCCAAAACGGCCATCAGATCCGTTTTGTTTTGAGCCATTTCGGAAGAGCTTTTTTCACCGAATCAGTTCACTGTTTTACTGAAAATGCCGAAATTATAAGAGATTAATCCACGAACCATCCAAAATTTCGATAGATTGCAAACAAGAATCAAGCTAAACTAATGTGACGTTTGCATAGAAGCTCTGATCTTGAAGATAGAGCGGCGGCAATGACATAACGTCAGAAAATCATATGACAGGCGGGCATTTATCATCCATTAGTCAGGGATGCCAGAACTGCTGACTTGTCTTGGTAAAGGACGGCTCCTAAATTTTGTTTCTGATATTGGGTCGTATGATTAAAAAGTAGTAAACTTAGGTATACTACTTTTATGGTAGTAAATGCTACCTGTGGAACATATTCGTATGAATAAAAGAGACTTTACTACACTACATGTTTCGAACATACTACAAACAAGTTGTTCGATATGATTAAAAGTAATATTCACTACAGCTTCTGGTTTAACTACTTGTAGGTACGTATTGATGTTGCTAATTTTAATTCAGCGCGCTGTAAATTATAACAAAAATTTGAAAGTAAACTTTTTTGAATTTAATTTATAGAAAACTGTTGCCGTTATGAACCTTGATATTGCTTTGTTTATGAATGTGAATATAAGAAAAGAGAAAACATTTCGAAATCGACGTGGAGATGGAGACGATTTTAAATCGATGTATCGATTTAACCGTGAAAACGTGCATTGGTTAGCAAATTATTTTCTTCGTGATCAAGAGGATACAAGAGGAGGCGGTCTGAGTAAAGTCCAATAAAGGAAAACCTTTTTACGCTATGTTGGTGATCCAGGATTTCAGGTAAAATAATGACTGCAATAGCTGAAAAAATGAAGATTCTCTTTGGGAAGAAGTTGATCGAATTGACCGCAAATCAATAGTATATCGTTACATTAATTCTAGCTAAACACCAGTTTCAAAATACATCTATCGATATTTTTATTTGTTTCAGATCTAGTGAAAGCAATGAAACCCTTTAGACTGTCAGTCAATTTGATCAACTTAGCCCCAATGAACATCTTTACCCCGTTTGACGATACTTAAAACAAACATTTCTAACAGGTTGGCGTTGGGGAAAATATCGGAATACATCAAACGACAGCTTGCAAAACTATCTGGTATGTTTGTCAGAATATGACCGATAAATCGAACGAATGGATTCAATTTTCGGAATCTGAGGAACATTTTCGTCAAGCTAAATCTTCCTGGGGTCGCAAAGGACAAATTCCAAACGCAATAGGAGCCATCGATTGCACTCATGTACAAATTCAACGATCACATAATCATCCCGATGAATTCATCAATAGGAAAGGATTAGCAACGTTCAATTTTCAGGCTTCTTGTAATGCTAATGACGTTATCACAAGTATCGACTGTTCTTGGCCTGGATCAGTTCATGATTCTAGGATCTGGAAAAATTCAAATATTTATCAAGTTATGTTTGAGAACTCGGCAGGAGCCCTTCTACTGGGTGATGAAGGATATGCAATTGCCCCGTGGATGATGACACCGTATAAAAATCCCGATACGCCTGTTCGAATGTATTACAATAAGATCTTTTGTCGAGAGCGCGTTATTATCGAAAGGGTATGCAAGATGAAGATTTTGAAGCCAGTGAAGAAAACACAAATGAACCGAATAATGTTAGTTATAATGAGAATGGTGATATAAAAATTCGTGGACGCAATGCAATAGCTGCATTTATAAGTCGCCATAATCAAATTACTGACGAAATGTAAAGTTTATAATTTATTTAAAAACACATATGAATGTATAACATCTCTATATTTTCAAATTTATTTTAGTAATATCATTTCGAAATAATATAATCGTTCAAGAGTGTACCGACTTCTCCCAATATTGCCTCCAGCTTTGTGTTAATGCGCATTTGCTGATCCAGCGCTTCAAGCTGCTTAGTCAGTACCATTCGTTGCAATTGAGTTGTGGACAAATTTTTCTGCTCAAAATGACGATTGGTTCCACTCTAGAATGTTGCGTAAAACAATTAAAATTGTTGTGTTTTCATATCATACCGTTTGCTTAATGCGTCTAATTTTCGGCAGAGGTGAAGTTGGAATATCATCGACAGCGGTAGATGCACCAAGATTTTGATCCAGATTTGAGTCATTTTCCAGGGTGTTGAGAGGAGGCAAAAAATCTTTTTGTACTAGGGAGAGCAAAACGGGATGCTCTTCGTCATCCGAAACATCATTAGTTTTTCGTTGTTGAACTCCAACTGAAATCCCGTCTGCAAGTTAAAACGTATTGATGACAAAAATCCAAGGGGTCGGTCAATCTGGTCAATTTAGAATCTTCAAAAGATTTCAAATCTTTTCCAAAGATCGGGCTGCTGATCAGGATTCGTAAAACAACAAAACGTTTTTTTTCAGTGTCTCAAAATTGTCAAAAAAAAAGCAACACGTTTCACAACAAACCTTTGATCTCTGTATTAGTATATTATCAATTTATTATAATTATTACTAAACATATTATTAATATTATAATATATATTACAGGATCATTATGTTATTTAAAGTGATATACGCTAGGCATGAAACATGAGTAAGTATGATTTGTTTTAGAACTATGATACGGAACTGGATAAAAGGACCTAGACTCAACCAATCCATTTAAAACGACTGGGCGTTACTGTAGTCAACGAGTTACTGTGGGCCATTGATTAATTCGACTGCAAGGAAAGAGTACCGGCTTTAGAATGTTATTATCCCGAAAATAATGAATGGGCAAGTATACCGGCGATGAAATATAGTTGTTCCAGAGCAGGAGTGGCAGCTCTGTATGAGCAGATGGAGTCAGTTGAATGGTACGTTTCGGAATTATAGATATGGAAACTAGTTGCACCTATCAACATCGCCAGAAGATCCTTCTTGACGGTTTTGGATGGGATACTTTTTTCCCTGGGAGGATACGATGGACAGACCTTTTAGGGAACCATGATTTCGTTAACCTAATGAACCATGAAGCAGATCAGAACATAACAATGAGCCAAATTGAGCTGTGCCGGAACGAAATGGTTGTGAACAAACTTAATTAATTAATAAGTTGACTTTATATAAAGTGTATACTAGCACGTTTTCGTTACAAATAAATAAACAAATTACACATTTTTTCTAACCATGAAAATCTCGGTGAGTGATCTTCATTTGCAGGGAATATTTTTGAGCTGCTGCCACCGCAACTTGCTAGGCCTGCTGTTGACAATCCTGTTGATTCAAATCGTTCCTAGGGTGCGCACTCGTGCCGGACTTGCGCACACTTTAAACAGCACTGTGGTCCATTCCACCTTGGTACTGCGCTTACTGTTGTTGTTGCATTTGTTGCCGTTGTTCCTGCTGCTGCTGTTGATGAGATGTCTGGTTCTGTTGCTGTTGATAGGGAAATCCGTGTTATGCGAGGTTTTGTTTATTGAAAAGGTTAAAGGTATGGCTTACACTTGCCTGCTGTTGTTATGTTTGCTGCTGATTCTGATGCTTGAAAAATGATTTAAAAAATCATTGCAACGTACTGCCGAATTCAAACTACTTGCATTTGACTGCTGTTGTTGTTGGTTTTGTTGAGTCTGCTGCTACAGAGCTAAGAATGAATTTACAAATGTTATTATGTTTCACTGAACCATATTCTTACGTTGACCTACTGTTGTTGTTGTTGCTGTTGTTTGCTTTCTCCTTTGTCGTCCTGCTTTTAGCGGTTCACGCTTTGGCTAAGGTATACGGCAACCAGCAATGACGTCCACCGTATGCATGTAATCTTCCGAAAACTAGGCATCCAACATTGTTGGATGTTGCAGGTTTAGCAGGTGAAAGGCCTTACTTTCCGGTTTAAACTTAATGATTCAACATGGGACGAAACAATGGATAGACCCTGGAAGAGATGCGCTTCGGAATGTTACAAAGTCTGTATTGTTATATTGTTTTCAAAACAAGCATGTTGACATTTTGAAACACTGAAATAAAACAACAATCTGTTTCAAACTGTCATAAAAGATTTTAAATCTTGAAAAGATCATCTGATCTTTTTAAAAGATTGATATGGATAATTGGAAGATCTGATCAAATGATCAGGAAGTCCGACCCCTTGCAAAAATCACAATTTATCTTAATATTTCCACTAACAATTCACTTTTGTTACCGCTTGATTATATGCAGAACCTAGAAGACTGTAGGTGATTTTTTCTCCAGCATTCAAGCTAATTTTTCTGTTACCGGTAGCCTTTTTGTCGGTTTTAGCTTTAATTCTGGTTTTCATGTTATTTACTTTCTTCATTATTTGCTTCTCAGTAAAATCGATCCCTTTTTCCATAAAAAAAAAGTGCATTGCCATTTCCTTAACTGCCTCAGCTTTTTTCTTTTTTATTTGGGGAGTCTGATTTTTCTCCAGCAGAACGCTACCAAAGCGACGCAGTGCAGTGGCGAATTCCAAATCACTAATACTGCAGGATTTCATCGGGACTTCCTTACGAACTTCATCCTCCTCGTGATCCTGCAGCTCCTGGTTGTCCGCTGCATTCGCAAATTCAATCTCAATGGATTGAAGCACATCAAAATTAAAATTATTCTCCATTGCCCTATTTTTTAGAACTACGTGAAGTCATAACCAAAAAATTGTTTTGACAATTATCTGCTACACGCAGGTAGTAAAACCTGCAAGTTCGAAACTAGTATTTACTACATGTTCGAATTTATTTTTAATCATACGATAAATACAGTTTACTATGTGGACTTATTATTTGAGTAGATACTACATCCAGTGAAGTTTACTACTTTTTAATAATACGACCCATTATCTTACTCAACTTTAATCAACCCAAATTCCCGGATAAAAATAACCATACAATTACAACACAATGATATAAAATTACATTAAAATCAATTTTCGACCATGAATTTTATTGTTCATGAATCAAATAAATGAGAAATGAATATTGTCATTACAATAGATATACAATTCATTCTATATGCTAGGATTTTCAACAATTAAGAAACAATACAATTAATACTAATTCAGCGCCAACATTTAATAAGGGCGAATCTGCTTTTGTAAACAAACATTTTGTCTGCTAATATATCGAAAGTTGAATTCAATTCCTCCAAATTGAATACATCAACGGACAGAGATAAAGCTCCTCTACCTTAACGAGTGCTTAATTTGTATTTGTGACCTTGTGTTCAAGAGAAAATGACTACCAAAGCCATTATTTACAAAAGCAGATTCGCCCTAATCTAATGTTGGCGCTGAATTGACTCGAATTGATTCGGAAAATAATGCTTTTTTTCTACCATTTTTATTGTCGATGTCCCAAATTATATTAGATTCTATTGTGGTAACAATAAATCCTACTGTCATCTTATCTTAATTCAGCGCCAACAATAGATTATGGCGAATCTGCTTTTGTAAACAATGGCTTTCGTAGTCATTTTCGCTTGAACAAAAGGTCACAAATACAAATTAATCACTCTTTAAGGAAGAGGAACTTTATCTCTATCCGCTGATATATTCAATTTCAAGGAATTGTATTCAAATTACCGTAAATTCGCTGACAAAGTGTTTGTTTACAAAAGCAGATTCGCCCTAATCAAATGTTGGCGCTGAATTGTTCATATTATAGATTCTATTGTATGGTGAATATATTCAATTGTAAATCTATGAGAACTTTTTATTCGGGTTGTTACTTGGATGGGGACAATGCGGCAATGCGGAGGTGTGTCAGTCAATTTGAAATCTTCAAGAGAATTCAAATCTTTGCCATATTTACTTCTGCCATTTAATCATTATACCTTCAATAATAACCGGATTTTAAATTGAATTACAAAAAAACATTCATTTTCCATTTGGATAATTGTTACTTTATGTCATATCATTTCAGCAAAATAAACTTTCGATATTCATAAGATTGCATTATGATTATTTGCTCTAAGAAATCAGTATGAATTTCATAAATTTATCTTATGAAATACAATGATGTAAGAAAAATAAAAATATGGAGCAATCTGGATTCGAACCCTGAACGTTGAGGATATGGGTCCAGTAACTCAACAATTGAAATCAGGAAACCTTAAAGACGTACAAGCACAACGTCGTGTGGAACTACACGGAGAGAAATGACGAGGGATTGAAAGAACAATCTTGATAGTTGGTACCTACAATAAACACAATTTTGTTTCAACCACAAAATATGTTCAGATTAAAGCAATTTTTGAATTGAATCAACCATACTTCATATTTAAAAGAGCCATCATTTCCTAGGGGCAAGACACTGAGCTATCCTGAGTAACTCTGAGCAATTATGAGCATCTCTTATTCACTGGATTCATATTGTGATACTGAACATTCCTAACTTTTGTAAAGCTTGGTTTTGACAGTAAAATTGCTTAATCAAAACGTTGTTGTTTTTGATTAGATGAAACGTTGTTTTAGCTTGGATGCAACTTGTGTTGGTCCTCCAACCCAAGCACAGCTCATTTCCAGCGCCACCCCTTATTCACCTGAAGCCGACTTCCCCTATGAAAATCAATTAGTCGTACCTTCATCAAGTCCCTCCCTTTATGCATGCAACTTAAAACGATATCATCTACAGATCGTTCGCTTCTGTACTCCGCATCCGTGTCCGCATACATACGCAATCTTCATCAAAACGACTCTATCCGATGTTTATCCTGTTCCCTCAAATCCAATATGCGTCACTGCATTAGCATTGCTTACCACAGTTGAAGCCAATGTCGAATGGGCTGAGTCAATCAATCCGTACAATGGGAATATGGGGCATTTGTCGACTGCCGAAAGGATCCAAAAGAAACCAAGTCAGATCGACCAATCGCAAAACTGGAGTTTTCAATATTCCACATAGTGTCTGTGAGGACCACCTTAATGACCCACCAACAGATCTCATAAGCAGCCGTCTGCCTGGCTCTTGTATTTGCTTTGTTCTACTGATTGCTCGACTATCGACTACAGGAAATATCACCACTCTCTTTCTCGATCGGTCAATCATTGATACAGTCTAATCATCGGATAGTGATAAGAAGCACGGCTGTTCGGATGCTGAGCGGGTGAATGAGATGACCGTGAGTGCAGATATGAAATTTACCACAGGCAATTCGGGTGTGGAATTTATATGTATATTTGAGCTTAGGTTTAGTTAGTTTTTTGTAGTACGTTATAGTGTACGGTCCTGCGTTACTGTTTAGTTAAAAGAAGTGTCCCTTGTTTCTTGCTAAGGGATTGATTGTGCCATTCACAGCCCCATCCAGCCTTCAACCATCCTCGAGCTATTGGCCGCTGCGAGGAACCAGAGAACGGTCCAGATATCCAACACATTCCATCTGTTTTTCGTCTTCCTACAAGAAAAAGAATGAAAAAAATCAAACAACCTACTTACCGGAATCTTGGCCCAATTCCTCTTTCAAATACTCCGCCTCAAATTAGAGCTTCTTAAGATACGATAAAACAGAATTTTCCCAGACTGTAAACATTCTGTTGTCATTAGTTGCTATGGTTGCCACCGTCGCAACCACCTCAACCGTCACATTCAAGCCAGTGCTGCCAGAATACTTCAAATCGAGTTATAAATTACACAAGTTGATGGAAGCTGATGCATTCTGAGCAAACGTTAGTTTTGTGATCAAATATGAGTGACGTTGTTTTTTTTCGTTTTCGCACACAGTTTTTGGCATTCCCACCACTCTGTATCTTGGGGGGAGAAGAATATCATAGACTGTGTAAATTTGATGAATTCTGAGTAACTTTGAAGAAAAAGGTTACTCACTAGAAAGCTGTCTTGCCCCTTGATCATTTCTACACATCTTTTCCAACTTATGTGTTTGCTTGCAGCAACTATACGAAAAATAAAAACAACAACCTGGTGGTTTTCAGTTCGCGTTCAAGTTCATCATGGCGTCCGACGAGGAAGTTTCTAACTGAGTTGGTGGACGATGAGGAATTAGTTGAATAATTGAATCAATCATTCACCAGTTAACAGCAATGGAGGTTTTCAATTGTGGGTATTTTTCTATACTTCGGTCATTGTACCAACAATTATACTAAGAAGTTTTGATTTTATTCAGCAAATAGCTACGATGTTTCAGCTCTTAGAATCATAGAACGTGAAGCAATAGAGGCTCTCCTGCCACCACAAGCTAACAGAAAGAGGTGCATGGCTGGTTTGAACAATTGGCGCTGTTCTAAACATAAACATATGCCAGATTTTATAATTTTAAAACAATACTATTATTGGAACAATAAAAAAAATATTAAAAACAAAATCGGTCATACATCAATTCGAAATTATGCGATAAATTTAATTGCATTCTCATTCAAACGATTCCGGAACCAAAAATCTCATTCAGAAAAAAAATTGAACTCACTCCAAGCATATTCAAACCAACTATTGTTATTCTGTTGGATCAACTATAATCATGGTTGAATTTACTGGCACTGTGAGCCAACTGTCAAAATATCAACAATATTTTTTTCGATAAAACCATTGTATAGTTGAATCAACCATATTTGACTGAAGTTGATTCAAGCATACAATAGTTGAATCAACTTAAAATGTATGATTGTAACAATCATGCACATGGGTTATCAAAAAATCAATGCATAAATATAGTTGATTTTAGATGAAATATTATTAATTGAATCATACTTTTTTCTCCGTGTAAATTCATTCATAAGTCAGCCTTATGAATCCCAAAGCATCATTTATAAGTTGAACCTTATGAAATTCATAAGATTATTTGATTAAGTGTACTGTTCCGTATCATAATTTTATTATTTTATTGAATTGCTGCATGGCAAATTAATCGATTGATGGAAGACACTTCTCGTATATTAGAGACGTCAAGACCTATCCGGCGCCAACATCGACTCAGACCACTATCTGGTAATGGTAAAAATACGCCAAAGACTTTCCGTTGTGAACAACATTTGAAAAATGGAACGGCACCAACTAATTACGCGGAAAGTCTTGAAGCAGGGTTGCCGGAAGAGGGAAGGCTAAACGAAGCCCCTCTTGAGGGTTGCTGGAGTACCGTCAAAGCAGCCATCAACAACGCAGTGGAAGGCACCATAGGGCTTATGGAAAGAAATCGACGGAACGATTGGTTTGACGATGAGTGTCAAACGGTTCAAGAAGAGAAGAATGCAGCGCGGGCGGTGATGTTTCAGCAGGCAACTCGTCATAATGTGGAGCGGTACAGGAAGAAGCGAAGACAGCAAACTCATCTCTTCCGTGATAAGAAGTGTAATCTGGAGCAGTTGGAGTGCGAAGAAATGGAACGGCTGTATTGTTCTCAAGATACACGTAAAATCTACAAGAAGCTCAACGCATTCCGTAAAGGTTTCGTTTCGCGAGCAGAAAGGTGTCGGGATAAAGATGGAGGTATCTTGACGGATGAACGTGAGGTGATTGAAAGGTGGAAGTAGCACTACGATAAACACTTGAATGGCGCAGAAGCGGAATACCAAGACAGCAGGAGGAATGGATTCATGGCTATGGTGGAAGAGAGTGACGTTCCAACTCCAACGATAAGTGAAAGATGCTATCAAACAGCTTAAGAATAAAAGAAGTTATTTTTATGATATACAGACATATATGTTAGTAAACAAATCGTATAGAGTGCAAAAATATGGCTTATACATGCAAAAGTGAAGACCATATACGTGCAAATTCCATTGCTTTCTTAAACAAGTTGATTTGCTATCGTATGCGATTGAATTTGTAATAACAAATTTCAATTAAACAGTTTTGCGATGTATATCCGATTAAGTTTGTGACGCAGTACGATGAATAAATGACACATCGTATATAAGTCAAAAATTGGCACTCTTCACGATTTAATCAAAACATAATACGATAAAGGCCACAACGAGGGGCGAATCACTTATGCAATTTCGATTCAGCCTCACGTATTAAGAAGTGCATTGAGGCATTTTTCGAACATTTTTCAACGCATTGACACACTTTAAAACGCATTCATTGCACATTTTTGAGCGCATTTGAATTATTTGTGCATTTTTAAGCGCATTGAATGCGCTGGTGTTTTTTTCAACGCATTTTTTCTAAATACGTACACATTTTCGATTCAGTTATATATGTAGTGATTCGCCCCTCGGGCCACAATTAACTGCGGTTTGATCCAGAATATAGGAATATACGATACTATTTGAACACTATTATACGACTTGTGGTTGTCTGGGAAGGCAGCTGGAAAAAATGGCATCAGAGCGGAACTTATAAAAATGGGTCCAGCTTAGTTGGCGACTTGTCTGCATTGACTGATAGTTAACCACAAGCATTATATTATTGCACTTATTCGACCAAAACTCAACATCGGTAATGCGGAATCGCATCAATTCAACAGTTGTCAAGTAAGGAAACGTTAGATTAACTTTAAGAATGTAGTGATGCATTATCAATGCAATCATTGCAGTACTTAAGCAATGTCTTATGGCATTACAAACGATTTAGCATCAGTTCAATCTTAGTGGGGCCCTTTTCAGCTTTACTCCAACTTAAATGATGCACTAGATGTAATGCATATGCCTTATATATGCATGCTATTATAGCCTCATTGTTACTTGGGTAAGATCTTAGATACAGAACAGTTACCGGAGGAGTGGAAAGAGCAAGTTATATGCCCAATATACAAAAAGAGGAACAAGTTGGAATGTGAGAACTAAGGAGCGAACACTATTCTCAACGCAGCCTAGAAAGTGCTGTCTCAGATTATCTTCTGTCGTCTATCGCCGCCAGCAAGCAGATTTATGGGAAGTTATCATGCCGGTTTTGTGAACGGTCGGTCGACAACTTAACGTTGTGGTGGATCCTCCAAAAGTGTCGCAAATATGAAGTCCCTACACACCACCTATTCATCGACCTTAAGGCCGCAAACGATACTATTGGTCGTTAAGAGCTATGAAAGATTATGGACGAGAAAGTTTTTCCCGGGAAACTGACCATAATGATCAAGGCTACGATAGATGGTGTACAGTGTTATGTGAAGATATCGGGTACGTTATCGAACTTGTTTGAAGAACGCAAAGGACTTCGACAAGGCGATGGTCTTTCCTGCCTCCCGTTTCAACATTGCGCGTTCCAGGTGGTAGCTGATCAGTACACCAAGCTGAAACGTGAAGCGGAAAAAAGTTGGATTGAAGGTAAATACGTCGAAGACTAAGTATCTGTTGGCTGGATGAACTGTGCGTTATAGAGCTCCCATAGGCAGAACTGTGACAATCGATGAAGTTGAGTTCGAGGTGGTAAATGAGATTGTGTACCTCGGATCATTGGTTACGTCGGATAACAACTGCAGCAGAAAAATTCGGAGACGCATAATTACCGGTAGTCGTGTCTGCTATGGACTCCACAAGACCTTGAGGTCTGGTAAAGTTCACTCCCGTACAAAGTGTACCATGCACAAAACGCTGATAAGACCGGTAGTTCTCTACGGGTATGAGATGTGGACAATGCTTCTGCAAGGACCTGCAAGCAATTGGAGTTTTCGAACGACGTGTGGAGTATCTTTGGCGGTGAATGTGAAAACAGTGTATGTAGAAGAAGGATGAGCTACGAGCTGGCGCAGCTCTATGGCGGATAGAGTATGCAAAAAGTTGCAAAAGCTGTAAGGACAACAACCCCGAAAAAATGGTGTTTGCCTTGAATCCGACCGGTACAAGACGCAGAGGAGCGCAGCGAGCTAGGTGGTTAAACCAAATGGAGCAAGACCTTGGAAGTGTGCGGCATTCAAGGAACTGAGGACAAGCAGCTTTCAACAGAGTTTTATGGACGCACCGCACCGCATAGGACGTTGAACCAGCATAAGTAAGTAAGTCACGGCAAATGTATTATACGCTTTTTGAAGATTATATGGGGAATGGAATACGTACCATATCACTATTCAGTTTACGATTTATTTCTATTAGGGTTATTACATAGCTCTTGAAAACATTTTCCCCTTAATAAGTTTATCAAGTCTGGGTGTGGTGGAGTGCCTTTAAGAACATTGGTGGTGCGTTTTGGACGAAAACATAGCAAACTGTGTCAAAAAGATTAAAAATGCTATGCTAACTTTTAGGTCATCTGTGGAAAAACAAACAACATTTACAAGACGATAGATACGACAGCGTGTGTGCGTTAAACGTCACTAATCTTAGGGCATCTGCAATCCTGATAGATATTTTGATCTAAACTTGATCCGTTTCAAAAATTTAGATCTTTTTATTTTAGATCAAAAAAGGAAATATTACACTGCTGATCTATTTACTTTGATCTAAATGCAAAAAAGTTAATGGCAACCCGGTCAAACGAAACGTCATTCCAAAAGAATACACAGCGGTTCTCCTGTTTTCCAGAATTGTTGGTCCAAAGTTGAGCGATGTGCCAACGAATCAGCCGCTTTCGTCGTGATGGTGCATCAAGAAGAACATTGTATTGCATGTTCCCAATCGTCTCGATGATGATTCCGGATTGCCACTTCCAGCTGGTTTTGTTTCTGCGAATACCAGTGAACTTGCTGCAATTATTCGTGCTTGGTAAGGTTTGGCTGGTACTGGTGTTGCAGTAAATTTGAAGAATTCAGCAGATCCAATGTCCTCATTTTTTTCCATTCAATACTTCAGAAGAGGACTTCCCATCAAGCAGATGGAGTTGCCCGATACGCCTGCAGAAAGGTTTGAAGTGCAGCAGATGCTGGTATTCCTCCCTCTTGGATTTTTCGGAGTGACCTTTTGCGTGTGTCGACGAACCCTTCCATTTGATTGCGGACAAAACGTTGCGATGTGGAAATGAATGCAAAGCTCTCGAACCCAATTATCGTAGAAGCAGTCGTTGCTTTTGTCTGGAAAATCTCTGGCCACCTTGAAAACGAATCGACAATTACTAAATAACTGAATCCGTTGGTCGGTCCGGCGTAGTCGGTATGAATGCGCTCCCAAGGCCCTTCTGTGCTCTGCTTGTGGTGGAATTTTTTTTGCACAACTGAAATAGCGTCGAATGTACTGGTCGTCGATCTTCGGCCAGGAGATGATGCTCGGAGTGATGGCTTTTACCGGAAACACTGGAATCACCAGCCGTTTCATCATCACACATCCTTGTACTACGGATAATGATTCACGTCGGCGGAAAACACCTACAACGCTGGATCTTGGATTAATTTTCCATTCTTGAGCCAGCTGGAGTTGATGTACTATACGAGCCGCAAAGATATTTCATTTAATGATGTACAACACTTCCGTTGAATATTCCGATTTTCAGCTGGAGTGTCGGTAGTAATGGTGTCGGAGGAAATATAACAGAATGCAGATCTTTAGGGATGTTATATGGTCTCATTTCAAACGATTTTGTAAAGCAGGATTAAATAAAATTCCAAATAAGATGCAAAAACAACTTTCTGAACAAATTGAATTCTTTGGAATTGAAAGTCGATTCTCTCGGCTCAATAATCTTTCTTGTTTATTTATCAAGTGGTACTGTATATAAAAACTCTCAACCAACAATTGCACTTTTCATCTACAGTGGATTTCAGCGACATGAGGAAGTGTTCTTGTATCAATAGTTTTAAAATATCGATTCAATTTTCGTTTTTTTTTTCATTTTTGAAGAAAGTGTGAGTAACCTGCTGTTATAGTTCTTAAAGCACATTAGTTCGACCTCAAAATTTGGTCTATCATTTATACTGTTCATGTAGCATATTCATTGAGCTGTTGATAGACTTTACCGTGTCAGTGGAATATTTTATTGCAGTAATATTTTCTGTGATTCATTTTGAATGATATGATATATAACATATAATAAGCACTAAATTTACTTAAGCTACTGATTCAATTTGATTCAAAGCATGAACAAATTCAAAAAAGTATTCGCGGTTTATGAATTTATTTTTTTGCAATGCAATTCGGCCTGCGAAATGCCAAGGCCATTTTCAGAGACCTACACGCAAAAAAAAAGCCGCAGTAGAAACTACCATTTCGAGGGTTAAATTAAGCGCAATCACCAACAATTTTCAGCTGACAATAAATGCGTTTGATTTTACCATGCCTGCGATTAGATCAACCATGGTGCGGTTGATATCAATATGAGGTCTGTCAAATATACCACAAATGTTGAAGGTTTTACCATAAACGTAGTAAATTGGACTGAAATTTTATGGTAGTTTTAAAGACAGGCATAGTCGGTTGAAATGGTAGTTTTTACTACAAGCATTTTTTCTGTGTAGATATGTGGTGGCTAGTGTGGTGGTGCGTTTTGGACGTAAACATAGCAAACAGCTATCAAAATGATTAAAAATGGTATGCTAACTTCTAGGTCATCTGTGGAAAAACAAACAATATTTACAAGACGATAGATACGACAGTGTGTGTGCGTTAAACGTCACTAATCTTAATAAACTTATTTCAAAATTGGTAAATTCGTCCCCATTAATAAGTACTTGTTAGTTTGAGTGTAGAAGATTGAATCCCGCTAGGCGGTTTTTTACAGTGCGATTCTGTTGACCTTTAATTTGTTGACCCAATGAACTCAACCGCTCTCGATTTCGGCGCGGCGGGCGGACTTTTATTTACAAACAACATTCACCGGTAGCAGCCTTTCCAATAACCTTTTTTTCAATAATAGAGTAAGCAGTTTGAAATTTCTTTGCAATTGGAATTCCACGTTCCTACCTCGATAATGATTCACGCCGAAACAAACCGCGCAGTGTTCGTTAAAACGCGGCTGCTTCGCGATTACAGTATCAAAGTAGTTGACGAATGGCTTACCGGCTGTGTTTCGTTCTGTTTGCAAGAAAACTCAAAAACATCCAACGATTCTTTGCTGAAATTTACCTTCGAACAGTGGATTCTGGCCGATCTGAAGGAGATTGGTGTATCATGCTTGCCGGCGACTGTAGACACGGAAACGAAGTGCTTCACCTTGAACGGTAACTTCCCTCTGCAGCTGAACTATCTGATGGATATTTCCGAACCGTGCTATGATCAGCTGAGAAATTTGTATAACAAAAAGTTGGATGAAGCAGACGACGAGATTCAGATGCGAAAGAGTCAATCTCAGAACGTGAAAAAACGGAGAATGTTGAAGCTGGAAATGACAGATGGTAAGCGCACGGTGATCGGCATGGAGCATAGTCCAATCGCGGCATTGAACACGAAGCTTCCACCGGGGGTAAAGGTTCTGCTTAGCGGACCTATTCGGTGCATAAATAAGGTCATGTTTTTGGAGCCTAAAAATGTGAAAATACTTGGAGGTGAAGTGGACACACTGCTCATAACCAATGCCTTTGAAAATATGCTGCTCAGGCAACTGGGGCAGCCGTTGAATCCCAATCCCAAAACCGAGTACGAGGAGGTCGTGGTTTCCGAGAAGAACGACAGAAACACAGGCTACAGTAATATACCATCGGTTCCGATGGTGTTTCCATCTCCGGCGAAACCAATGGCAAGCAGATCGAGCAACAACCAGTACGACGATTGGGAAGATGATATGTTTTTAGGAATCAATCTGGACGGTATTGATTCCAATGGCTATTCTAGCAGGAACAATAAGGTGGGTTGAAATTTAGATTGGCTGTATTTGAATTGCCATCTTGATTAATATTTTTAGGATAAACCCCCGGAGCAAGTTCCGACCGTCAGTACCTTGATGGATGACGATGATGACCTAGAGATCATCAATTTACCGGAAGAAGAAATTATGAATCACCAGGTATCCTCCACAAAAACGTCGCAACCATCACAATCCACGGGACGGGTGAAACGCCCAACCTACCGTTTGCCCTCCTTTGAAGAACCAGACGATGACATCGATGCATTAAACTCTCTAGAAGATGAAATCCGTAACGAGCAGCGAAATTGTCCGGCTCCGATGATAGATTACGACGAGCCGGAATTGACTTCTTCCTCTCCAGTGGCTCCCATCCAGCATGCCAAACGAGCAAAGATTAATTCCAATGATATACAGGTTGCTAGATCATCAAATGTTCCCAACTTCGTGGACGATGGCCAACAACCGTCGACAAGCAAAAACTTCGACAAATGCTCGGTTTCGGCACTGTTCGAAGACGACAGTCTGGACGGCGTGTTCGATGTGGAAGAAAACCTGTCCAGTTCTTCGGGAAAGGATAATCTTCTCTCGCCGCGGTATCAGTTCCAGATCGAAGGATACAGCCTGGTGACGGTGGATCAGATCAGCCGGCTCAGCGACGGGGAACGAGATGAGCGGACATTTGTGGTGTTCGGTGAGGTTGAGGAGGTCTTTGAACGAATTAGGATATCCGACGACGGTTGGAAGCTGGGCGTCATGGTGACGGACCGATCGGAGCGGGTTTTGCCGGTGAGTAGCGTGCGGTTATAGGTTGTGCGAGCTTGTATAAATTAGTGGAGGTTACTATTAAATTTTTGCTAGACTATGTTCACGATTATTGCTTCTGGGTAATGTGAACCACTTGCATGAAGGGGTTGAGGTTGCAAAGAGTCGTTTGGTGAACCGGTTCAGCAAAGCTGAGGTACATTTGCCGACTGCAATTTTAGCGTTGAGGAAAAAGTGTTCGTTAGACCATGCTGCAAAGCACACCCTTGATGAAATGTCTTTGATAATGATCATTACGGTAGACTGGGCCACAAAATTGATCAACACACTTAAAAAATATTCACGGGCGCGGTTAAATATTTAGCTGCATTCACTCAGCATTTTCATATTTAACTGATAACTCGGCAAAAAGTCGAACGATGACGAGTCTTCATTATTAAACAGATTCTCGGCAACACTAGGAGCCGAGCACAAACGTCAACCAAACTTCAACCGACCTCAGCTGCCTGTCATGCCGAAATATCGCTTTAGCTCAGGGATGCCAGATAGTTTTTCAAAATGTCTGCAGGGAACATTGAAAAATGTCTGTATTTGTCTGTATTGAAGATATTGTCAAAAATTTACGTATAGGTATGGGTGAAACAAGTATTTTATATGAGAGCAAGCTAAGGATTAGTTTCGCAAAGATAAGGTAAACTCTTACTCTCCAATACATTGGTTTCGGAAGCCTTATTTGTTTACTTTTTCTTTTTTTACGACCCCTTTTCCTTTTCCTCCTTTCCCCAACCCCTGGTCTTTTCAAATAACTCTGGACAATGTCTTATTTTTAAAGGACCTGGTCTTTTCAAGTTTACACATATTCTTGGAATCCTTCTTATTTTGTAGCAATTAACGTATGCATTGAAAAAATGAACTAATTTTTAGCGATTCTGCATGTGATTACCCTGCCACCAGCCCCGAATCCACCTGTGTATCGATAATCGTAGCAACCCCAATCTGCCCATAAACGCATGTTAGTCCCACTAGCAAAAACATGCAGCTGAGAAAAACGCAGTTGAAGTCGATGCAGATTTTCCTTTTTATTGGGTCAATGTGAAAGCGAAACTTGGATATATGCATCCCATTAGTTGAAATATATATTGGAAAGTACTTTTACATACAATTTGTTCATTGTTTGTTCAAAATAATGCCTAAAAGCATGCGAAAATATGAACGTGACTGACATGCGTTTATTTGCGTATGAATGAGTCAGAATAAACGCATAACAGTATCAGTGCTTTTTTTTTGTTGGGGCGTAGAATCACTGCGTCCACTGAGTTGAACTTTTGTGATATACCCCTGTTTACTATACTAATTCGCATCTTAAAGCTAGATCACCATTTGTCAAGTGACCAGCCTAAGACGCGTCTCCCAGTCAGGCAAAATTGAGTTTATAAAACCCACCACCTTACCAGGATTTGCAGTCCAAATTTCTTTAGGTTGCATATAGCCACTGTATAGAAATTTAAGTCTGCTCTTGTACACAGCATCACAACTGCAAAGCAGATGTTCCGAGGTTTCACGTTCCATGTTACAGAAACGACATATATCATTCTGAACCTGGCCAATGTTTTCAAAATGATATCTACTCGGGCAATGTCCGGTTACTAGGCCAGTATAGGTACAAAGAACTCTCTTATTGAGCTCCAGAAGCTTTTTACTAATTGTAACATTTGGAATTATAAACCTTTTTGCTTGAGAACACTTTGTGGTGACCAACCAATTGGTCATCACCCTTTGCTCTTCCCAAGATTTTAATTCCATTTTTATGGCACAGTATGATATACCGCAGAATGGTTCTGGGCCAATAAACTGTGCATTTGAACCTTGTTTAGCAAGCTCGTCTGCCCTTTCATTGCCTTCAATGCCACAGTGTCCCGGAACCCAGAATAAATTTACCGAGTTTTCTTGGCACACCTTTCGCAATGAAAGAATGCATTCCTAGACAAGTTTGGATTTACATTTATAATTACTCAACGCTTTGAGCAAGCGGCACTCAAAAAATACACTGTCTGTAAAAATACAAATATTTGAATATCTATATTTTCTCTTCAGACAAACGTTAACACATTTTATTATAGCAAAGATCTCCGCTTGGAAAACCGTTGGATAGTTTCCCATCGCCACTGAGATTTCTACCCCAGGGCCGAAGATTCCTGCTCCCGTTTTTGTTCCGTTTTTCTTCCAATCTGTGAAGAATTTTATGGAGCCATGACGAACAGTGGGACCTCCGACTTCCCAATCTATACGTGACGTTTCACATATGTTGTAAGGAATGTCATGGTTTTCCACAGGTTTCATCCAGTCTCCATTCATATACATCACTGGCCCATTTTTAAAGCTTTGTGAAATGCTCAAGTGACCGACTAAGTCACAAGACATGAAAGTTTTCAACCGTTTAAGTCTAAGCATACTCTTTTCCGCTTCTAGTTGCACGTATTCGTGCAAAGGCAGCAGATTTAGAATTGCATTCAACGCATTTGATGGAGTGCTGCGCATCGCTCCCGTTATAGCAATGGATACTAGCCGTTGAAGTTTTGTAAGCTTTTTCTGTGCAGTAGCCTCTTTTGTTTTTGGCCACCACACAAGAGAAGCATACGATACTTTAGGACGTATTATGGATGCATAAATCCACATTATCATTTTTGGTCTTAGACCCCATTTTCTGCCAAATGTTTTTGAGCAAATCCAGAAAGCACTGGTTGCCTTACCGATCACACACTCTAGGTGAGCATTCCAGTTCAGTTTGGCATCCAGTATCACTCCTAAGTATTTAACCTGTTCACTAAGATGGATCTTGATTCCTCCTAGCTGGAACGCTTTTAGACTAAACTTCCTTTTCCTAGTGAAAGGTACAATTACTACTTTTGCTGGATTAATGCTAAGGCCCTCCTTGATACACCAAGACTGGGTAAATTTTAGGGCCCATTGCATTCTTCCTGAAATGATGTTGTCAAATTTTCCCCTCACTATAATGACTATATCGTCTGCAAAACCTACAACCTCGAAACCTATTTCCTCTAAGCTTCTTCGAAGAGAGGACTCCTTCTTGGGGACAACCTTTCGTTGCCCGTATTGTAATAGACGAACTTCCCAGCTCTGAAGTGATTTCTCTTTTTGCGAGCATGGTATGAACCCAGTTAATTATGTTCATATCAAAGTTCCTTTTCTTCATGGCACGAGCCATAGATGAATAGGAAGCGTTGTCGAAAGCTCCTTCAATATCTAAGAAAGAACAAAGTGCTATTTCTTTTACCGATAGAGCTTTTTCTACCTTTGAAACCACACTATGCAGTGCCGTAACAGTTGACTTACCAGACTGGTAAGCAAACTGGAACTCAGAAAGTGGATGCTTGTTCATGTAATTTGAATTGATATAATCATTCAACACTTTTTCCATAGTCTTTAATAGGACTGATGAAAGACTAATGGGTCTGTATGATTTGGGATGCGCCTTGTCTCGCTTTCCTACTTTAGGTATGAAGATAACTTTTACTTGTGTCCATGAAGTTGGAATATGGTTGAGTCTTAAACTTGCCTTAAAAATCTCAATTAATGGCGAGATCAACACTGCTTCGCCGTTTTGAAGTAATGCTGAAAATATCCCGTCCATTCCTGCAGATTTGTAAGGCTGAAAAGATCTCAACGCATTTTCTACCCTGGCTTTCTTAAAGATTTTGTCAGCCAAGTCGTTTGCAGCAATTTTCGCTCTAACAGACATTTGAGATGTCCTTGTAGAACTTTTTTCACCTTGAAGTGATCCATCTCTGATTGGATCTACACACAAAGCTGATCCAGGAAAATGTGTTTCCATAATCAGCTTTAACGTTTCACTAGGAGTTTTTGTAAAAACTCCATTCTCATTTTTCAGATTCCCAAGTTCAATCGTATGATCCTTTGCAAGAGCCCTCTGAAGTCTTGCGACTTCTGGACTATTGCTTATGTTTTCACACGTTAGAACCCAGGATCTTCGTTTAGATTTTCTTATTTCTTTATTGTACTCAGTAAGGGCACTCCTATAGGGAGTCCAATCTGAGGTTCTTTTCGCTTTATTAAACAACCTACGAGATGTTTTACGCAGACGTTCCAACTTAGAGTTCCACCACGGAACATCCCTGTTAGAGAACGATTCCTTGATAGGACAACTAATATGGAAATAATTTAAAATCATGTCATTTACCTTTTGGGAAAATGATTCCAATTTCTGAACTGAATCAATCTTTCCACCTTCTGTAAATAACTCCGAGTTTAAATGTTGTGCATATTGATCCCAGTTTGTTTTCCTCGGATTTCAAAATGTAGAAGTTGACCGATTTCCACCACTCCATTCGAACACAATGTGTCTATGATCCGACAATGACGTTTCCTTAGAGACTTCCCACTTTGAAATACGTTCATAAATTGCACTATTGCACAATGTCAAATCCAAGACTTCTTGTCTGATAGCATTTGAAAAGGTAGGTTCGTTTCCCTTATTGCATATGTCTATATTGTTTGAAGAGAGATATTCCAATAAGCACTCCCCTCGACTGTTGATATCCGTACTACCCCACACGGTATGATGTGCGTTGGCATCACAGCCAATTATGAATGACTTATTGTTTGCTCTGCAGTACTTGACAAATGAGTCGATCTCAGGAGGAGGCACCTCAGAAGCATCTCCTGGAAAATAGGCTGAAGCCACTATGACCTCAGTTTTTCCTCTGGTGGTAGGCACCTCAACCATGACCGCAACAATGTCCCGTTTGAAGAATTTTGTAATGGGATAGCAATTGAGTGTTTTATCAACCAAAACAGCAGTTCTTGACTTTGATTTCCATCATAGAACATCTTACAGTCCTGTGTTTGAATACCCAGTATTTTTCCTTTATTAGTCCATGGCTCTTGAATTAGTACCACGCCCAGCCCCTCTTTTCTAAACCTCCGATTCATGACAGCAGATGCTCCTTTTGCATGATGGAGGTTCACCTGCAGGAACTTAGTTGGTTTCATTTCTTCAAGGGCGGCACGCTCTTTCTTGCTTGTGCGGGGAGCGATAGACCCATCAATGTTTTTAATGTTCAGAGCAATAAGCTCGGCATTTACGTATGGAGTAAAATACCCAGTTACACCTTTTAGCCAGTTTGCTGTAATTTGATCCTTGCATTCAAGAGACAGACTTTGCCTGTAGCTACATTTTGTAAACTTAGATTTTACGTCATGTCTTTGCTCCTCTACTTTTTGTAGAGGAGCTTCTTGCAGAGCATCGAGCTGCACTGTCAAAATTTTGAGTTTTGCATAATCGTTAATGATTATTCCACTCTTTGCCATTTTTGCCGATTGACCTTGATTTAAATAAAAGCAAACTCATCCTAAATTTTTCTTTATTTTTTCTTTTTTTTATGTTTTTAAATTTTTAAAAATTATGAAAATAGTTTTATATTTGCGGTTATTAGTTTCGATTTCACTTCGGTTTCAGTGAAACTGGCATCACTTGTATTATATTACTTTCACGCAACAATATTTATGCGCTAGCTTTTAAGCAAGTTTGAAAGCTGACCATGTAAGTTCGAAAGCTCCTCATGCAAGTTCGCAAGCCAAACTTGCATCCAAGTTTGCAATGAGGTCTTATTCAAACCAAGTTGAATAAAAGTTTATTCAAGCTTTCAATGCCTTCTCTTACTTGCCGCGTTTTATTTTCTTTTCTTTTTCACTTTTCTATATGGCACACAGTTAATAAAGGATAAATACCTTTTTACACTGGATTTCACCTGATACACTTAACTTTTGTCACCGGTATTGCTTCAACTATAACTTTTTCACTCACTTTCGATTTACTGATTCGTTATGCACTTGAAAAAGCAAAGATATACATGAGCCCGAAGACAAAGGTAGTGTAAACAAATCCAGTGATGCCAAACAATGAGTATCAGTGCTTGCTGTGATGCATTAGCGTTGACGGCGATTTTGTAAACTCTTTACTCCTATGGTGAACTCACATAAGCATCTGTCAGTCTGTGTGTGAAGCTAGACAATGCTTGTCTTATCTTTTCACTCTACCGGAAAATCCTATAAGAAACTGTAAATTTTTGCGTGAAGAGTCGTTGTCTCGATGGTGCCGTCAACGCCAAATGGTGTTTCATTGTTGTTCGCGTAATCAGATGGCTAGGATTCAATTGTTTTAAAATGTCTTCTCTCGATTATTTAAAACTATACGGGTGTGAGGACAGTTCCGAAGACGAGAGGTTGGTTCCGGCGGTTTCGGTTTCGATTGCCGATGGTGAATCAGTTCGATTCCGAAGCTTCACTGCCAATATGGAATCTACAAAAAAAAGAAAGCTAACTAAAAAAGAAATTAAAACGAAATGCATGGTGAAGAAACGCCGCCGTTCACACCAAGTTAAGGTTGATGAGTGCGGGTGTAAGTTAAAATGTGGATCCAACATTTCCAAAGACGATCGGATTCAATTGAATACGATGTTTTGGACCCTCAATCAAGAGTACCAGACAAATTACTTCCGTCAGAACGTACAGCGCACGGAAGTTCAAAGACGGCGTCGGTACAGGTATGAAGAAGATGGACCAAGAAAAATCTACAGCTATGTGTTTTAACTGGTGGCCTCGAACGGTTCTTCCGTTAAAGTGTGTCGGAAGTTTTTTTTTTTGAACACTTTCGGTTACGGTGACAACTGTGGGTGAGTACATTTTACCTTTTTCTGACTGGCAATTCCTAAAAATATGCGAACTTATATAATTAATTCCACAGCAACATCATTTATCGGTGCGTTGATGAAGGAGATCAGCCTAAGAAATCGCAACGTGGGAAGTACAGACGGAGCACAGCAAAGCGTGATGCTATTGAAAAGCATATCCAGTCGTACGGTCCAACTGTGTCGCATTACCGTAGAGAACATGCCCCCAACAGATTATATCTTCCATCAGATCTCACTGAGAAGCTTATGCACCAAAATTTCCAGAACATCCACGAACATGACGTTACTTACGCTCTTTATTGTAAGAAAAAGCGGGAAATGAATATTTCACTGGTAAAATTGGGGAAGGAAAAATGTGAGGTTTGTGTTATTGCAGCACAACATCGCAAGACGTCAGGACATCCTGAAACGATCATTGGAGATACATGTTCGACCTGTATTCGCTATGACGAGCAATCAAGGATTGCCAAAATGTCGCGTAAAGCTTACCGTAAAGACGGAGAAACGGTGCTGTCAGATACTGTTGTTCTAGCCGTAGATCTCCAGAAGGTAATGCATTTTAAGTTGTGGAAACTTGTTTAAGTTATGCTTTTTAAAATATCTTCTATTCAACTCTTAGGTGGTACAGCTGCCCAGACTCGAAGGCATGAAAACGATAATCTTTTCTCGACGGCTTCTGGCATTTAACCAGACTTTTGCTCCCGTTGGCAAGTATACAAGGTCTTTCCCGGTTAACGCTTGTACATGGGATGAATCAACGGCTGGTCGGTCTGCGAACGATATCAGTAGCACGTTCCATCGAGTAATCGACCAATATAAAGAAACCAGGAAGACTGTTCTGTGGCTAGATAACTGTGCTCCTCAGAACAAAAACTGGGGTTTGTTTCTCCACTTAATACTTTTAATTAATTCCAATGATATTCAAGTGGAGGAACTTCCTCTGAAGTTTTTTGAGTCTGGGCACACATTCATGGCAGCGGATAGTTACCATGCAGCCGTTGAAAAAGCAATGAAATCCAGCCCACCAGTGACATTCCCCGACTTCAAGTATGATTTGCAAGTTGCACAGAAGAACGTGGCAGTGCTGGATGTGCATCCTGAGGATTTTTTTAAGACGCAGCTGCAAGTTTCCCAGTAAACGCTCAACAACATGGATCCTCGTCCTTACATGGACAAAATAAAGCAAGTCATCATTCGCAAAGGAAGCTATATGCTGATTTACGGAGATTCATTAGAATCTGGCGCTGATTTGCAATGTTCACTAAAAAACAGCTAAAAATGGTCACATCGAAGACGTTTGACTTGAACACCACTTTGCAATTCAAACTGCAAGCGCGTGGAATCGAACAAAACAGGAAGAAAGCTCTGTTGAATGTTATTCTGCCGGTAATTGACGGTGAGAAGAAAGCTTTCTGGGAAAATTTGGTTGAGATGGAAACAATTAATGCCGATGAAGAAGACTAGTTAATTCTGAAATTTCTTCGAACTTCAAGTTGTAATACATATGAAATAAAATAATAATTGCCATTTAGATTCGAATATTTTCATTTGTATTGTTGTTAAATTTGTCTTCATTAAATAGTTGCTAAAATAAATGTTTAATAGTATATGTTTAACGCTGAGCCTGTTATGCGTTTATTTGAAACATGGGACAGACAAAGTTTGGTATTTTTTTCAACATTTTAGGAACAAACATAGTTTTTTCTTTTGAAATACTGAAAGTACGTATAATTTAAATATGTATTGTGAATTTATCTTAAAAGTGGTGAAAAATCACGTGGGACTGTTATGCGTTTATGGGCAGTAATGTTAACAGAAAAAAAATAACAGGGTTATCAATCACGCAAATGGTGCGACTGAAGGTGCTGGTGAAAAACATTTTTTTTTCAGCAAAGTGCGACGCCGTGTTCATAATGGATGACGAGACCTGATGTAACATACCTAAGTATTGAAAAACTTTTTGCTTTCATTCTCAGAACGGTATCGAAAACTTTTTTAAAGTTTTGGAAAACTTAAGTCTAAGTCCATTCGATGCTTAACTTAAGCTCATTTACAAAACATTCCGTAACTATGCTTCGTATTTAAATTTCTCTTTGAAAACTTATATAATTGTCTGAAGCTTTCCCAAGTTCAACTTTTATTTAGTTAAAAAAATCGTATTCCTTTGCTTGCATGTAGTCATTTTAAATAAATTACATATTAAATAATTCATTCAATAAATTTCAATAAAATTAAGAGCGAACATGTAAATAGATGTCGGGAGGCACATGGTACCACTGAAATTCCGTATTCACGATAAAATAGTCGTTGAATATCAGTAAAGACTGGACTCGGAAAAAAATGAAACACACAAAAATGATCAACAAAAATTTATTTTAAATCGGATACTTCTCAAATTTTTAGGGATTAAATAACTATATTTTAGCTAAGTTTTGGCATAATTTATTTGATGAAGTTTGTCAGAAGCAGATAATTTTTCATCTCCATGCGAAGCGCTAGGAGTGGACAGTAATTTATTGCTAGAACGAATAGATCAGTGCACGCAGACGTCAGTCGGTTCAGTCCGACAAAAATTTGACACTTTTGGGTGGTTTGTTTTGGTTACTTATTCGCAAGTACGACAACTCTCGACAACTTTCCAATGGATTTCATAGTTATTAATTTGAGTTTGATTTTCAAACTTAAAAAATTGTTTCGTTAGAATTACGATTCTGCACCAGTAATATATTTTGTTCACTCTGGGAATCAAAACAAAGAAGATAGTAACCAAAACAAACCACCCAAAAATGTCAAAACGGAATTGAGGTTAGGGCCCTTGCACTGATCTATAGACATGAAGAGAAAGTGTATTGATAGTTCTGTATAGAGCAACAGCAGGCTTTGAAATTGAAAGATACAAGTTTGAAAACGAGCGGAACGCATTTGAACGATAGTATCCGATCAGGCACATAACCCTTTGCCATACTACCCCATGCAAGGTAGGCAAGGGGGGAAATCCCCCACGTAATATAAGCAGTAGTGCGAACGTACTATTATGCAGCCAGGTCGTCAAAAAATGCAGCCCAACGGACAGTCAACAGTATTTTCGGTGTATTATTTATTGCCGTTTGGATTACTAGAAATGAACAAAATTCTTTCTCTACACAGTGCCGAGCATAGGACCACCATTTCAACGTGTTTTTCACAGCACTATCAATTATCGCTTTTACAAATCATACATTAAGTCCCGAAATTGTAGTACAAACCATTTTAGCTGTTGTTGAGGCAATGGCTACACTATTTTAGATTATTACTAGTACCAGAAAATGACCAGCGGAATGACTTGAAGTTTATACCGGAAAACCTCTTGCAGCCTGCTGGCCCTCAGCATCGGATGATACTTGAACTCAATCTACGATGAACTGCATCAGAAAAAAAAACTGCATCAGAAAAAATCATTAATTTTATAAAATAAATTATAACCATCTTGCAAGGGGTGTCTCACATGAATTCGATCAAATATATTTAATAGACTTCTCTGCCGTCGTTAGTATTAGTAAGCAGTTTCACTAATACAATCGTTTTGCTGGTTGAAAATAAAAAACAAACCGTTGTCAACCTGAACATTTTGACAGTTGATCTCGTGGTTGAAAACAATAAACAAATCGATCTTATACGTGTAAAGCAGCACGCTAGTGTTTGTGAGATCGCTCGGCGAAACCCTAATAAAACTTACTCGAATTATTCGAAGATACTGCATCAACTTCAATTCGTGGCACATTACTGCACAGAACATGCAACGCAGTAGTCGTGTTTAGCAACGATTTGACTTCCAGCAACGTCAGACGTCAGCTCAAGGTTAAATGTTTAAGCAAGTACTATTTAACTTTACTTCCTGAGCTAAAAAATATATTCATTTTCGTCAGGGCTATCCACCCGCTAGTTACACTCGATAATCGCCAGGAAAGTTAATGGAAACTGTCGCTATAAGTTGAATCTATCTTCGGAAATCAATTTCTCTGTGTTCCGTTGATTTGTGGTTAATTGAGGCGGTTCATTTAGCTGTACGTAATTATCGACGACCTCGATTCCTGTATTCTTAAATTCGATTGCAGAATTTCGGGTATCAGTTAGGTTCGTGCTTGAGTGTCGTCACTATGAGACGCATCTGACTCAGGATCAGAAGATTTTTTCGCCGTATCTACTTGAGTATCTGTGGCTGGTTGATTTAATATTTCTAGTTCGATGCTGACAAACTCGAATTCATTATTTCGGAGGTTTGTGCCATCGAAGAATTGTTGTTCGTCCACAGGTTTTCCCAGTCGCTGCAACAATGTTGAAACAGCAATACATATATTATTAATATGGTCTTCAATCTCTTCGTCTGAGAGCATAGGGTAAACGTTCAGTTCTGATCTTTATTTGGCAACTCAACCTAACGTGAAAGTTTTACCATGTTTGTATGCGATAGTCAATTTGATGTTCGCTCTCCAAATTGCTTCATCGTAAAATTAGTTGCTGTATCACCCATGCCGGTTGAAGATCTTAGCTGACGAAATAAGTCTTCAGCTGCTTGACTAGACAGGCTCAAGGCTAAGATTTTGTAGACGACAGTTTTTTGCCAGCAACACCAATGCATGCGTGTTTATTTTTGTGTTTATTTCATCGCGTAATTGCCATTGCGTTGCGAGCAGATAAACAAAACAGTGAAATTGACCGTGCTACTAGATCGATCGAAAATTGCAAATCGAGGAAATCGAGATTATTCACTTTGAAGTGACTGCAATCTGATTCATATTTGCTGCGCACGATATCAGTGAGACACCCCTAGCCTCCTTGTCCTTATAATATAAGGATCCATCGTTGAGCAAGTTGATTAGTGTTCACAGTTTCACATTTGCCTTCTTCTGAGCTTTTTTCTAAGTGAGAACTATTAGCACCAAGGTCAAATCCATAAAACTCGTCCTCTGAGTCGGCCATCGTGAATCACACTAAACGATATTGGTCCAATGAGCTATTGCTGGTAGGTATTGCTATAAAATTTGTGACAGCAGAACTTGTCAAAATAGGTTGTAAATTTGTTTGTTGTGAAGCTTAACTGCAGTAAAATAGTTTTTTTGTTTTTAATTATGGATAAATATTCAGAACACATTACGATGGAAAGAAATACACAAATATTTTTTTGTTTGGCTTTTCTCTCATTTAATATGCAATAAATGATTCTCGGGATAGTGTTATTAGGTTATGTTTGTTTCAAGTTTATTTTATTCCATTATTGTTCATACTGTTTTTGGGGTACCGTTCAGATATTCATAAATTTAATGCCTAACACAATAAGAAAAATATTGTTATGTTGAAGGAGATGTTCGCTCATCACCATGAGGCACCAAGAGTGAACAACAATGTTTTTGGCTAGAATTGAAAGATATGAAGAGAAAGTTTTTTGATAGTTCCGCTAGTGTGCGGCAGGCTTGGAAACATAGCAGATGTTTTTAGGAAAATTGGGCGAAAAGGGCATGTGTACAGTGGTACTCGAACCAACGACATTTTTGCCTAACATCCCACTGCGGGGTAGGTTAAAGCACGGACTAAGTCCGCCACTTCAACAGGCAAAAATGTCCGGTTGGAAGACGCTCATGTACCACTGTGGCTTGTATAGTTATTCTAGCGATCTATTGTGTGCACTCTGTTTACTGATGCGCACATGGGAGAGGAACTCTCCCTTTTTGGGTTTGTTTTGATTCGCACTGACTGACGATCACTAAAGTTTTTTCTCAAGTGCGTCTCCAACGTAGAGATCGGACCTCGTGAAGAATGGACACCAGTGAAGCTAGTCAATCCTGCTGAAGCACTGCGGAACTATCACAAACTAGTCTTCATATCTTTAATTCTAGCCAAAAACATTGTTGTTCACATACTAGTGCTCTGGTGATGAGCGAACATCTCCTTCTACATCATAATCGTTACTCCTCGCACGGAGAATATATAACATAACAATTAATGTATAAAAGAAAAATATTGTTTTCGTATGTTTTCATGTTCATAATAGAGCGATTCCACGAACAAGTGGGAAATTTTTCCAGTTTTTATTTTTTGTATCTTTTTATTTGCATGAAACCTTGCATACAAGTTTTTGAGGAAGAAAAACGCCGTTTTGCATACTTGGTTCGCCATTTTGAAACTAGCCTTACTTATGAGAAGGGCCTATGAAAAATGCACATGATATCTTCAAAAAATTGTATCTCGGAAACGGTTTGTCCGATTGGTTTGGTGTCTTCGGCGAAGTTTTAGACAATTGTTGGTGCTATATGGAGAAAATATGCACGGTAAAAAAAAGTTTGGTTTTTGTGTTTTGAACTAAAATATAGATTTTCCCTTAAAAGTTACATGTCAATAATTTTTTAATTATTCTTATGTTATAGCTGATTGAAAATGATATCTAGTGCACAGTGGGTTGTTCTGGAGAAAAATAGGTTACAATGAAAAAAATTTTTTTTTAAAAAAATTACAATTTTCAAAAAAGCTTTTTTGACTTTTCTTAATAGCTTTTTTGAAAATTGTAATTTGTTTTCATTGTAACCTATTTTTCTCCAGGGTGTATTCGATAAAAATGGCACACAGAAAATCTTCTGTAACTTTTGAATCGTATGAGTAAAAAACCTAGAAATTTGAGTAGATCTTATTCATAGTGTATTATTTACATCTGCCAAGTTTCATAGTTATACATTCAGTAGTTCCAGTCATGTCGTCGAAACAAGAAATTGTCCGTGAGAAAATTTTGTGCACTCACAATCAAAATCCAGGGGCGTTCCACCGGTGGATTGCTAAAAGGCTTGGAATTGCAAATACAACTGTGTCTCGTGTAATAAGAACCTTCAAGGAGCGTCTGAGTGTCCAAAGGAAGGAAGGGAGTGGTCCAATGGACAGTAAAATGGCCAGGAAAGTCGTACAACAATTCAAGAACCGTCCAAACATGTCAATTCGAGATGTCGCTAAAAAGTCGGTTTTGTGCAGAAAACCATGAAGCGTGCTGGGTTACATGTTTACAAAGTGCAAAAAGCCCCAAACCGGAATGAAAAACAAAACATCACTGCGAAAACCCGCGCCCGGAAACTTTACACGAAGCTGCTCACCAAATCCGGTTGCATCGTGATGGATGACGAAACATACGTCAAGGCCGACTTCCGTCAACTTCCTGGGCAAGAATATTTCGTTGTCAAGTCAAAGTTCGATGTTCCGGAGGATGTTCGAAAGAAGAAACTATCGAAATTTGCAAAGAAGTTTCTAATCTGGCAGGCGATTTGCGGATGTTGTGAAATAAGTGCTCCCATCATCACTTCCGGAACAATAAACGGTGCGATTTACACGGAAGAGTGCCTTAAGAAGCGTCTCTTGCCATTCATTAAGAAGCACAAACGATCAACTCTGTTTTGGCCTGATATAGCATCCTGCCACTACGCTCGAAACGTATTGGAGTGGTACCGAGCCAACGGAGTCAATTTTGTGCCAAAGGATATGAACCCACCAAATTCACCGGAACTTCGTCCAATCGAAAATTCTGGGCAATTATGAAAACGGAACTTCGCAAACATCCCAAAACTATAAAAACAGAGCTAGAATTGAAGAAAATTTGGGTAAAAACAACAAAAACACTGGGAAAATCGGTTGTACAAAATTTGATAGGTGGAGTGAAAAGGAAGGTGCGGGCATTCGGGATGCGAGACGAAATTGAATAAAACAAATGTTGTAAATCAAAACTCATTAGTAGTTCTTCATTCCCTGAAAATTTCAAGAAAATCCGATAATCAGTTTAATTTTGATGAGTATATATGTGTGTGCCATTTTTATAGAATACACCCTTTATTATAGTATAGTTTTGTTCACGTTTATTGCTTCTGGGTAATGTGAACCACTTGCATGAAGGGGTTACAAAGAGTCGTCTGGCGAACCGGTGCAATGCTGAGGAATATTTGCGGACTGCAATTTTAGCGTTGAGGAAACGTGTTCGTGAGACCATGCTGGCAGAAAATTTATCAACGCCTCTCAGCTCCATAAATTCAGTTTTCTTTATGCACATATTGCTTATCGGTTAATCGAAAACCTTTCTGAAAATATACACACCTTAACCAACCAATTAATATCGCCCGCAGGTCCGGTTTCACACTGCCGTCATCAGCAAAATGGTTGGCCACGATGCCAGCGAAATACAGCAAATGAAGCGCGCCAAGAATCCTCAAGTTATGAAGTTGCTTGAAGAGGTAAACCCGGGACCCTTCATCTGGCCATTCTGCTAAACATTTATCTCTGTCTTTTTAGATACTGATAAAATTCAAAAATCAACTGCAAGACCTGCGAACTTTCATGCGCGTTCGATACCACCAAGGCAACGACTTCCCCACGATAATGGAACTTTACGAGTGTACCAGGGCTCGATTGACCGTACTGACGAATAAGATCAACCAAGAAAATCTTAAACATTTGCTCGAAATTCTGCCACAAAATTGTAATCCCTCAAATGATAGGTGAGATTGTTGCGTTCTTTCAGTTGTAAGTAAACTTAACAGTAGGTTTTATGTCTGATGAAATATATGCTTAAAATATATTCTCGTTGTTTTACAATATTCGCTGATCTCGTCAAAGTCATCACAACATTGATAATAAAAAAAATGCTAAAAATATGCGATTCTCAAAACATCCAGTCTAACTAAACAATGTACAAAATCAATAACTTAAACACACATCTAAAAGTAACGTCACTGGTGCATGCCTGCCGCTCAGGGCTTAAACATGACTAACTTCAACTGCTCGTACGATATCCACATGACTACGTTCCACGAAACGAGGCGGGCAAACGATGGCACAAAACCTTTGTAGAACGCAGCGGCTCCCTCCTTGCGGCCCATCTTAATCGCACAGTCAATCGCGCCCCGGTACTGTCCCTTCGGAGAGTTCATGTACCGGGTCTTGACCACGTCGACCGGGGACGCCACCACGGTAGCGGCAAATCCGGCCACCACCGCCGAACTAAAGTGTAACCGAATATCATTCGGGATGTGAGCATGCAGGTGAAGCAGGTCCTTAACAACATCGTAGCAGACGATTTCCGCCACGTTTATGATGGCATTGCGGCCAATGTTTGGCATTGCGCCCTTCCATAGACCTCGAATGCCTTCCTCCCGGTGGATCGTCCGATATGCTTGCAGGGTGGAAGTATACCGACGATTGCTGTTCGAGCGGGAGGCTGCCTGGAAGCGCACCTTGACCACATCGGTTGGATGAGCTAGAGCTACTGCTAGGGCACCTGTGGTCAAACCGGCACTGATTCGTGTGAAAATTTGAAGACCAGCTTCGTTCTCTGTAGGATGGAAAATAGAGAAATTATACCAACTGATTCGGATTTTAAACCTGAGTCAGCAACTCACCCTTAAAAATGCTTCCGTAAAACTCCTTTACCGTATCGTACAGACCCAGTCGAATCGACGAGAAGCACATCTGTCGTTGTAGCCCGGCCGAGAGGCCATTGTATAGAGTACGGAAACCCTCCTGCCGGGTGATGGTGGTGATGGTTCCGACCAAACCACGGTACTGAACATGCTGTGAACCGGGGATGGCGGGAATGGCCGTTGGATTCAATTTGAAAGCCTGGATGGTACTGATTCCTCTGCTTGTGGTTGCTTGCGTCAGTGCCGCTGTGCGGACCGGTTGTTCCCCTTGGATCTGGAAGAAATAAAGGAATGGAAGATTAGTCGTATAACTTTTGGTAGACAGAAACGGTGAATTGCCTCATGTGCGGTAGAAAATTATCAAAACTTCTCCAAGATCTCCAAGATTCAAGACGTTCCTGCCGCTCGAATTACGAACACCTCAAAGCCGCCACATCCGTGACGATGACGTTCCTGTTCAAGCATGGACCGTAAACGCACCATCAGCATCCTAAATGAGCATGCTATACAAACTATTAAGCTCGGCGACTTCCTCAACCGGAAGGACATCGACATCGGCGGAGACGCACCTCAAGCCTGAATTAAGCGTCTCCATCCTAGGCTACCGGAATGTTCGACTTGATCGTTGCGGCTCTGATGAAGGACAAGTCGTGAACGCCCTGCGTTACAACATCAACTACCACATGCTTCCGAGCTCCCAGCTGCAGTTTATCGAAGCTATCGGAGTTGAGGAAGCTGTCACCGGCCCTATCACTATCATCGCGGCTTACTGTCCTAAGTAAGCCAGCACCGCCAACGGAACAACCACGGTCCTACGAAACGACATCCGCATGCTAACTCGGAGGCAGGGACAATTTATCATCGCCGGCAACCCGAATGAGGAACACGAAACCTGATGGAAACCCCTGCGCAACCGAAATGGCATCATTCTAAAGGAGTACCTGGAAGACGGCCATTACACCATCCTGGGCCCGGATACTCCCACCCGGTTGAGCAGATCCGGGGCCCACGCAACGATCGACATTCTTCATCAACATGGGGAACAACATCGGCCAGCCGGTCGTGCTCAGTAAGGATGACTATCCAGTGCTGGCCAAATTGGACTCCTCGGTCAACCGGTATCGAATCACCAGACATAATTAAGGTCGCGCCAGATGGGTTCCGACAACACCGTGATGACAACATCGATTTCGACATGCACCTTGAGTCGGTTGATAACATCGAACGGCAATTGCAGAGCATCTATCAAGCGATCTCCTAGGCCCAGGAGCAACATGTCCGAGTGATAGATCAGGTGAGCAACTCTGTACCCATTGACAGACCTACTAAAGATTTGATTTGATTTGAGAACTGCGCAACGGCACTCGAAGGCAATACCAGCGAACTGGTCTGCCTACCTTAAAAATTATTGCAATCGAATGACAAAAAATATTAAGGCCAGAATGGTGAGCCTCAGATTTTGGCGACAAGATCTGCTCTCTATACAAATTGTGCAAACCGTTTTGGAGGTTGACAAAAAATTTAAAAACTAAGCCAAGACCCATTCGACCCACAATACAACAATGACTCCAAAGATCGCTTGATAACTCCTGCAGAGAAGGCTGCTGAGATAGAACAACACTAAAGTTTCCGTTAGGGAGCTGGTGAACAATATCTTCTAAGTCCCAACGACTTCTCGGAAGAGTTGGAAATCTCAGCTGACGAATTGTTGACCTATATCAAAACGTAGAAGAACATGAAGGCCGCAGATTTCAACAACATCATGAACTTGGAGCTCTGGCAATTGAGCATCCAGTTCTATGATCAGCTGGCGTTAATTTTCAACCAATGCCTGTGACTTACCTACTTCCCCTCGTATCCTACTTCAGCCAAGTGCATCCCCATCCACCCATCCAGAAACCTGGGAAAGATCATTCCTCTTCCTAAAGAGCAAGAGACCAAACAACTCTCCTGATTATTTAAGCTGTTTGAGAAAGCGATCTACCATCGGCTTATCTCATGTGCCAACAAGCTCAACATCTTGCTCGACGAACAATTTGGCATCCGACGGGGTCGTTCAACTGTCCACTAACTTAATCGAGTCATCAACATCTTCAGGCGGAACAAGTCTGTAGCTAAATCATCTTCCATGGCACTTCTCGACATCGAGAAGCCTTTGATAACATGTGGCATGATGGCCTGATGTACAAGCTCTTCCTGGTGAAGATAATGAAAAATTATCTGTAGCACAGGACATTCTGTGTTTCGTTGCATGCTGCAGTTTCTGATGCCCAAGAGATCTCCGCCGGTGTTCCACAGAAAAGTATACTAGATCCACACCAGTACACCAGCTCCCTGAAAATGGATTTCTGGCGTTATTTGCCGATGATACCGCAGTCGTCCACAATGGTAGGGTAACAAGAGCACTCACCGCGAAACTGTAGCGAAGGCTAAATGTCCTTTCAGAATACTTCACTGAATGGAAGATCTGTATCAACGCAGCGAAGACCCTGGTCATCTTCTAACAACTAGGCTTGCTCCTTGCCTGAGGATTGTAAAATAATCCTGAACAACTGAACGGCGGAATGTACCAATTCAGCTGTCTACCTTGGCGTTTCCCTAGACAGTAAGGTTTTTTTCAGGAAGCACGTTGACAAAACTGTCACAACTGATCATAAACACCCTTCCGCAAACAAGAACGTCTGGGGTCCACTGTCTGGCCAAGATAAAGTTTCTCGAAAATCGGTTCAGCGTGTCTGTTAATCGCTACAGAGCACGCTGCCTGACATCGAATCAAGAGATCATCAGGAGTCTGGTTCCCCACCCATAGGCTTTTCAAATTGTAATTGTAGTTGTAGTTTAAATAGGTAGATAGGTTATTAAATTTTAACTAACAATGCCCCAAACGCATTACCCAGGCAACCAATTAGAATTAAATAAAGGACGTATGTAGCCCTATATGCGTCTTAACGACAAGCGATATAATGCATATGAGCATTATATTCACCTTAGGGAAGGTCGATTAATTATTTCACGCAGTAAGGGGGGAGGGGGGTTTGGGAAAACGTGACGATCAATACAAACAAAAATTGAAGGTCTATACAAAAAATGTGGAGGGGGGGGCGGATCTATAAAAAGTCATTTTTGCGTGACGTAATTTATGGACGTTCCCTTAAATGCTGTTCAAAAGCAGGTTTTGGCCCGCTTTACGGCCAATTTAATGCTGGACCTCGCCAAAAGAAGACGTCTATGTAGACAATATGCCATTCATTGGAAGCATTAATTGGTAACGACAGCTAGATGACAGCAGTTGAAATGTTGTTCTGCTCCTGGGGAGTTTAGCTTTTAGAATGCTGATTAAGCATTTTCAGTGCGTTATTCTAATAATATATCAAACATAAAAAACGCAAATATCTGACGGCTAACATTACAGCAGCTTTGCGTATGCTATAATGCAACAGCTATGCATTCAAGCTACCAATGTACAGCAAGAAGAATCGTAAATGCAAGAAAGATGCAGAAATAGTGCATATTTCAATGCTTATTGGTTACCTGGGTAAACACACACAGTTCGAACAAAACCTGTAAAATTTGGATGGCTTGGATGTTATTTCTATTATATTCCAAAGAAATTTACGCGTGGTCTTAAATTAACAGTATTGAAAAACGTTACCTGTAAATTTACTTGTGCTCTTATATAGGTGCTGTAAATTTAAAATATGCTAACCATAGATTCAGATTTTTCGAGGTTAGAACGAGGGTAGATTTATTTTATTGCTTTTCTTCAATGTATATATATGAAACTGAATTTCTGTCTATCTGTTTGAACCTTATAGAATCGGAAACTGCTGAACCAATCAGCATGGAATTTTGCATGGACTGGTTTTTGGGGTCGGGGAAGGTTCTTATTAAAGAGAGAGACCCCTCCCGCATCTAGAAAGTGAGGCTCCCATACACATAAAAAACAAATTTCTGCATTACTCGAGAACTAATCAAGCAAATGGAACCAAATTTGGCATGTGGTGGGTTTTGGAGGTAAGAAATGTTTCTATGGTGGCTTGAGACCCCTCCCCTATCAGAAAGGAATGGTTCTCATACAAACGAAACAGATTGTTTTTGCATAACTCGAGAACTAGTCAAGCAGATGGAACCAAATTTGGCATGTAGAGGTGTTTAAAGGCAAGAAATGTTTTTACGGTGGTCGAAACCCCTCCCCTCTATAGAAGGAGGGGGGGAGGCTCTCATACAAATGGAACACAAATTTCGACCAAACATGAAAATTATCCCTACTGTTATCAAAATGTGAATGCAGGAATTTCTCGTGCCGGAGAAGATTCTCATGATGGATTGAGACTCCTCACCCGTCTTAAAGGGGGGTTCCCTTACAAATAAAACACAAATTTCGGCATAATTCGAGAACTAATCAAGTAAATGGTATCAAATTTGGCATGTGGCGGTTTTTGAAGATAAAGATTTTTTTTATGGTGGTTTGAGACCCCTCTTTTCTCTAAAAGGGGGGGCTCTTATACAAATGAAACTGGAATTTCTGCATAACTCGAGAACTAATAAAGCAAATGGATCCAAATTTGGGCACATTCATCTTTTCAAAAAATGAACTATTGAGACATTAACACACACTACCATATTCTTTTCAATCAAAATGGGTAAAGTTTACCCATTCAACAATTGTCAACTTCTGAGTAAACTTTACTCAGATACCTCCACAGGCGCGTTTACTCAAATTTAAGTAAAGTTATGTTTACCCATTTCTGGGTGAGTGCCTTTTTTACCAGACTGGGTATTTTTTTACTCAAAAATGAGTAACTTCAGAATATCGCGTAGTTCCACTTTTAACGAAACTAAAGGGCGATACGGTCAAAATTTGGTCAATATCAACTTGACGTATTTCTTTCAATTTTGCATTTAAAAAACCTGAACACCCCTCATTTTGAAGTGTGTGTGTGTGTAGAATGTTGCTCCTATTTTGATTTTGGAATTCACTCTTCAGTTGTCAAAATGTCGTCCAAGCAAGAAGAGCAGCGTATCAAAATTTTGCTCGCGCATCGCGAAAATCCGAGCTACTCGCACGCAAAGTTGGCAAAATCGCTAAAAGTTGCCAAATCAACCGTTACAAATGTAATTAAAGTGTTTGGGGAACGTTTGTCGACAGCCAGGAAGTCTGGATCGGGGAAATCGAAAACCGGAAGCCGCTGAGACGACAAAGAGAGTTGCCGGTAGTTTCAAGCGAAACCCTAACCTATCTCTCCGAGATGCCGCAAATAAGCTGGGTGTATCATCTACAACCGTGCATCCAGCCACAAAACGAGCCGGACTATCGACTTACAAGAAGGTAGTGACTCCAAATCGCGATGATAAACAAAATACGACGGCCAAAGCGCGATCCCGGAGCCTGTACACGACGATGCTGACGAAGTTTGACTGCGTGGTAATGGACGACGAAACCTACGTCAAAGCCGACTACAAGCAGCTTCCGGGACAGGAGTTTTATACGGCAAAAGGAAGGAAAGGTAGCAGATATTTTCAAGCACACGAAACTGTCAAAGTTCGCAAAGATATATCTGGTTTGGCAAGCCATCTGTACATGTGGCTTGAAAAGCAGCATTTCATAGCTTCGGGACTGTCAACCAAGAAATTTACGTGAAAAGAGTGTTTGAATAAACGTCTGCTGCCTTTCCTGAAGAAACACGGTTGTTCCGTACTGTTTTGGCCGGATTTGGCATCTTGCCATTACAGTAAAAAGGCCATGGAGTGGTACGCCGCCAACAACGTGCAGGTGGTTCCAAGGACAAGAACCCTCCCAACACGCCAGAGCTCCACCCAATTGAGAAATACTGGGCTATTGTCAGCGGAACCTAAAGAAGACCAAAAAACTGCTAAGGACGAGCAGCAGTTCAAGGTAAACTGGCTTTCTGCGGCGAAGAAGGTGGACAAGGTGGCTGTACAAAATCTGATGGCAGGGGTCAAGCGTAAGGCCCGGCAATTCGGATTTGGAAAAGCGGAAGCCTAACTGAATATTTTTCCTGAATTTTATACTAATTGAACTTGAAAAAGAAATTTAATTTGATTTTTTAAATAAACGATTTCACCGATTTACACGCGTTTTCCCTTGACCAAATTTTGACCGTATCACCCTTTAAGTCGTTTTCTACTCGGTTTTGAGTAACTACAAACGAGCGTGTAGATCATTATAATGCCATCATGATTTTGTCGATTATCGCTGAATTTATGACATATTTGGCCCATGGGCCGATAGAAGGAGCCATTGGGCTGCAAATGGTGAGTTGACAACTTCGGAAGATAGTGCCTCTGGTCCTAACAAGTTCCTACCTCACGCCTCCACAAGTCCTAGGCCTTTTTTCAGTCTTGGTTTATTTCAGCTGGGTAATTTTAACAGCGGAATTGATTATACCCGTTTTGAGTGTATTCTTTTGACAGCTTATCGCTGAAGATAAATAAGCGATTCCGTTTGTTTATATTTATCAGCTACCATGGAAGCCATACGGGAGCAAGTTTTAAAATTACATTTGCAAAAGCTTAGACCGTGTCAGATATTCAATAGCCTTAAGCAGTTCGGAGTGAGTAAGCGTTTTGTTTTTCGTACCTTGAAACGGTTCAAGGAAACTGGAAATGTCCATATTCAACACAAAGGAGGTGCCAGACGAACTGCCAGAACGAAGAAAAAGATCAAATGTGTGAGGGAGCGAATAAGACGTAATCCGGCCGTATCTGGCCGTAAATTGAGCAAACAATTTCAAATGTCCCCTGCTTCAATGAACAGGCTCCTCAGACATGATCTGGAATGCAAGCCGTACAAGAAACAACGGGTTCACGGGTTGACGGAGCGTCAAAAGCAAGCCAGGGTCAAAAGAAGCAGAAATCTTTTGGTTCGGCACGGTGACTGCGAGATTTTATTTTCGGATGAAAAGCTCTTCCTCCTTCAGGACAGTCATAATCAACAAAATGATCGTGTGTATGGCAAAAGTCTTGCCAATATTCCAAGAGATAAACTAGCTGTAGAACGCTATCAGAATGTATCGAAAATCATGGTATGGGGCGCCGTTTCACGAAAAAGAAAACTTCCTCTTCTTTTCATAGAACCTAACGTAAAAATCAACACTGAATATTACATCAAGCAGGTTTTGAAGAACCATCTGCTTCCTCATGCTTCAACGCTGTATGGGAATACACCATATTGTTTCCAACAGGACTCAGCTCCAGCTCACAAGGCAAAGAAGACACAAGCGTGGTGCGCGGAAAATTTGCCCGATTTCATCACAAGCGAAGAATGGCCTGCATCTTCACCGGATCTCAACCCACTTGACTACTTTGTTTGGGGTTATATGCTTCAACATATAGGCCCTACGAAAGGGCTTACTTTAGATCGATTCAAGAAACATTTGGTTGATATTTGGGACCAAATTCCTCAGGAAATCGTGCGTGCCAGCTGCGATGGGTTTACAAAGCGTTTGCGCAAAGTTATCAAAGAAAAGGGCGAGAGATTCGAATTGAATTAATATGGTTTATTTCTATAACATGTATCTTTCAAATGAAAAATAAATGCTATGATTTGGTTGATTTGTTTTGCTGTAATCCCATTTTGTTTTAGTGACACCTATTGTGAGACACCCTGTAAATCATATCATATTATTTTCCATTCTCGTTTAAACAATAATTTCAGCACGCTTTAGAATCATCTTTGCATTCCAAAACCGTTTAAGGGCCTGGAGAAACATGAAAAGCCTCAAATGCTCAATTAGTTTGTCAGCATTTCAGCTTGGCTTTTAATTTAAAATTCCACTTTTGAACTTGAGCTTCGATATTCATAAAAGATTGGCATGTGCTTGTAAGCAGTATGAAGCCTTGTTCTGACTACAGAGTTATAACATGTTATAACGGTTGTCAAATAATCTCAACAATAAATTCACCACCAAGATAGGCTTATAACATGTTATAACTGCTTAGTCTGGCCAGCGTTTATGATTATATTTTAATATTGTGTTTAGTGGTATTATGGAACGATAAACCGTTTATTTCAGAAACCATAAAACCGGGCTCTTCGATCACTCCAATTGCTATCTTTGAAATGTAAATAGAAAATTATAAAGAATTTTTGTGACATATCCTTTAAAATAATATCTCTTATTGAAGTTTTATCTTTGATATTTGGCATGATCTATTCTGTTTTCAGATTATTCAGGACTAGTAGGATATTAATACATATCTAATTTTTTTAGTAACAATCCAGTGCATATCAGATATTTTTTGTACATACGCATATTATGTTCTCATATTGACTTGCTGTAGCCGCTTTTTGTATGGTTAAGTTGTTTAATTTGTATAATGTGTAATTTGTAATTCCATCTACAGCATTCAAGTTTGAAATTTTAATAAATAGCATATTTGTCTATTATCAACGGAGAAAGGGAGGGTCCATCAGGGCACCCAAGTGAAACGATTTGGATAGAGAGCATGGAACTGCCTCCTTCCTATTGTTAACATTTCGCGGAACGAGGGCGGGCTCTTCAACCTTATCTATTGGATTTATTCTGTTAATCGAAGGCTCGATTCTAGTGCTGAATTTGCTTTTGGAAGGAGATTCTCTTCCCTATATATTCCCCCCGCTTATCAAATCATTTTTCAGATTATTCTATTGCTATGGAAAGTTACCTTGTTATAATAGATGTTAGTACTACATAATCGTCATCATCATCACCATCATCATGGGCCGACAGCAGGAGCCATTTAAAACACATAATTCGACAAAGATTTTTCAATAGACTGACAAACGTAAACAAAGGCTTTTTTCGCGAATTACTCATCATTGACAACTCGCCTAATCAATCCACCACGGTCATTTCGAAGAGGAAGAGTTCACCTATCCGCTAGAACTGAAGGCTTAGATTGGTAACCTTTGTGCCACGAAAAATTTACGGAAGAAGACATTGTTTACGTTTGTCAGATAAGCCCTAATGAAGAAACTTTGTCGAATTGAGAATCGGCAATAAACTAATTGTGATGAACAATAAGCTTGGAAGAAGAAGTTACTGAGGAGTTCAACAAAATGCTTTGTTGATAATGTTTAAAGATGTTCAACTTGAACCGTCACAGTGGTCAGATTTAAAATCTGAATACCCCAGATGCTCAGTTGGCTAGTGTTGTCTTATCCAAAAACACAATCCATCAAGACCTCGGTTTACAATGATTGAACCATCACCAAACATTCGTTAAAACTAACACCCACTCTGTTCCATTTTAACCATCCGATCAGAAGCAATACAGGCGCGCGTTGGTTCAACGTCGAATGAACGTCTCCACCAAGCGTGACCGCCAAAATGTAATTTTGAATTACATTATTCCTATAGTGTTCGTCTTCTTCGGTTACAGTTGACTCGTTTCGGTGGACCAAACCAGCATTTGTGAGACAACGTCGTTTTGTTGACTATCGATACCCGACAAACGATCATGAACTCGATCGTTTCTACTTTGTCCAACAACAACAACAGCAGGTTCATGCATCACGGAATTACCAACGCACGCGTCATAGTTCAAAGTCCAAGTGCATGCCCAGCTCTCTCCACTCGGCGACATCGCACACAACACGTTTTAAAGGGTTCCTTTACAGACATGCTTACAGATACATTCAACACCAAGCAACGCCACGTCCCTCGATCAGCTGATGGCGGTTCGATCTGCTATTATGCTCAACACTGCAACCTGTCCGCTCAACACAGAGCCGGTAGTGTTTATGTCAGTAGCACGATCGCAATACAAACAGCACAACAAGGAGGCACGGCTCTCAGTGATTAGCTCAACACGCGAGTCAGTTGTCCCTCTCGCCCCATCAGCATCGCCATCTTCGATCGAAGATCGGTTGCCAAGTAGTGGGAAGTGATAGTCACTGACTATTCATAGTCTGGCGGATACAATGACGGGAGCCAATTTGAACTGTCACTTGGCGGAGCCAATCGAGCATATCTCGAGTAATTCATGTTAAGCGCCTAAACGCCATTTGTAAACAATGACTTTCAATATCGATTTCTCTTGAATTCTCAAATCACTCTCGTGAAATGAATGCAGCATTTGGTAGAAGAATGTTAGTTGTACCATATGGAGTAGCAGGATATGAGTGGGATTTCGTAATTCGTGAGAAATCAACATTTAAAGTTATTGTTTCCAAATGGCTTTTAGACGCCTTAACATAAATTACTCGAGATATGCTCGATTGGCTCCGCCAAGTGACAGTTCAAATTGGCTCCCGTCATTGTATCCGCCAGACTATGAATCTAGTGACTATAGTGGGAAGGGGGAAGTTGTTTACTATTTCATGAACCGGTAACCCGGTGTACTTTGAACCCAATCAACAAACACTCTCGATCTCGATTTGTCGAGGAGACCCGTTATGTGGGAAGAAACCTACTTTGTTACTGTTTTAAATACTATCAAGCGATGGCTGCGTGATTCCTTTGATGGCAACGGCCATTGCGAACTGTGGTTTGTCATAATAATTAACGCCATTCGACACACTTACCTGCAACCGCACTTTGGCGGTGTCGAGTGGGAATGTGATGAAATCTGCAAAGCAGGCGGCTGTTCCGGCTGTTAGCAGCTTGACCGATACCGGCGTCTGCGGCGGTTCCTGGCGTTTTGGAAATTGCTTGTTCATGATGACGATAATATTTGCTGTTGTTTGGTGGTTTTTCTGCCGTGTGGCTCTTGGCAAAGTGACGTGCGAACTTGACACAAAATACTCGAAAAAAAAAACTGTTTACTATAGGCACTATTATCCGCACAAGGTGTAATTGCTGGAAATGCGAAATAGGTGCTTCTGACGTGCCACGGCCGTGACAAATAACAATAGACAGATTGTTGAAACCTGCAAAACAAGGAAAGAGATATGCATTATTGGACGATCGGACGATCAATAGGTTATGGATTTTCCAAAGGCTATTGTCTGCGGTTAGAGTAAATTACTAGGTATTCTGGTAGGATCTACCAGTAATATTATTCTAATATTTAATTCGCGCAGACAATTTTAAAATTTTTGTTACAAAACCATGTTACTGTCATTGACCTATTTTTAAAACGTATCCAACCTGTTTCTGTAAGATGATGATGCCCCGTATCGTCAGAGAAGATTGCTTTAATTAAATTAATCAGTCAAAAAACATCACTCTACAGGTTCAAACCGGAATGCAATGATCCCCGTTTCATCAGTTCCAGAAACCAACACCACACGCGGATAAAATCACCGAAATTGCGCACATTCGACCAACTTGCGTAACATTCGCCACCTTAAAACTATGACTGGACGGTTTGAAGTTTTTGCACGCTTCGGGCTCCAAAAGACGAATAACGTACATACAATGGAAGCAGGTAGTAAAAATATGGTTGAAAACTTTGCCGATTGTTCCACAGCAATCGGCATATCTGGCTGTTTACATTTACTATCGGAGCCGATTGGCAGTGAATTGATGGCGCAGCTTTGGAGGATCTGCTCAAGAATGGCCAGTGACCGATACGCATGTTTCAATTGTCTGGCTATGTGAATTGATTAGACCACATGCAACCGGGTAAGGAAGATATGCGTAGACTTAATCGAGGCGAGACGTTCGAGGTTGCGTGTGATCACTTTTCGATCGGATGATTTGAAACTTGAAGGCCAAACAAAACCGACCTTGTTGGTCTCGCTCGTCATCGTCGTCATCGACGGTCGTCAGTCAATCCAACCGGTTAACTGCTGTTTTAGTTTAAATGATAAGTGTTAGTATTTGTTGTTTAGCGGCGGAAACGATAATCTCATTCTGCTAGTATTTTCTAATAAAAACTCGTACTGCAAACAAGGGGAAGAATTGTTGTCCTATAAAATTGTGATGTTATTTATCACGTCAGGGTAAAGGTAGTAATGTTCTATACACAACAAATTTGCCTCGGAGACTTGAAGCATTGAATAATCAAACATCTTTAGAGACATTTGAGTCTATTTACGACATTTTTTCTAGAGAGTGTCTCATAGTGCTAGTACACTGAACCCAAACATCATCGAAAGATCGTCTGAAAAGTATTTCGATTGTGCCCTTTAACGAAAAGTATTCGGAAATCGAATGATTGTCTTATGGATCATCCATGTTTCGTATGACAACCAACCTTTTTTTTTTATTTTTTTTTCGTCGGTCTATTTCCTCACATGGTGACAATCATCGACGCCAAGGAGACGACTCCACCATCTGGACCCTACCTATCGACTCATGAATATGCGCCGAGACTAACGGCTTTACTTCTCTTCCGAATGAAGACGTTGCCAGTTTTTTTTTGCCTCAGAAAAACCACCGACGTCGACTGGGATTGAACCCAGACCCACTGCGGTGCCAAGTAGCAGTCACGCTTACCACTGCACCACCGAAGCCGGCATCAACCAAATTTAATATGACGTTTGTTTCAAAACTGTGTAAGTCATAAACGATTTATGAATATTGTGAAACAACTCAACGACTTACATTGGTTTCACCGTACATTTCCTCAACCGTTGAGCAAAGATGGCAACCGAAGCACAAAAATTGAAGGAGTCGGGAAATATTTATCCGTGACTCCGTGGGAAGCGAGCGGGTATCGATCCATTATTCGTGATGGTACCAGTTCTGAGGATGTTTGGGCTCAGTGTAGTATACTACACTGAGCCCAAACATCCTCAGAACTGGTACCATCACGAAGAATGGATCGATACCCGCTCGCTACCGAAAGTTCGGTAAAAAATTACCGAATACTGTAAAATTTTCTAAGTGTGTACACTGAACCCAAACATACTCCTTTTATCGAATGAATCCTCCGTCGGTTGATATCGAAAAATTTAAATCGGATTTTCGAATGATATATGCATGCGGAGGACGATTTTCTTGAAACCAGATGATTATTCTGCTAATGTTGAACAACTAATAATACGCGAAATGAATTGACCTCCCGTTCAAATTCGAATGCACACTGTATGAAAAATCACCTTTTTGACTCACTTTCATCATAATTTGAGTAACTGTCATTGGGATCGACAAGTCAACATATCAAAAACATCGACTCAAATCAGATGAGTGTTTTTGATTTGTCGACTTGTCAATCCCAATACCAGTTACTCAAATTTGAGTGACTCCACTTATGACGAATGTGAGTCAAAAACGACTCAAAACTGAGTTTGAGTGACGATGCCAAAATTTGTTCTATTTCTTTCAAATCCCATTTTCAACTAATTCAAGCAATAATATCAACATTTTCGAGTGCAGTTATCTTTATAAAGTCCTTTTAAACAAATTTGTTCAATGTGTCCTCCATTTTTATTAATAACATCCTCGAGCCGACGCCGGAAGCCAGAGCATGCCTTTCGGACGTAGTCTTCCGAAATTGACTGTCATGTGCGTGTTATGGTTGACTTCACGGTGTTCACACTAAGGTGTGAAGTTTTGCAGGCTCGTGCTTCAACATATGCCCAAATCGAATAATCCAACGGATTAAGATCTGGTCTGCTAGGGGGCCACAAATCCTTCGGCCGCATAGCACTACTCCCGGCTTTGTTGATAAAACTACATTTAAAACTGGTTTGTCCACCATCATCTCCTCTATGCATCTTCAAAGCCGAAATGTGTACAAAGGGGCCCAATAGAAGATAATTAAGATTTTGAAAATGTTCTGGTTGAAAATGTTATGACCACTTGAGAACCTTCATGAAACCTATTGGCTACCATCAAAGCCAGCCAAAAGGGCTAAACGGCCACAGCTGTCATACTTCACTGTGATAGCTTGGTGTTTTTTTTTTATCTGCTTTGTTCGATTCTCTGCTGTTCTGATTTGTTTAGCAGTAAATAATATCCAAGAAAAAAGACCTAGTGTTCCAGGAAATTTTGTTTATAGCAAAATATCCGAAACAAATTGAGTTTTATATAGCATTTCATGCTCCAAATCATATGCGGCTTTAATTTTATGGTGAATATAGGCACAATAAAAGCTGAACATTAATGCGAGTTTACATAAACAGAAACAAAATTGAAACAGATATATTCGATAAATTGATCATGAATTTCCTGTAAATTGATGGAATTCAATCAGATTATCTAAAATAATGCCGAAATTAGTCTCCAATATTTGCATTAAATTTGCATTTGCATTACATTTAATATTTGGCTTATTTATTTTTCCACATTTAGCTGATTTCTTATATTCCAATATGGCGATTGAAAGAAATCACAGTTTTTCAGAAAGCCAATTTATCATCAAACTTACTACTATAAAACTCTTTGGTCATTTGGTGACTTCCCTTAATGCCAATTTGCCGTTTAATGCATTTACTGGAGACAAAATGGCTTTAAAATGCTTTTTCAACTGACCATAATAAGATAATCTGCATGAGTCATAAAACGGGCGAGTTCATAAAGTCAAAATAAAACCTTTGATAGGAGCAAAAGGAATTTTAGAAGACAAGGTTTTAAGATCGTTGCAAAAAAGCTGTGTAGGTTCTCGTAAACCTGACTAACATTTGAAACCTATTGGCACCTCTTGCTTCCATAATAAAACAAAATTAATTTCCAGTGGCGTTCATAAAACTTTAATAAAACTTAACAAAACTGGATGGTTTTGGACCATTTTTGGACATCTTGAATATTACGATAGTTTACGGTGTAGTCGAACTGTCTACGATACGAGCTGTTTCGTTTACGGTGCGTGAAAGCGTTATGGAGAAGAAAGGAGCATCCATCAATAGTCGACTAAGGAGAAGGAAGCAAGAGGTAGGAGATAGAACTTAAGGAAGTGGGGAAATGCGACACATGTCAACCACTGTGGCAGAAATACACTCAGTAGCAAAAACAAGCCGAGCAAAATTTTGCTTCCAAAAAATGCCATGTTCAACCTTCTGTAACTTAGTCAATTATCAATATTTTTAGTTGAAAATTTGACTGCACTATAACTAATGTATAGACCTTATGTGACCGAAATTTCATGTTGATAAGGTTTATAAATAAGAAGTTTTCACAACATATGTGAAAAAAATCATTTTTGGACATACCAATTTTAAAAATCCATATTTCTGTGAAAAATTTAGGTAGCTTATAAAAAAATGCACATAGCTCAGCATGGTCAATATTGGGTAAAACATGGAAATACTCTTGTTGCTGCTTCAATTTTGACGCCAGCTGTAGTCCAAACCACTTTATGGACACAGTCCAAATTGCGTCCACATTATTTTCCATGTTTTTTCAAGCTATGGTGAATTTTTTTATTTGCTACCTGAGTTTTACACAGAAATACGGATTTTAAAAATTGGTATGTCCAAAAATTACGTTTTTCAAATATGTTATGAAAACTTAAGATTTATAAATCTTATCAACATGAAGTTTGGTCACATAAGATCTATACATTAGTTATAGTGCTGTCAAATTTTCAACTGAAAATATTGATAATTGACAAAGTTACAGAAGGTTGAACATGGAAGCAAAATTTTGCTCGGCTTTTTTTTTGCTACTGTGTGTAGTTCTGGGAAAGTGGCTGTAGAATTGCGGGTGGACAAAGGTTGTTTGGGTGTCCCTTGAGCGCGGTATTCATGCGCGTACGCCGACCTTGAGGCAAACCGGGGCCCTATTAGTGCTGGGTAGGTAGCCGCTCCATTAGTTACAATTATTTTCCGAAAGAAACATCCTAATTATGCACAGCCCAGCTCATATATCGGACCTAAATCCTCTTTAAAAAATCTGGGGGATCCTGGCGAGATGAAATTACAGTGATGGATAGCAGTTTGGAACAATTCGTGGGCGTCAGAGTGGAACAAACAAGTGTCAGAGTGGAGTGGCGGAAAATTTCATCGAAAATGTTGGAAAATCACATTGACTCAATGCCAAAACGGGTTTTTAAAACAATTCTGAAAAACTGGTTAACCAACCAACTATTAGTTTCAGTTAGTTTCTTGAATTGTATCAGTTTTTAAATAAAATTTAATATGCGCTCATAGAAATTGATTCCCGAAAAATGTGTTTTTTTTTCCTTTTTTCAAAACAGTAAATGAAAATATAATAAAGAATCCCTATTAGGGTGCAATGTTGTTGTTATTTGGATACTTCTAACATAACATATTCTTGTTTTGCAAATATTCTTAAAATTGATCAAACAGTCAAAAAATGCATGTGCCCTAATAGAGGGATCCAGGTTGAAAGAAGAAGAAGAAGAAGACACCGAGTGGTGATAAATCTGACAGCTCCCATGTTAAAATATAGGACGAAAATTTTAAAATGCTTCTAATAAATTCATATGAAATTTTAATTAAAAGCGGTTGGTTGTATGAAGGAAGAAATCCAAAACTGCAAAATAGGGGCATTATTTTAATTTTAATTTTATTTTGCTAACAATGTCTTTATTGAGTAGTTTTGCATTTTTCTTCCATCATACAACAAACCGCTTTAAATTAGAATTTCATTTGAATTATTTAGAAGCATTTTAAAATGTTCATCGTATACTTTAACATGGGAGCTGTCAGATTTATCAGCACTCGGTGCCTTCTTCTTTTTTTTTTAACTTGGATTCTTCCATAGGAATTTCCCCTCTGTATTAGACACTGCACATAACAATCGTCTGTTTTACTGAGTTGAACCGTAATTTCTGCCATTTACCAACTCAGTTGAAACCTAACGGACTGGATTGATTACTGGAAACTCAACAGCTTGAAAACCATGTAGAATTTTGAACTCCATGTGTTCCAGATTTTGCACTGATCACCAAATACAGAAGCTATAAATTTATCGAAACTCAAACACTTATTGAAAAAAAATGAAAATATTCTTATTCTCTTCTTCTTCTGAATATTTAAAAAAAATGGAAAATATTCAAGCTAAAGTCCCGCTATAATATCTTTGAACGGTTCATTTTACAGTTGGTTTCTCTTAAATATTTTCTAACTGAACTGCCACTTCCTATACTTTCTACTACTAAATCCCCCCCAAATCCATTATTTCATTCTTTCAACGAACAACATATTTACCTTTCGTTCAACTCCGCCACACTTTTAATTTGGCAATGACAACTATAAATAAACCACTATGTTTTCGCGCTTGACCAACTTCCGGCAACACACTATTATTGGCCCACAGCACCTTCGCCTAAGGTATTGCGATTTTTTTTTCAACTTCCAACAATACAACACTGGTCCAAAAGGACTCGTCACGATCCGAGGCTCACCGGGCGACACTTCTTCTGCTAGTGCGGGCGGCGATCTCACACGCTTCCTGGCTAGCACGCCTCACCGCCTACACAGTTAACGATTTTCCAACTCAGAGGATATTTCCCTGCTTTTCGCTTTGTCTATCGTCTAGCAACTTGTCACGACAACTTTGTCGAAGGCTACTGCACCTTGTTCTGGCTGTTATGCTGTTTTTCTATATTTCTCACTGTCACTGTCAGCTCGACGCAGCAGGAACTGAACTGAAGCTCGAAACCGGCGAAACGATCCGTTTTAAGGCTCAGCCCGTACTACCCGTCCATGCGCGATCCACTACCTTCAAACGGCCAACCGGAGTGCGTCGGTACGCGCTCCACTGGCAAACTACTACTTGCGTCGGTTTTGTCTTCGTTTTGTTTTGATGATGCTTTAACGATATCAGTAGGACCGACCATACCAACATATGGACAGGACAACAGTGATTGGCCGCATTCGCGCGCGCACACCGCGCACACCCATCTTCGCAGCTCCGGTGGGTTTTTGTTGTTGAAAAGCATTATCACTTCGATAGTCTATTAAACGCTGAACTTCGGCCAGACCATCTCATGTGGACTGATTGGCCGAGGGACGCGTTTTATTGACAGTGCGGTTATGAACTTGGTGGATTGAGTGGGGCGCTTGACTACAAGGCGCGAGCTTTGATTGTGTTTATTGCTGGCAGGTTGATTCGGAATTCGCGGGTCTATTTTTGTTACAACACAAATATTTATTGGAATCTGGAATGGAAACAAGTTGAATGTAAATCTCGTCCGATATGAAAGTTACAAAAAGGTACCAGTCCCAATTACTTTGAATTACTCTGGAATTATTGAGGGATTGATTTATATGATAGTCAGAGGAACATATCTTAGTCCTTATTATCAAGTGTCTTGTTAAAAGGGACAAAAGCCGGGTTATGCCACTGAGGATGCGGTTGCAATAAGTTTCTTTTTACAAAGGTGAGTTCTTATCTTATATATTATGTTCTGGTTTGGCCGTTTATTGACCTCAAGGTGAAGCATAAAGCCCGATTCAAAGTAAACTTGGACGCATTCAAGTGATCATAACTCAAGAATTAAACAACATAAACGGTTGATCAAAACGTCAAACAAAAGAGGATTTATTCAGAAATTACAGTTATTACATTTCAGCATTTCGAACGAACTGTCGCACTTAACTTGTGATCGATGCCATCATGATCTGCACAGTCGCTCGCTGGTGACACGGTACCGGGGATTTTATGCCACTTTAAACGCATTTGTTGTGCATTTGACACGTCTTTATCGCATCTTCGAAGTTTTCACTTGCCAATTGCCCAATATTTTTCGATCGGTCTGAACTCAGGGCAATTCGGAGGATTAATTTCTTTGGCGACGAAATTAACATTGTTTGCAGCATACCATTCTAGTACCTCCCTAGAGTAGTGGCAGTCCAAAACATAACGTTGATCTTGTGTTGCCGCATGAAGGGTAAAATCCGCTTTTTCAGACACTTTTTAATGTAAACCTTCGACATCATTATGTGAGATGTGATGAAAATTGCACAATTGCAGATTCCTTGCCAAATCATTAGTTTCTGAGCAAACTTATCAGCAAAAACAAATTTATAACATATGTTTCGTCATCCATTAAAATGCAGCCATCAAATTTCGTCAAAACTCATTCGTATAGTAATCGTGCTCGCTTTTTGGACACTATATTTTGTTTCAGCGAGCGATGTTTATTGACACAAAAAAGACTTATATCCTTCTCTTGAAAAGATATTACGCACGGTGGAAAAGTTGGAATCGTATTTCTTTGCCAAATCACATATGGAGGCGCCTGGGTTGCCTTTTACGTACCTCAACATCTTTCTCCTCAGCTCTTTGTCCCTAGTGCTGCTTTCATGATAGATGCGCCGTGCTCTATTCTCACTCAGAGTATCCTTGTAACGTTTGATTACAGGACACACCGCTGACTTTGGGAATTTTATCACTTATGTTATTTTTGAGGCAGACCACGAAGAATTCTCTAGATGTTTGTGCACAATTAATTGTCTTTTCTCAAGTTCCATGATCCGTAATTTGCGAGATGCGTCGATCAATCGAGAAAAACTTTTCACCAATTCTTCGTCAATGAAACATCAACAAATACCTGTCCACTGTTTTTTGTTCCAACCACCAGGGACGCGGTGGTATATTAAACCGTGCGTCCAGTTTAACTTTGAATTGAACTTTAACCAACGATAAACGATAACATACGCGTGAGTTTTTCAGGGATCGCAAACTCAATTTATGATCGACCCTCGGGCCCTTTCAATTTGTATCATAATTTTTGAACATATCTTGAGGTAGTAGCACAGGGAACAGACATTCAAGCTGCCCACGGTGTGTAAATTTCTGTAACTGCCATTTTAAAATTACAGCTAGTTTCCGTTAGTTTTGGTGAATCGTATGTTGATACCTTGAGATTTGATAGGTTGTCAATTTTAGTTTGGTGAAACCTAGACTAGGCGGCGTTGTTTTTCCAACGGTTTGCTTTTGAAAGTTTACACAGAAAAGTGGGGAAAAAATGTTCGAGCCTGGATGATATTTTAGCAATTTCTTGTAGCATAATAAAAGATATGGCATTAGTTCGATCTTGATTGGGCCCTTTTTAGTTCTAATTGAATTGCATTTGCCCTATATTAAAGCTATGTCCATTTAGAATCCGGAATAATAAAATCATCTGTATCTCGGTAACCGATTGACGTGCAAATAAGTTTAATACATCAAAACAAAACATTCACTGTACTTTAAGGAAAAAAAAATTATACAAATCATTTCTCTTCGTTTCTAATAAAAAATCGCACTTTCTTCTTTATTCCTCTCATCAAACGCTGCACACCGGAGTCAACTTCCTTAGAACATTTGTTCCACATTTTGGTCATCTGATTCGCGTCCAGAGCCGTTTTTCCGCTTTTCTTAAGCTTCCGCTTCATTATTGCCCAAAATCTCTCGATGGGCCGGAAGTGCGGGCAGTTGGGTGGATTTATGTTTTTATCGATGAAATCTACGTTATTATCGCAGTACTACTGGATGACTTCCCGGCTGTAGTGGCAATTCGCCAAATCTGGCCAAAACTTCACCGGGCCTCTATGGGCTTTAATGTAGTACGCGGTTTTTGAGGCATTCTTCCTTGTACAGCTTCGAGTCCATCGTCTTATTCGTCACGAACACTTTGGTCTTTGCTCCGCAGCTGCATATCCCTTGCCAAATCATCAGTTTTTTGGTAAATTTCAAACTTTGCAGGAACATCTCCTCTAGCCGTCGCCATGTAGAATTTTTGGCCAGGAATCTGTCCGAAATCCATTTTGACGTAGGTTTCATCGTCGATGAGCAGGCATCCTTGTTACTTCGTCAAAACCTGCTGGTACAATTTCCGAGCTCGAGTTTTGGTGACGAAACTTTGCTTCAACGTTCTGTTTGGTTGCTTGCTGGCTCGATGATAACGATATCCTGCTCGCAAACAATTTTTTCGAACGGCACCTTCTGGTTCAGCTTGCGGTCATATGTTCCACTACGACGCTTACTTTGAGGCACTCGATTCACGCTCTAGTGCTCCTTGAAACGTTCGAGCACAAAATACACGGTTAATTTGGCGATTTTCAACGTTTTTTAGAAACGTTTTTACTAATGGCAAAGTCAAAATATTCATTGGTATCGTTGAAGGCTCGCAGGAAGGCGTTAAGTGGATTGTTGAAGCCATAACTGGTCCAGTGAACAGGTACAGCGACCAGTTGTGCGCTTCTCAATTGTCAGGGTGGGACGTGAAGTGGAACAGGTCGTAGACAACCAGTTGCTGAAAGATTTTGCGCCTGGCCCACAAGGTTTGCAAACCAATCAACATACATCGTGCGGTATAGTCGGGCAGGCAGGCGGTCGTTCCATGGAAGATACCGTAGCGCGAATCGGATGAGTTCGTTCGACTCTGATAATCAGTGATTCCAGTATGCTCCGGACTAAGGTACAGAATAATGTCTTTTGTGCGTAGATATCTGTGAAGTTCCAGGTGAATTAACGTTTCAAAGACCTTGCTGATGCAACAGAGAAGCGATATTCCACGATAGTTTGCAACAAGTTTCCGATTTCCTGCTTTATGGATTGGCACAATTGACACAGTCTTCCAAATTCCAGGGAACTTTCTCTCTCTTAACGAACAGGTCAAAAAGCTGCATACCGGAAAAGCAAGAGAGCTCGAGCAAAACTTAAGAAGAGATGGAAGAATTCCATCTACACCAGGGCCTTTGATACATCAAGGTCGTTCAACGCTTTCATGGCGTTATCCGGCGAGAAATAAACCGTTGGGAAGTTCATATAGAACTCCCGTATGTTGTCGAAGCTATTTGGATACAGAGGTGGTGCGATTGTACTATAGACTGATTGGAAGTAGCACGCAAACAAGTTCGCAGCATCGACAGGAGTGCTAGCGGCGACCCCGTGGAATTTAACTGAATTAGGAATACTGTCACAAGACCGTTGTGATTTCACGAACTTCCAAAATGATGCTGGTCTTTGCTTCAGGTTCGCTTGCAATCGCTGGACGTGTTCCTCATAAAAGGACTTTAGTAGATTATTTTTAAGGTTCGTTGGTTCTGGCAATGAGATGTCGTTTTCGCGACTTGCGTAGCATATTTCGTAGATTGCGTAGCGTTGGATTCCACCAGGGTAGCACAGAAGTTGGCCTTGTAATCCGCCGTCGGAAAGGAACTCGCGCATAGAGTTTCATACAGTTTGTCGTAAAATTGGTCAGAATTAGCAGCGACTGAATCACCTTCTAAAGTCTGTTGCCAATTAATAGAAGCCAATACATTATTCAGGGAGTCGTAATCGCAGAGCCTGAAGTTCAATTCAGGTGAATACGAATCATAATCAGGTATAATGGGCGAATTGCAGTGAGCGTCTAGTTTCAAGATGAACGGATTGTAATCGATCACGTCCAAGAAAGGAACAGGAGGCTCAAGTAGGTTGATAGCATCCGGTTCGGTGGTGAAGGCTACATCCAAGAACTTTCTATTTGAATTTACAAGTGAATGAACTTTGACTAGACCGCTGGTGAGCATCGGTTCCGTAAGTGCCAGTTCCTGCTGCGTAGATGCATTCGATGATAAATAACCGTTCACATCCTCATAGAAATTCCACTTCAGAAACGGGAGATTGTACGCGCCCAGTGCCAGGATGATATCGCGAGACGAAGATCTTTCAATGATGGTTTGTAGAGCATCGGTGTGAGACTTGCATAAATCCGGACTGGAGAGAGGACGGAGATAAATTCCGGTGATGACTGACGACCGGTGCTCCAGGCTAATGAACACTGTTACTTGCTCCAGACTTTGGCGTGCGCACATACTGTTGCTAACTTCACCGGGCGATTTGCTGGGAACCAGGGAACTATCGGGTAACGGATGAGATGTTGAGTTAATGTACTTGCCTGCTAATGCCGATTGGAATACCCTTTCGTCATTTCCGACCACAGGGCCGAGACGACTATTATAGTCTCGTGGTTACTTGGGTTGTTAATCCAAAGTTAATCAAACTTTGTAACAAGGGTTAAAATGTAAAAAATAGTTGTGATATAAAATTCTATCGTCTAAATTTGATATCTAGATAGTGTGACGTATGAATATGGTACACTGAGAATATTCGAAACACGCTGAAACTATTATTATTACAAGCCTTTATATTGCTTTCGATTCATTGAGCGTGAACTTTTGCATATAAGAAAAAAATTACTTTGACTTTGGTTTATTTGTGAATTACCTTGATTGTTGGCAATTGTTTGAAGGCAATAAAAATCTACAGAGCACAAATGCAAAAACGGGTCCTCCCTTAGCTCAGTCAGTAAAGGCGCAGCTACAAAGCAACACCATGCTGGAGGTGATTGGGTTCGATTCCCGGTCTGGTCTAGGAATTTTTCGTTAAGGAAAATTTCTCGACTCCCTGGGCATAGCGTGTGATTGTACTTGCCACACGATCATACTAATGCAAAAATGGTACCTGTCAACGAACGTTCTCAATTAATAACTGTGGAAGTGCATCTAGAACACTAAGTTGAGAGCAAGCAATAAGCTAATTTTGAAAGCAATAAGCTTGAAATGCTAAAGAAGAAGAACAAATGCAAAAACCGATTGGTGAATTTTATTTATCAAATGAAAAATACTTTCAATCAATTCAAAAGCACCCAATAACAACATCTCGCGATCCTCTGATGAATCACAAGAGTCATCAAATAGGAACCCATCATCCGACAATATTGACCAATTCAGTTTATCGCCTTTTCGCGAATCAGCTTTTGCCAATAAACATATTTTCGCGTTATGTCGCAAATATTGAAACGGGCTATTTGTTGATGCCGCAAACTAAAAAGAAAATCTTGCGCATGTGCTACTGTTGTCAAGCTACCCTGGTCAAGCTGAGCTCAGACTCCAGCGCGGATGGTCAGACAAACTGAAGGTGCGAAACGAGCGTTATAATCTGTTATAATTGAATGGATCAATATTTTAAAGTTAGCATCGCCAAATAGATCATTTTCTTGATCTCCTCCCGACTCCTCACCACAAGAACGCAATTAATCAACGACAAACAACCCTCACGTCATTGTTGCTATCTGTTTTCATCATTTGTAACAAATTGCCATATAACCAACCGCGTATGTTATCTGCTGCAATTGTCCATCAATTAAGCTCACCTCAGTAGATAGACTGTGGGAATTTCAAATTTCGAGGGTATCAGAAATTCAAAGGTTGTTACCAGAAGCCGATAGCCGCCGGCAGCCGCCCACCGTCCGTTGCGTCGTCGGGGCGCGTCATGCTCGAAATCACGACACTCGATGCTGATTGGCTCGCCTAGAGGACACACCTTCCCCGCTCGGGAGCACGCTGATGTGCTCATGAGTGAGGGACACTTCATGTTTCTACCACGTTATGCCTCCAAGCTTTGACCGCTGTTTTGTTCGCAATGCTGATTGAGACGCATTTTGTTTATTGCTGATTCGATGTGAATGGACATTCGGGGGTCGTGTGGTTTGCGAATATGGTCCGATGTTTGAGCTTATCAATCCATATGATTGTTTCATGTGGACGGGAAAAGCTATGTTTGAGTGTTTGACTTTTGCTCATCAATTTTCGTCTCCATAACGAACATTCTGACTAAAGCTTTGTTTTGACGAAACGATTAAAAATCCAATGTCATATGGAACTATCTCTCAATTTCAGAGTCGACGCGTCGGATGTCGCAGCAGGAGCAGTTTTTCAACAGCTCGCCGATGGTGCTTTGAGATCACTTGGATTTTTTCGCATGTTTCCTCTTTACAAAAAAAGGATTCGGTATTTGATTGTGAGCTGACTGCAATAATGCTGGCCATAGAACATTTCCAGTACCTTATGGCAAATAGGAACTTCGTAATCTTCACGGATCATTGTCCCCTGACGTACTCTTTGACCAATAAGTCAAACGATCTACCGCATGAAGAACGTTACCTGGAATTCATTTCGAGTTTTACCCAGGACATCCGGCACATAAGTGGAAAAAACAGAAAACACGCAGTCGTCCTATCAGGAATAAACATTGCAAAAATCACAGCTTTCCAAAAACCAAGACTGAAACAACTTCTAATTGAGAAGGAAACGTCACTGAAACTCCGTCTACTGCGATGTGACGAACAATCCAGTGAGGCCGTTCGTACCCAAGCCACAGAGAACAGACATCCAAGTCAAATTCAAAAAGTGTGTAAGAAATTTAGCTGCCATTTCATAATCATTGTAACTGGCAATACTGTTATGGCGCAGCCATCGCCACCTATTCACGTCACCGACCGTCGCGCATCTAGTAGCCCAAATGTCAGAAAAAATCATAAGCAAAACATTGTTTATCGGAAACGACATGGGCCGTAAGTATGAATTCTATTGGTGAGCAAATAGGCAAGGTATTACCCGGGGAAAATCTTTTTACAGTTTCCCCGAGGATGCAGATTTGTAAGTACCACATTCAATTTTGTGAATTCACCCCTAGTGCTCCTGAAAAATCATTTTAGATGCATCCGCTGGGTATCTTGCTGCAAGTTCCCGAGCTGCAAAAAACTAGATCGTACTTCGAGAGACCTGTGGATTTTGTTTTCAACACATTCATTCAAAGATTTTTGAGAGAAGTGCGGTTCCAGCACAAAATTGCGTTGAAAAATAAACGTGGCAACAAACAGACCCAAAAAGCACTCCGCATGAGTTTATCTGTCAAAAAATGATACATAAATAGAAGAAAACAACGTATTTCAATTAGCTACCAGAGTCACCAAATTATTTTGCATTATTTATTTTAAAGCGCGTTAACTGACATTGATAAATGGATAAGATTTAACATGATCAACTGCAATTTGTTACTGGTATTCCACTGGAAAGTTCGGACTCACTTTAAATTTTATTCATCAACTGAAAATTTTTGACAGTTCAATTCCTCTGTGCTTCAGCGCGCTTAAAAAATTTTACTCTTGGTTGGGTACTGTTCAATCAAAATCTCAAAAAAGTGGATGAGTAAATTATATCTCATTTTTTTCATTTAAGCTGTTTCTATCTAGCCAGAAAAAAAGTTAGATCAATTTTCAAGAAATTCCGTTAGTTTTCTCCATAAAGCTATTTGTTTTTTGTATTAAATCAATGTGCAACCATTTTTATTCAACTTTCAGTCAGCATTACTCAAATATGAGTAAGGTTCATTGGTCGTGCGGAAAGCAGTAAGGTGCGAGAAATAAACAAACATGGCTGCCGTGATCAAATAGCAAGTGGCAACAACCCGAGAGATGGCAGTAGTGTTTCAACGTATTTTAATTTGAATCCTTACACAAGTTTTTTTGTAAAATATATTTTAGCTTAGATGTCTGTTCTCTGTACCCAAGCTACCCAAGCCGCATAGCGAGGGGGCTGCAACTCTCACGATGGGCGTTAGATAAAGCTTCTCTGGCATGACAATTTCCACGATATCCATATATGATGACGATTTTCTTTCTGCTGATCAGAATGCGATGCGATCAGAATAAAAATTATCGCTGACAGAATGGAACTGCTAAAAAAACTTGATAACCAAAAATAAAATAACATTTCTCGCTTCCAAATATTAAATCAGTAAAATTTTCTGACATCGTAAGAAAATCGCAGTTAGCACTATCCATGCTTCGGATTTTTTGCGTAGCCTTTTCTGCGTTAGGCCGCTAGGCGAATCGGACGTCAGTTCCGTGTCCGTGTTGAAGAAAATTGGTTTCCTCAAGAGCAGCATACCAACCCACCTTAAAAACACGGTCGAAAGAACAGGCTTCATAAATCAGCCCCTGGAAGACATCACTGAAGAACAAATCAGTAGAATGGAGGCTGGTATATGTAGATTTCCAGAAGTCGTGAACCTCCCTGCAGGAAACCTAGTATTACGGAAGTATAGAGAAACCAGGAGATTTTAATTTAATGAGTGGAGAGAAAGCCTTGCTGATGAAAATGGCGGGGACTGTGAAAGCAAAAGGATGGTATTTCTTTGCTAGAAATAGATCCCAGAGATTAGTTGCATGAATGGGATATGCCACGGACGAACTTGCCCTAATAACTAGCATCAGTGACTACTTCGACTAAACAGAAATCAGAATACCCATCATGCTTTATTTAATACGAGACCATTATAAGAGTGATAACAACCTGTCAGAATTTTATACACGAGACAGAAAACATATAGGAGCATAGACATAAAACAACATCCCTGTAGAAGCAGTTGATACTAGTGCAATTCATTCGTAGGCACTCTTTCATAATACTGTTGCGATTAATGGCGATAGTGGAAGCGATGGTTTTTTTTGTGTGAATTTGATAAGGATTTGCAGCGATCCAGTGTGAAATCGCAAAGTGGCGTACCCCTCGCCGCATAGAGAGTATGTTATGAGAACAACTCACGCTCTTTCGCACCCGGGATTTCGTGCTACTAGGAAGAAGGTATTGGAAAGATCCGTTTGGTCATCTATACATCGAGACGTAGGTCAGTTCGCCAGGTCATGTTGTGATTGTTTACACACGATGATCCAACGACATACGGTTACCCCACTGAAGGACTTCAATCTTCCCAAACCATAGCCAGATATGCTAGGCAAAACTGTTGTGAAGGCATTCTGTAATGTCTGGCTTTCCCGTTTTGGAGTACCGGAGATCATAAGCACCGAACTTCGGGACTGAGTTCCAATCGAACTTTCAAAACACTGTTGAACCTAAACACTGGTGTGATAGATTGCCGTTAATCCTGCGAGGTTTGCGCTCAGCTGTTCGAGGGTATATCAGCTGTTCAGTGCCCCGGATTGTAACATAATTTGCTCACTACGTTAACCGAATATCCGGTCTGGTTGCCTGTGCCACATACAGAAGGGAACCAACTGCCTCTTTGAAGGGAACGCCTCGCATTGATTCTATCTCTTCAGTTAGTCAGGCTCACAGTCCGGTCAAGCTTCAAACTTGGATCCGCAGGAGTAGTCACGGGGTTGAAGTGCGCCATTTTGTAACTCTTCAGGACATCTGCAATGTAGGCTTGTTTATCAATGTAGAGCTTGCCGTTCTGACGATCTCTGGTGATCCTTATGCCCAAACAAAACTTTGCTTCGCCGAGATCCTTCATCTTGAATCGGCTATGAAGGAAAGATTTCAAGTTCGCCTTCATTTCTGCATCGTTAGTGAACATCAGAAAATCATCAACATACACGGTTACGAATGTCATTATCTCTCCTTCGATTATGAAGTACAGACAAGGGTCCTGTTTCGACAAAGTTGCTACTTGATTGATTCAGTCCGTCTAACGCCCGCTTCAGCTTGCACACCTTCGTTGAATCACTAATGTATCCTTGAGGTTGCTCTCTATAGATGTCTTCCTTGCAAGAATGCTGTTACTGCGTCCATTTGCTCAATGTCCAGATTGTATTGCACCGCCAAAGCTATCAGGAAGCGCATCGGTAAACACCGCACAACCGGAGAATAGATTTCGGTGTAATCGATGCCGAGCCACTGCGAACATCCCTTCACCAAGAGCCGAGCTTTATATTTCTTGATCCAGCCATCAGCATCACGCTTGGTCTTGAATATCCACTTCGTTCGAATCGCCTTCTCTTCCTGGTGGTAATTCGGCTAGTCTTCAGGTTTCATTTTCCTTCAGCGCTTGGATCTCATCCGTCATACTTTCTGGAAGGTAGTAAATTTGTCATTTTGCTGACCACAAACCGCTTACTAATGCTCTGAGTACCAATTCTTCCAGTATAGACTTCCGCATGAGGAAAGATATATGCGTTAAATTTCTTTGTTTACGACAGATATTCGCCACATCAGTCACATTACGATATCCGATGCCTTTTCCCGGATTGAAGCTGCAACAATGATCAACTTCTCATCTATCGCAGATGATCAGGCGCAAGACCAAGAGCTAAGAAAACTTATGAATTCTTCGACACTTTAAATGGAACCTCTTCGCATTCCAAAACATGACTGTGATGTTTCGATTGAAAATAGAATATGTCCTTCATTCCAGCAGAGCGGGAATTCAACAGCTACATGGCATGGTGCATCCTGGGAGCTATTCACGAGAAGGCTTATATCAAAGCGGTTCGTATGGTCATCTAAGAACAGGGACATTAACCAATTTGTTAGAGAACGTCAGGACTGCCAATGTTCAAAAGTAAACCGCCTCACAACTTCACTATTAGGTTCCTTAGAACCTCCGAATTGTTGATTTCTGCCAGATTCACGTTGACCTCGTTGGCACCTTACCACCGTCGAAGGAAAATCACTACCTTTAACCATCGTGGATCGGTTTACTCGTTGAATCTGTACCTTTGTTAGATATGACAGCACTGGCTGTCGCTTGGTATGCACGTAACGCAGCAGTAATCGAGAAATCCATTGGGTACCCGGAAACGATTACAACAGTTCAAGGTCCGTCAGTTTGAATCAAGAGCAGATGTGTGCGTTGGTCGAAAGATCATTTAGTATTACCTTTCTATGGGGCCTCTCACATTGCTCAATTCCAGATCCCAATGCCGATCTACTCAGCTCAACAGCTCACCGTAATCCACCTTACGATGGTCTGATGAGTTGCATGATGGCTGCATGTGAGCTTTTATCGAGTAGCGAGACATCGCTGTGACATCAACAGGCAAACTCATTAAAACACGATTTATTGAAAACAACAGCACTATTAGTTAACGTTTTGTCTGTAAAGCCCTAAAGAAAAATCTTTGTCGAATTGTACCAACGGTAGCGATTGCTGGTTTGATTCGACGACTTTTTGCGTAGCGCTTTTGACGTTTCAAATTTCGCAGGTTGGTATTGGACCAAGAAGGCCTACGAACGTGTTGAAATTGTGGAACACAGTTGGCCATAGCATTATTGATGGCGTTGTTGAATTATCGAAAAAGGTCGCTGTTTCAATAAATTTGTAGGTAGTTGATAACGGAGATCATTTCACCTAGTATAGCCAGCAGTCGCTATACGAAAATCTAAGTATAACGGATCCATAACGTTTTCAAATACATTTGCTCCAGTGAACTTTATTGAAACCTACAGCGGTAACCAAACGGCACGAGGCGAAAATTGTCACCTCGTATGCGAGGACGAGTCTCCTCAAACCTGTTTGCTAGTTTTACCAAGTCTTAAAGCGTTCTTCAAGTCTAAAACATGGCCTTAATGACCATTAAAAAACAAGTTTTACTGTAACTGTAAAACAAGTTTTACTGTAAATGTAACTACATTCGCCGTAAGAAAAACATCTCAGAAGATTACCAATGGTCGTTTTCATATAGCTTTCTAAATCAATTAACATTTCTTTTGTGAAATCAATCCCGCAATCTTTCGTCTATATATAGTGTTTTTATTCATCTTAATTAAACGTAACTGTTACACTTGTAGCTGTTCTTTTTTCTTCTTAAACTGATCTGAATGAATGTTTTCGGATGTCTCCTGCGGATATCTTTCTTGTCTGTTCCTTTCTGTTTATGTTTTTTTTTTCTTTTCTCAGCCGTTACGGTTAATCCATACTAAACTTGTTTGCCTTTTTGTAATTCTCAATCTGGTAGCGTCTTTTATTGGTTTCAGTTGTTTACTTGTATCATTAGCTGTTTTGTTTTTCGTTTTGTTTTAACTCAGCAGTTGCGTTATTGCAGTCTAAATATTTCTCGTTTTCCTTTTATCCATAAAGTAAGACTCGGCATCCTCAAAAACTGAAAGTGATATTTTCTTCCTTACTTTTCCGTTCTGGTTCTTCTGTTGTTTCGGCTGCACTTGCGTGTGGGTGTGTTAGATTGAATTGAATTGTGATTTTCTCCGGGCCGAAAAAGCAATACAGACGCATCCAATATGGTTATGCTCGCAAAACATTTCGGAACAAAGTGGAAAGAAACACTGTTTTTCCTTTTTAAGATCCTTATCCATATGCGAATGTTTAATTTCATCTTAATAACTTTATCTTAGCAATTAGCTCGAGTACTGAAAAGGAGCGTTAATAAATAAAAGAAAAACTAGCATAGTTACTTCCTTTTCAACATAATCCTCAATGAATAAAGGTGAAACAAAACAGAAAAGCGAACTCTTTGCACAGTTGAAATAAATTTCTCGCTAAACAATAATATTGATTAAGGCAGCCCCTACAATTTCCCGGAAGGTAATAGTAGTAGGTAGTAGTAATAGTAGTACTAGGAGCAAAAGCAGTAGCGACCGACCGAGGAGACAGAAGGCGAAGAAACGGAAATGATTTGGGGAGTTCTGGAAATCCTTGCGAACGATATTTGCATGCACAACACAGACAACACAAGACTCCTAACCAGGCCCAATATGTACGTGTATTATAGTGTAATAATGCCTCTTCGTTCACTCCTTTAGGTTGCGGTTGTTGTTGCTGTCAGTTCTGTAGCACACTCAATAATAAGCACATGGTTTGTTTGTTTTTCAGTTTTCTTAATCGCCCACTTTATTTTAGCTCACTTGTATTCCATATTTCTTGCACAGCTTAGCTTATGTTTTATCCTCACATGCTAAATTATTTAATACGCTTCAGCTTCTGTTTTTTTTTCAGTGTGTTTTACTTGGTTTTTTATCTTTATATTACTTTATATTATTTTCTTCATTTTTTCAATATGATCATCCACACACACACGTCACCTGGCTGGCTTCTGCTTATTACTGTTTGTTTTATAGTTTGTTTCTTTGTTTTAAAGAGGGAGTTGGTTTTCTGTGTTTCCTTATTTTTCGCTACTTTATTTGTTGGTTTGTATTTTTTCCTATATCAATTATCAACGGGGTGTTCTTTCTTTTCCGCTTCTCTTCATTCTTACGCTTCGCTTTCTTCATAGCAGTGTGTCTCGATCTCTCGCTCGCTTGCAATTGCTCGTCCCTCTTTTTTCCTTTCCTTCATCATCATCACCACCATCATGCTCGCTCTGCTGCTTCTTCTTCTTTGCTTGCTGAGGCTTCTTCTTTTTTTTCTTCCCGTCCATCTGCTTAACGGTTAGCGTTCTTCAACTGGTTGGATAGCCAGTCGAGACCCTCGTACAAACCGTCTCCGCTGGTTGCACAGGTCGCCTGAATGTACCAGTTGCGGTTTCTCAGCGAATGCAGTCCCAATTTATCGGTAATTTCTGCAGCATTCATCGCGTTTGGTAGATCCTACGGAAAGAGGGAAAAGAGAGATAAGGGGGATACAATGTTAAAAATGGTTCATAGGTATTTACATATCTATATAATTAAAATGAGTTGGGGTTTCCTTTGTCACGATTTAACTCGCGAGCGGAAGGACCGTTTGGCATGAAAATTTGTATGCACGGGTTTTTGAGGCCGGGGAATATTTTTAAGATAGTAAGAGACCCCTCCTCCCTCCTCTGAAAGGGGGGCTCCCATACAAATGAAACACATTTTTCTGCATAACTCGAGAACTGATCAAGCAAAGGAACCCAAATTTAACATGCGGAAGTTTTTGGAAACAAGCAATGTTTCTATGGTAGTCAGAGACCCCTCCTCTCTAGAAAAGGAGGCTCCCATACAAATAAAACAGAAGTTTCTGCATTTCTCAAGAACTAATCAAGCAAATGGAACCAAATTTGGCATGTGGGGTTTTCTGGAGGAGAAAAATGTTTTTATGGTTGTTTGAGACCCCTCCCCTCTCCTAGAAGGGGTGCTGTCATACAAATAAAACTGTAATTTCTTCATAACTCTAGATCTAATAAAGCAAATGGAACCAAATTTGGCATGCGGGGATTTTAAAGGCAATAAATGTTTCTACGATAGTTCGAGACCCCTCCTTTCTCTCTCTGTTAGGTTGGGGGGCGGTGCTCCCATACAAATGAAACAATAGCTTCTACATAACTCGAGAGCTAATCAAGTATATGGAGCCAAATTTGGCAGGTAGAGGTTTTTGAAGGCAAGAAATGTTTCTAAGGTAAATCGAGACCCCTCCGCCCTCCGCCCTCGAGACCCTTCCGCCCCACGAATTTCAGCATAACTCGAGAACAAATCAAGCAAATGGAACCAAATTTGGCATGTGGAGGTTTTTGGAGGGTAGATTTCTATATATGTACATAAAAATGAATTTCTGTCTGTCTATCTGCCTGTCAGACCCTTATAGACTCGAAAAATTTCTGAACCGACCAACGTGAAAATTTATATGAAGGGGTTTTTTGGGGAAGGTTCTTATGATTGTTTGAAACGCCTCTCCAGGAAGGGGGCTCTGATACATATGAGACACAAATTTCTTCATAACTCGAGAACTAATCAAGCAAATCGAATCAAATTTGGCATGTGGGGGGTTTTGAAGGCAAGAATGTTTCTATGGTGGTTCAAGACCCCTCCCCTTTTTGAAAGGGCGGGGGGTTCAAACAAATGAAACTCAAATTTGTATTATAATCGAAGAGCCCCGTGTGATGGTTCGAGAACTAATCAAGCAAATGGAACCAAATTTGGCATATGGGGGTTTTTGAAGGCAATCATTGTATGGTGGTTTGAAAAACCACCCCCTCTGGAAGGGAGGGCTCCCATACAAATGAAACACAAATTTCTACCAAAAATGAGAATTATCCAGGATACTTAAACACAAAACGTGTATTTCTCGGGTAAGAAGCATGTTTTGATAGAAGTTTGAATCCCTGCTTATTCGTGAAAAAAAAACTCATTCCGAAAAAAAACCATAAAAGTGCCAGTTACAGCCAGTTACATGGTCACCAATCACAGTATCTTCTTCAGCTTACTGTGAGAAAACGTCTACAGCTTGCCACAAATTCGGTTGTTGTACACACATACGAGCAATCAAACCAATCCCTTAAAATGTAAACGCTGTTGTTAAAAATTCACTGAAACGGATCGATCAATCTCTTTCCGATCCTCGTTTCGACTAGTTTATTCCGGGGGAAGCCCATATGGCTTATGGTCTTTTGGCATAAGGTCGATTAGCATAAATTCATTTGGCATAACAATAACTTGATGCCATTATGCCATTTGGCATAATTTCATTGGCATAGTTTCATTGGGATAGGTTTTCATCCATAGTAATATTCTCTTCTCTTCATAGGTTTCAGGGTTAAAATTTAAATTTGAAAATTAAATGTTTTCTTCTCTGATGTTAAACAGTAAATTTTTGTATTAACTAAAAGTTTGTATTGCTTAGTTATGTTTGACATAATTCATTCGAACCGACTGAAACGTAATTGTCACAAATAGGCCAATATAGAAAGTATGGCTATCTCCCTTCTTTATGACTTTTTTCCATGTCGGGTATCTTCATCACTGCGACCAATTCTTACACTCAAAAAAATCGACACGTTGTTTCCACGTGAAATTTCACGTAACATTCACCTGAACACGTTACGAAATCTTCTTTAGTAAAATCAGGTGAACATTACGTTTCTGTAAATTGTACGTAAAAAATCACGTAACATTTATGTGATTTTCACGTCGAATGAGGATGTACGTGGAAATCACGTAGCTCTTACATGAATTCCACGTGTTCATTACCGGTTTTGGCAGTGGACGAAAATTACGTACGTTTCACGTGGAAACAACGTTTCGATTTTTTTGAGTGTAGATCTATTCTGCCGTTATAAGCATAACTGTCCCATGTATATAGGGAATCCCATAGAACATGGGACAATTATGCGTATAACGGCAGTATTGTTCCCCCTTTTTTTGCTTTAGATATTGTCAGCATGAAGCATCACTATTGTTAGTAGTGATTGCCAATGTTTGGCTTAAAGCGTTGTCCCAGAGCGGTATAACACACCGAATAGAGTGTACTACCGGGCTGGGGTTTGTCTTCCAGATCTCAGAGGGTTCTAGTAGCCCTTTGCTTGCGGTGGCATAATAAGTATTCTGAGTCTTCTTTATCCATGTCACAAAATCGACATGAATCATCTTGAAGTTTTCCTATAAGCTTCAAGTGATATCGGCTCGGACAGTGACCAGTTATATGGCCTGTATATAAGGTTAAATTTGTTTTGGTGAGATCAAGTAATTTGCGAGTCATTGAAATGGTTGGAGCGATAATCTGCTTTGATGGCCTAGTTATGAAAGTGTTGTTCCACTTGGCCTCCACTTTCAAACATTTCCAAGCTTTCATCTCCATTCGAAGTGAAGAAGCAGATAAACCACAAAAGGGTTCAGGTCCTACGAACTGATGAGACGATTCTTGTCTTGCTAGTTCATCGGCTCTCTTGTTTCCATCAATGGCCAGGAACCCAGTTCAAATTGACTTGATTACTACAAGACAACTTTTGGAGTGACTGAACACATTCCCAAACATGCTTGGAATTGCATGTTGCTGACTTTAAAAATCATTTAGAGCTTCTTGACTGCCCGGCATAATGCATATATTTGAATATCTCTAGTTTCTGCGCAAGCATATAACAGAACATTCCAGAATTGCTTGAATTTCAACTTGGAATACAGTTGGCCACTTATCCATTCAAATTGATATATTAATCCCTGGGCCAGTTACACATGCTCCCAATTGATTGTTTATTTTTGAACCGTCTGTATTGACGGAGGTTTGGACTACCTCTTTCTCACGAATCACGTCCAGGATCAATTATTGGATACGAACAGTCAAAGTTTTATTTTTCCTCCATCCAATCTTCGTTGTTTATAACTAAAGGATTACATCTAACAATTTTTAGAATGCTAAGATGTCCTATTAGATCACCTTCGAAAAGGTTCACAAACCTTCTGATCCTTAGAGTGCTATTTCCAGCTTCTAATTGTAGGTATTGATGCAACGGTAGCATGAAAAGCAATGCATCCAGTGCCTTTGTTGGTGTACCGCTCATTGCACCAGTAATTGAACTAGTTGCCAGCCTTTGAAGTTTTTCTAACCTTCTCTGTACAACAGTTTCTTTAGTTTTTGGCCACCA